>CM076582.1:1082872671-1083319744 GCA_034641835.2 Pinus albicaulis
CCTTTGCAGATTGTGCACAATGATTTATGTGGACCACTTCCTATTGTTTCTTTCTTTGGTTGCAAGTACTTCTTAACTTTCATTGATGATTTTTTCTAGGCGCACATGGGTATACTTATTAAAACTCAAGAGTGAATTTTTTAACATGTTCTTGGCTTTTAAGGCCTTTGTTGAGAAACAATCTGGACATCAAATTCTTAAGTTAAGATCAGAAAATGGAGGAGAATGTGTTAACAAAAAATTTATCAACTTTTTCACTAAGCATGGCATTCAATTGCAAAATATTGTTCCATATACTCCACAACAAAATGGTGTAGCTGAAATGATGAATCACAACTTAAAATAAATGGCTAATTGTATGCTTCAATCTAAAGGACTTAGTCTCAATTTTTGGGCAGAAGAAATTAACTGTGCAAATTACATAGTAAATCACACTCCAACTAAGGTTTTAAGGAATATAACTCTAGAAGAATATTGGAGCTCAATAAAACCATATGTAAGTCACTTTCGTGTTTTTGGAAGTGATGCTTGGGCCCATATTCCAAATGAGAAACATAAAACCTTAGAACCTAAGAGTGAAAAATGCATTTTTGTTGGATATTTTGAAGATGTCAAAGGATATAGCCTTCTTCAACCAAAATAAAAAAATATAATCATTAGAAGAGATGCAAAATTTGATGAAAATATATCGGCTTGTGAGCCTAGTTCGGCGAGTGTGCCACCTTTGGCCTGGGAACCTAATTCGACATATGTGCCACCTCTCTTTATCTCTTCTATTTTTGATAGAATTCCTTCTAGTTCTGATGATGATAGTGAGGATGACAATCCTCCTCCACCTCTTAAAGATATTCCTTCATCTCCACAGCTTCCAAGATGGGTCCACTCAACTCGGGATGTAGTAGGTTCTCTTGCAGGTGACCCTACAGATCGAAGTCGTACACGTTCTCAGTTCGAAAGAGCCTCTTCCTTATTGGCTCAAGTTCCAAAAAATACTGATCTAGACACCTTTGAAGAAGCTTCAAGTCATCTAGATTGGGATGAAGCTATGAATGAATAATATCGTTCCTTATTGGCAAATGATACTTGGGATCTTGTTCCTCTTCCGAAGGGAAGAAAAATTGTCAGATGCAAATGGGTTTATAAAACAAAGTTTGGACCAGATGGAAAAGTGGATAGACATAAAGCTCATCTTGTTTCTAAAGGATTTTCACAAGTTGAAGATAGTGAATATACTAAAACCTTCTCCCATGTTTCCAAAATTAAGTATATCTTCCTTGTTCTTTCCCTTGCTGCATCCTTTAAATGGGAAGTCCATCAGATGAATGTTAAATCTGCCTTCTTACATGGAGATTTGCATGAAGAAATCTACATGGAACAACCCCCTGGATTTATCCAAAACGAATCTAGCCTTGTTTGTTGCCTTAGGAAGTATCTCTATGGTCTCAAACAAGCTCCTTGGGCTTGGTATGCCAAAATGGATAGATTTCTATTAGATAATGGCTTTTCTAGGTGTCATTCAGACAACACTGTCTACACCAAGAAAGTGGGTGAGTCCCTCACCATCCTCGTTCTTTACGTTGATGATCTTATCCTTACTGGTAGTGATCCCAACCATATAAACCATGTGAATTCTAGCCTCAAAAATAAGTTTGAAATGACAGACTTAGGACACTTGCATTATTTCCTTGGTCTTAAAGTCTTGCAATCCAAAGAAGGTATTACCCTTTCTCAGTCCAAGAATGCCTGTGATCTTCTGCACCACTTTCACATGGAAGACTGTAAGCCAACCCCTTCTCCCTTTCAGTCTGGAGTCAAGATTTCAGTCACTTCTACTACCCCTGAAGTTGATGCTACCTTATACTGTCAACTTGTTGGTCAACTTCTGTATCTAACCCATACCCATCCTAACCTTTCCTTTGCCATTGGTATTGTTGCTCGGTATATGTACCAACCTCATGAAAGTCACTGGAAAGTAGCTAAAATAATACTTTGATATATTCGAGGTATAGTTCAGTTCAGGATTCATTACAGTGCAGGGGTATCCCCATTGTTGATTGGTTTCACTGATTCTGATTGGGTTGGTGACCTTTATGATCGAAATTATACTACAGGATATGTATTCACTCTTGGTTCATGACCTAGTACATGGTCTTGTAAGAAACAAAGTTCCATCTCTCTTTCTTCGGCAGAAGTAGAGTATCGTGGTGCAGTTGAAACTAGCAAGGAAGCCATGTGGCTTTGTCAGATCCTGTCTAAATTTGGTCTTCATCAACATCATCCAACTACACTTTGGTGTGATAATCAAAGTGCCATTCAATTATGCAAAGATCCAGTTCAGCATCAGTGTATGAAACACATTGAGCTTCATATACACTTCATCAGAAAGCTCATTCATGACCGTGTTCTTGAAGTGTAGTATTGTTCAACCAATGATCAAGTTGCCGATATCTTTACAAAGGCTCTCACAGAAGCAAAGTTTACCAAACTCCGATCTATGCTTGGAGTTCAGGAAAGTTATCATTAAGGGGGGGATAGGATCTAATGCCTCCTTCCTTATCCTATTGTGTCACCTTTGTAAATCCTTCAATCCTATCCCAAGTTTTTCTTAAGGGGGGATGTTAGGATATTTTGACACATAGGAAATAGTCTCCATTTGTGTCACCTTTTTAAATCCTTCAATCCTATCCCAAGTTGTTCTTAAGGGAGGATGTTAGGATATTCCGACACATAGGAAATAGTTAAGTATAACGTGGTCTAGTGTAGAGTTAGGTAAAGTGTGTTTCTTTACTATGTACATTTGTAACTTATAATCTGATGGTCACAATTTGTAGTGATCCGACGGTTCACTCTCTCCTCGGTATTAACGACACTTGATCCGTAGCTTGACACCCGATTGGTCCATGATCTCTATTTAAAGAGCATGGAGGGTCATTTGTCCGGTAACCATTTATGAGAGAAGCTTATGTAAATTTTCCTTTTATATTAGTAAATTTCCTGAAGTTGCTGCATTGGCTCAGACCGTGGACTGTTTCCCTCTTTGAGGGTTTTAACCACATGATATACTGGTGTACTGATTTGTGATCTGTTTGTGAGCAGTGACCTTTGCTGTTTGATCTAAGGAACTTACCTTGTAAATTCCTACAACTTCATTGATTTTGAAGGCCCACTAGGAGGTTTTTGACTTACAGCCTTTGGGTTTTTACTGACTATGATCTCATTATTACTAACGGTCGTCTATTGAAGCACACCATTTTCTTGATAATAGCATGCCCTAGGCACTTAGTACATCAATGACTACAATATCCATCAATACAATAATGTTTTTGTTAGCCTCCAATGATACCTTCACATATTTAATGAGGCCATACATAGGAATAGATTTGGAATCAAAACCACAAACACTCTTATATGTCCTGGTGATGTTCATTTCTAATTGATGCATGAGCTTTAATGGCATGAAATTGGTAGAGGTAGTTGAATCAAGCAAACACTTGTGAAGTATAAGATTATTGATCACCAAGGAAAATAAGAACGACTCATGAACTCTATTTCTCTTATCAAAGTACATATTTTGCAAAATAATAGGAGGCTCATTGGGCTCATCTTCAAAATCAAATTCCTTCTTAACATGCTTCCTTTGGTAAGGAAGATTAGCCATTTCCATAAGGGGAACTTTCACATTAACCTTAGCTAAAACATTAGTCATATCTATATCTAATGTAATATCATTATTTTTCGGCTTTGGCTTAGTTTTGTTTTGAGTTTGAACTTGGAAATTGTCCTTGCTTTGGGATGGATTACTTGAAATAGTGTTTGGTTGGGCCTGCTCAATATTTCTTCTAGAATATTGGTGACCTTTAAATATTCCACCATTTTCAATGGATAAAATTGGGTCAACCTTACTTATTGATATTATCTTGGACTTGGCTAGGATCTGGGTGGAAGTATGTATCCCCAAGAAAAATATTGAAAGGAGAACCATAATTTACTATATTCAAGTGCTTATGATTTTCCTCATCCTCTTATTGATTATTAGGATTGTCATCTTGGGAGTGTGGCTCCTCAAAATGTTGGCACCGATGGGACTCTTCTTGTCCCACCAGATTGGTTGGAGCAAGAGTGTTTAGAACATTTTGTTGGGTAGCACAGTCTCCTCTCAGTAGCCTTTCTATTCAAGGAATTTTCATTATTGAATTGAGATTTAAGAGGAAAAATAGGTCGAGATCCCTTTCCTCTTTCTATCATGGACATTTTTTTTATTAATTTATTTTGACCTCGAATCAACTCATTAGTGAGCTTATCAAAATTTTGAGAAAATTATTGTAAGACAAAATCAACCTAAGAGATATATTTGGTCTTAGGATCAACCCTTACCCTAGATTAGTTAAATAGATAAAATATTGAAGCATTCAAATTATGCTTAACTTTAGCAACAATCTTCTTATCCTCTACTATGTCCTTAGGACTCTTGTCCCTAAGGGAACATGTCAAATTTCTGTGAAGAGACCTAATGTATCTATCAAGAATAATATCATCAAAATGTCTAAATATATCAAGGTATCTCTAAGGAGGTTTTCAAACCTTTGAGTGAATTCCTTAATACTTTCCTTCTTAGTCTTAGTTGTTGCAAGGAATCTCTCAAGGAGAATACCTCCATCTAGGGATAAATCCCACATTTTCTTCAATCAATCATGAAAGGTATCCCAATCAGGAATTCTACCCTGGGGCAAGATAAGATACCAGTCTCTATCATTTCTATCAAATGTTAGGGAAAACAACATCATGATTATATCTTATTCCATTATAATCCTTGCACTCAATGCCAAATAAAAATCATATATGTGTTTTTCGGTAGTGATGGAATCAGTGACAGTGTATTTGAGGATACACTCCAAAGGCCTAAATGCAACTATGATTTAAGGCCTATCCATATCTATGGTGGTGGTGTTATCACCAAAGAGGTTCCTAACCACTAGTCTATTGGTATTTATGGTAGAAGTATGAGCTTCATGAGTCTTATTTGTAGCCCTTCTCTTTTTGGGATCTATGGTTATTTCAAAATAACTCCTAGGGGATTGAATAGGGTTCAATTTAGAAGACACTAAAAGAGGATCAAACTTGTAATTAGAGATATTCTACTCAAAAGGGGTGAAGCTAAAACTTCATATTATGGGGAGGTTGAATCGATTCCCCCGCAACAAAGGTGCCAGAGATGATACCTCAAAATCTAATAGGTTTTATATAGGGGCACCTTACAAGACAAACACTAGAGAAGGTGAAAATAATGGGGTGTGGGCCACTGTCACCATACCCACTACCCCCTACTCTTTATCGACTTTCACCAATGGGAGGCTTCTCCTTAGAGAGGCCACCTATGAAATATGTGCTAGGTTCAAGTTTCAAGGTAACACATGGCTTATAGAGGATGACTCTTCTCATGGAAAAGGCTCATTAAGAAAGAAAAAGGGAACTCACGTCCTCTATCGAGACCAAATTAGGACTCAATTGACTTGGGGATACAGAGATAAAAATTTAAATAGATTATCCTAGATTAAATAGGATAAGAAAATGTTTCCCCACAATGAATACTAAGAAGCAAATGGAATAAGGAACCTTTGATAATCCTTCCAGTTGAAGCTTTGCAAGCTAGGTTTTTCCTAGGGAAAAATCTACCCGAGACAAGAGAATTAGGCCTTGAAATGGAAATATATGCCACTAAAGGAAGATGACTTTGAGGCAATCAAATCTTCCCTCAATTTTCAATCTCTCCACAAGCCAAAATTTTCCTTGTAATCCAATTCACAACAATCCCTAGATGACAACACATGCTTAAGAGGGCCTGTTATGCAGCTAGATCATAAAACAAAAGAAAATATAGATCAACGACTTGAAAATTAGCCCTTTCTAGGGGGAAACCTCCTTTACATCACATAAATGAACAATTCTTGGATGTTATGAATGACAAGACCTTTTTGGTATATATATGAGTCTAAGGGGTTACAATATAATCAGAGACTACATAACAATAATAATGTAACGGTACAAAAATAACAATAGTCAGCTTCTATGAGGCACAACAATAACAATAGGGGGATACACTAACAATAACGATAAGGGGCTATA
The DNA here is from genome assembly GCA_034641835.2 of Pinus albicaulis. Classification (NCBI taxonomy): domain Eukaryota; kingdom Viridiplantae; phylum Streptophyta; class Pinopsida; order Pinales; family Pinaceae; genus Pinus; species Pinus albicaulis. The sequence goes on from CM076582.1 coordinate 1,082,878,795, forward strand.
CTAGTATTATAGAGACCTAACATGCCCCTCTCCTTAAAAAAAAGTGTTTTCATCAAAGATTGAATAGTTTTTGATGCTTCTGTATAAAATTCTCATCCTCCCATGTGGAATATTAAGTAGGTAAGTTCTTCCACTTAATGAGATACTTTGCAAATGATTGATTTCGTAGTTGTTGGGCTCTTATTTCCATGACTCCTTTAGGCTCTAATATGATTTTTCCTTCTTCGTAAAGTTCTAACAATATTGTTTGAATTGGGAGCTTGTCATTGATAACCTTCTTAAAGCACGAAACATGGAAAAATGGGTGCACTCGAGAAGATGCGGAAAGCTCCAATTTGTATGCCATATACCAATATTTTGCAACACCTTGTAAGGACTATAGTACTTGGGTGATAGTTCATTATCTTTCTTAGATTGCTTGAGGGGAATTTTTTTGTAAGGTTGTAGCCATAAAAATACCCGGTTGCCTACATAAAAAATTATTTCATTGCGATGTTGATCTGCCTGTTGTTTCATTCGATTCTGCGTTGGAGTGAGGTTATCCTTTAAGAGTTGGAGAACTTGTTGTTGATTCTGAATGTGATCTTCCATTTCTTGAACCTTAGAATTTTCTCTTAAAGATGGTGTGATGGAAGGTGGATGATATCTGTGAAATGCCATAAATGGGGTAGTTTTTACTGCAGTATGGAAGGAAGTGTTATACCACCATTCATCTAGAGGTAACCAATTGACCCTTTGTGTTTTTTTATCAGATACAAAGCAATGAAAATATCCTTCCAAATATTTGTTCACTATCTCAGTTTGCCTGTCAGATTGAACATGATAAGATGAGCTATGAGCTAATTGAGTACCAAGACAAGAAAATATTCTGTCAAATTGTTTTAGTGAAAATTGGATCCCTGTCACTTACAATAACCTTTGGGTTTCCATGTAGCTTTTGAATTGTTTCCATAAATCCGGTAACAACTATATTGGATTTAAAAGGATGAGATAATGCACAAAAGTGTGCATACGTTGTAAGTCCATCAACTACCACCATGATGCCACTCTTTCCTTCATAATTTGGTAAACCTGTGATAAAATCCATTGAGGCCTCCTCCCAACGCTAACTTGGAATGGATAAAGGTTGTAATAGACCTGAGGTCTTAGTTGTCTCAACTTTATTTTGTTGGAAAACCAAACAATCTGCCAAAAACTTCTAAATATTAGATTTAAGGCCATCCCAAAAAAATTCCTTCTTGACCTTGTGGAAAGTTTTTAAAAATCCTAGTTCCCTCCTAAGGGGGAGGTGTGAAATTCCAAAATAATATTTTTGTTTGATTTGGGTATTCTTACAGAGGTATAAGCGATATTTGTACCATATGGAATCGATTTTCAAGATAAATGTATCATATGTAATGGGATATTGCTGCAAATTTTGAATGAGTGTCCACACCTCTTCGTCATTCTTTCATTCATCAATTTCTTTAGTTATCCAATCATGTTTGATAATAGAAATGGAACAGAGAAATGCTTCCACATCCTCATCCTTTCTTGAGAGTGCATCTGCAACAACAACAAAAAATTCCCTTCTTTGTAGACGATTTAAAATACATAACCCAAAATCTTCGTGACCCATTTTTATTGATTTTCTGAACATAATATTTGTTCCAAAAATTATTTAATACTATCATGATATGTTTTTACCTTGAATTGTATTCCCATTAGGTAAGGTCGTCACTGCTTTAGTGCATGTAGTATTTCCAACATTTTATTCTCATAAATAGGTTTGTATAAATACGTTCCCTTGATTGGAAGACTTTCAAAAGAAATAAGTCTTCCTTCTTGTATTAAAACAACACTAATTCCATTTCTTGAGGCATCACATTCCACAATAAATGTTTTTGTGAAGTATGGTGTAGCTAAGATCAGTGATTGGAACATTGCCTCTTCAAGATGTTCAAGGGCCTTAGTTTTTTATGGAGTCCAAGAAAATGAATCTTTTTTCAGTAATGTTGTTATAGGAACTGTTACTCTTCCATAATTCTTATCAAACTTGCGTTAATACCCTGTCAACCCAAGAAATCCTCGAATATGCTTTAGGGTTATGGGGATTTTCCATTCCTTAATGGATTTAATTTTGTTAGGGTCTACCTTAACACCCTTACGAGATACAATATGATCCAAATATTCCACCACATGTACTACAAAGAAACATTTGGAGGTTTTTTCATATAATTGTTTCACCTCCAATAGTTTGAGCACCCTGTCAACATGTTGAACATGATTCTTCCAAGACTTGTTGTAGATTAGATCAACTTTGGGACTTAAAATCAGATCACAAGCCAGTTTATTTAAGTCTTTCTTGGACCGGAAAGAAACAACTAGGGTCAAAAACTCAGTGTGTTCAACAAAATCCCCCAAAGGGCAGAATTATTTTGACTCCAGAGAATTGTAATACCTTCAAAATAACCCTAGAGAGGCTCTTTGAGAAGAAGTAAATCCCATTTCATGGCCTTCGTAATCACGAATTAACACATTTAATTCAAAGCGCACTTGTTGAGTGCAAAAGAGAAGAAATTAAGAAGTCTGAAACAAATTTCTTTCTGGATAATGCTTGGTTTGACGAGGAATGCAAAAAGGCAAGGAGAATGTGGAAGGAATCAGGAAAGGATAACATAAAGCTCAAAGCGTACAAGCAGATATTAAGAAAGAAAAATGCTGATTTCATGGTTTCAAGGAGAGAAGAACTAATCTTCCTTGGGAAAAATAACCCCAAATTATTTTGGAAGGAGCTCCAACTAAAAAAGGTGAAAAATGAAAACAAAATTACATCTTCTTAATGGTTAGACTATGCAAGACAAATTTATGAGCAAGATACCAAGGTTGACCCTCCTCCCTTGGTCAACACAGACATAAAAATCTTCACGGTACAAGAGGTAGATATGGGGATCAAGAAGTTGGGTGCTGGAAAAGAAAAAGACTTAACTAAACTCCAAGCAGAGTATCTAAAGTGGGGCTTAAAAATTCTTTCACCTCACATCACAAAAATTTTCAACAACATCATACAGCAGGGGTTCCCCTCAGATTGGACAACTAGTATGGCAATACCTATTTACAAGTGTGGTGACGTCAATAATCCCTCCAATTATAGAACCATAATGATAAACCCCTTGTTTGAAAATTTATTTGGAAGCATGTTAGAAAAGAAAATCAGCAAGTGGGTAGAAGAAAGAGATAAATGTGCTAAAGGGAAAGCGGGTTTTAGACCTAAACATTCCACAGTTGATCATTGTATAACTTTTAGGCACATCATTGAAAAATTTTGGGAAAAAAAGGAAGAATTTTTTTGTTGCTTTGTTGATTTCAAAAAAGCCTCTGACATGGTTCCTAGGGATAAGCTTTGGCACAGAATGGAGGAACTCGGGGTCCCTAGGCATTTGAGAGAAACTGTGCATAGGCTGTACGAAGAGGTGAAAGTCAAAATTAGAACTTCAGCAGGTATTTTTGAAAGTTTTAGAAGCGATATCGGGGTCAAGCAAGGTTTCCCTTTGTCTCCTACCCTCTTTGGTTTATATATTGACAAGCTTGAAGAGTGGATAAATTTGCAAGGGGGTGACGGTTTCCATTTGAGGAAGTTCGTTATAAGGCTTATTTTGTACGCAGATGACCTTATACTAATTGCTAAATCAGCTCTTGGTTTGCAAGAGCACTTATGTTCCCTTGAGCTTTTATGTAGAAGGGTGGGGATCCAAGTCAATACTAGCAAAACAAAAGTAGTGGTTTTCTCTAACAAAATAAAGCATAACCATCATAAGTTCTAATTTGAAGGCAACATTCTGGAAGAAGTTGTAGACTACAAATACCTCGGAATTGACTTCAACAGAAATTTAAATTGGGATGGCTGTAGAAATAAAATAGATTTGGGGGGTTGGAAAGCATTTTATGCTCTTCAAAACAAGTGTAGAGAGGCGGAATTGTGGGACTGGAAAACCACTCTAACTCTTTTTGGGCTTCTAGTGATTCTGGTGATTCTCTACGGTTGTGAATTGTGGGCCAACAACACAACCGACATGCAATGGAAACTAATTGAGAAAATTCAGAAGCGTTTGATTACAAACAAATTCAAAATTAAAAGTGCAGTTTCTTATGTTATCTTGTTAAGTGAAATGGGAGTTGCTCCTATTGAAGCAATAGCTATGGTGCGAGTCATAAGATATTTGAAAAAAATTGAGCAAATGGAAGAGGGTAGATGGCCTAAGGCTGTGTTTAATGATAGATTGTAAAAAAGAAAGAAGAACTGGATGAGGCAAAATATCAAATGGTTTAGTAAATAGGGTATTTGCTTGAGCATGTGTCTTACAAATAGTAAAGAGATAAAAACTTTTTTAATGGATAAGTTCCAAAAATGTACCTAGGAGAAAGACTTAGGGAGAAAGAAGAAGTACTACATTGAATATTTTAACCCCACTCATGATCATCAACAAAAAGCGTAAATAGGTGCCAATATTTCTTGCAGATATAAAATTCTTATTGCTCAATTAAGGACTAATTCTCATCAACTCCGTTGTGAAACAGGGCGCTGGAAAAGGCCAAAAGAAATGTGGGAGGAAAGAGTATGTATTTTTTGCTCTTCCAGAAAAGTGGAAACAGAAAAACATTTCATTTTAGAATGCGAGCCCTTCAAAGGTAGTAGGGAAAATTATGCAGGTATTCTGACAACTAGCTCCTGGGATAATCTATTCAGCGAAGAGTTCGTTGAGAAGCTGGGAGCGTTTATTTTAAAACTCCGTAGGAAAAGGCTGATTACAAGAGCCAAATGGAGAAGCAATTTTTCCCATAGGCTATTTGTAGCCTTGTGGACGTTAAAATTACTTTCTTTCCTTATTTCTTTCTTGTAGGGCTTTCAAAGTCCATATTTCTCACCTCTTATTATCATTTTTCATGGCTCATAGATCAACATAGTTTTTTTTTTAAGACATTAAATTTGTTTTTTTCTAGTATTGTTTGATCATAAAACTCTTTTATTATCATTTTTAATGGCTCGTAGAAAAAATTAAATGTTATTTTTTACCAATGAGCTATTTATTTTCCAATAGTGTCCAATTTTTTCTTTTTGCTTTAGGTTTGAAGTTGTAAGTTGAGTTTTACCTTACCAACTGTAAAAATTATACAAACAATATGTATATCAATGTATTCAATCCGATCATGCGATATACTAAATCAAGATACTGAATCCTTCTACAAATCAATTGCGGAAAATAAACATGATCGCCAAACAAAACAAGTAAAGAAAGAAGCAAATCAAACCACAACACAGATATTTTCCCAGGGAAAGATTGCTACTCAAAACCCCTCTATCTTCTATTGTATATTCACCAAGGAATCATGAAACAATTACAATGCACTCTTCTCACAAGAGTCTCCTGTCTCACACTGATCTGGACAAAATCGACCAACACTTAACCAATTTCCTGCCTCTGCTTAGCTTGCCTTGCTTGTGTAATTCATATGGAATGAAATCCCTGTTCTTTAGGAATTTCAGCCTTCCAAAACTATGCAATGCTCATGGGAAATCCTATGGTTGTTTTACTGCATGCGGGAAACCTACTAATAATACAATTGATAGTTAACATCCCTTTAGCCTTTGTCTCAACTGGATATCCACTGGAACTGAAATGCATGCAACTATTAATAGTTAAATCATCAGTTACATGACAGATCACTGCATGTGAATTAAATCAAATTTAATTCACTTGACCTCCCATTAGTGCAACAAATAGTTACAACTAGTTAAACTGATGTTAACTCAATTATTTGAGTTAACTGATTTCTCATGCATTAAAATAATGTGCTAACTACAACTTGGACTCAATAACTAATAGAATTACTCTGCATGCCTCACCAATCACCCTCAACTCGAAATTCATGAGCTAACTGAGTTTATCACAATCAGTTAACTATTACAAGTGATTATGAGATAAGATTACATTTTATTGTCCAATTTAATTAAGGGAAAATTAAATTAGACACACATTTCTTGTTGACTTTTCAACACTCCCTCTCAACAAGAAAGGTATTATCAACTACCCTGATCCCACCTCTATGGTATTTGAATTTTCTCCTAGCGAGCGCCTTCGTTAGAATATCTACATCCTGATCTTCCTTGGGAATGTACTGAAGTAACATAATTCGCCTCTGAACAAAATCTCTAAGATGGTGGTACCAGATGTTTATATGCTTGGACCTATCATGGAATACCAAATTAAATGAGAGTTTAATGCAACTCTGGTTATCACAATGTATCACCATCGGATCCATCTGATGGCCAAACAAACCAACCAAAATCTTCCTCATCCAGATGGCCTCACATGCAACCTGACTTGATGCCATGTACTCTGCCTCGGATGAACTGAGTTCCACAGATCTATGCTTCCTACTGTACCAAGAAACTGTTGTCGATCCTATGCTGAAGATCCCTCCTGATGTGCTCTTTATGTCTGATGGATTTCCTGCCCAATCTGCATCGGTGAAGCCTTGAAGCTTCACTCCCTTTGTCCATCTATACCATAATCCATACTCTATAGTGCCCCTAATATATCTCAAGACATGCTTCCTCGCCTTCCAAAAGAGCTTGGTCGTCCTAACCATAGCTTGACTTAGCTAGTTAACTGTGTAGAAAATGTCTGGTCTGGTGTTCACCAAGTACATCAGTGAACCCACAATCTTCCTATAAACAGTAGTGTATGCTACCTCACCTGAAGTAGCATCATCCTTCCTCCAGTTTCCTGGAAAAGGAGTATCCATGGGTTTACAACTCTCCATGTGAAACTTACTCAGAATCTCTTTGGCATACTTGCCTTGAGAAACAAATAGCTCACCATCCCGCTGCCATATTTCCAAACCAAGGAAATAGTGAAGGAGTCCCATGTCCTTCATCTCAATCTCTCTTGCAAGATCCTCTTTGCAATAAATTATGAGTTGCTCATCACCTGTCAAAATTATATCATCAACATAAAGTACGATAATCAAGAGCTTACCATCAACCACAAACTGCTATAGGTTTGCATCCGCTTCACTCTTCATGAAGCCCATCTCGGTGAAATAGCTATCAATCCTGGTGTACCAAGCACGAGGTGCTTTCTTCAGCCCATACAATGCTCTCTTGAGTCTGCACACATGTGACTCACTTTCAAAGGTCTCGAAACATTCTGGTCGCTCTATGTACACTTCTTCCTCAATAAGTCCATTGAGAAACACAGTTTTCACATCCATCTGATGTATCTACCACCCCATTTGCGCCGAGAGTGTAAGAATAGATCTAATCGATGTGTATCTTGAAACCGATGTGAAAATATCCTCATAGTCAATCCCCTCAACTTGTGAGAATCCCCGGGCTACAAATATAGCCTTGTACTTCTCCACAATCCCATCTGCTGCCTGCTTCACCTTATAGATCTATCTAGATCCAACCACTATTTTTCTGATTGGTCTTGGGACAAATTCCCATGCACTATTCTTGATGATGGCGTCATACTCCTAAACCATGGCGTCAACCCAAATTGGTTGTTGCACTGCTTCCTCAAAGGAGGATGGTTCTGTCATAATACACTTTCTCATAAGAGCCATGTATCCAGTAAACCTGTCTGGAGATTGTCTCTGTCTTCGCAGTGAAGTAGGTGCTCCTACATGTTCTGCCGCATCAAGTATCAATCTATCAGCTTCGTGGTGCACCTTCTACCATATCTAGTAGATGGCTCTGCATGAGTGTTTTCTGCCACTCAATTATCCTCTGCATGTGGCTACTCGACATCTTGAGGTTCATCCTTTGGAACCAAGATTTCCTCATCTGCATGCAAATCAAGCTCCCTCCCAAGGGACAATTGCATGGCTTTCTCCTCATCAAATTTTATATTCCGTCTCACAACAATCATCCTGTTGTTTGGAAAATACACCTGATAGTTGTGGGGAGTATCAATGTACCCCAAAAATATCCCAATCTCAGCTGTTGGTTCTAGCTTCTTCCTGGAATCTTTGGTCACATAGAAATAGATAGATGAGCTAAAAATTTTAAAATATGAAACATCAGGGTTCTTACCATAAAATCCCTCCTCTGGTGTACTCATGCCAAGTATCCGATGAGGACTACAATTTTGCACAAATATCACTGTGTTGCATGCCTCCACCCACAGATGCAATGGTAGGCCCTGATCATGCAACATCGCTCGTGTCGCACCCACAATTGTTTTATTATTTCTTTCTGCGACCCCATTCTGTTGTGGGTTATGAGGTGAAATCAAATCTCTCTGAATTCCTTCTTTGCTAAAAAAGTTCTTGAATTCATTAGATATGTACTCACCACCATTTTCGCTCCTCAGAGCCTTCACACGCTTCCCCGTGTATTTGTCAACCAGTGCTTTGAACTCACACAATTTTGAGAACGTCTAATCTTTCTTCTGCATGAAGTAGATCCAACACTTTCTAGAAAAATCATCAGCAAAGATCACATAATACTTATGCTTTGTTGTCAAAGTTGTAGAGAATGTTCCACACACGTCTGAGTGAACTCTCTCAAGGATTTCCGCTGCTCGGTTCTCCTTCTCGTGAAAAATGGCCTTTGCATACTTCCCCATGGTACATCCCTTGCATGTGTCTATCTGCGCAAGGATACCCTTTGGAAGCCCTATAGAAATATGTTGCATGACCTTCAAGGCACCGTGGTGTAGATGGCCCAATCTCTTGTGCCATAACTCACCCTCATCCCAACTCACCACTTTGTCTGCCTTACCCATCAATGTTGTGCAACCATCTACATCAAGGTTGTAGAGATTCTTCACACGAATCCCAATCTTCTTGGCTTTTCATGTGGATTTGTGTCGAAGGAAAGCTTTCCCTTCACTAAAAACCACATCATAACCTCTATCCTCCAACATTTCAACTGAAACTAAATTCTTTTTCAAGCCTGGTAATGCATTACATCTTTTAATAACAAGGGTTTACTTGAATGCCTCTGGAAGGTAACTGTACCAATACCGGTAGCGTTATACCTCTCGTCATCACCCATTTCGATATGCATCTGGAGGTCCTTCTCCTCCAAGCTACTGAAAATTTCTTTGTCTCTTGTCATGTGGAAAGATGCACCACTATCCAAGTACCACATTGATCCCATCGCACTCGACATCATGCATGCAATGAGTGAGACGTCTAACTCAAATTGCGAGGCCAAAGCCTCACCAGTTGCAGATCCTGAAGCCTTCTTGTTCTTATTCTTTTGTGGAAAATTAGTGGCATAATGTCCATGCTCGTGACAGTGAAAACACTTCACTCTAGACATGTTGTGATTCTTGCCTTATTTACCGGTCTCAGATTTGGAATAGGATTTCTTTCCCTTCCCCTTCTTTGCCTTACCAGTCAAGGCGCAATTTTCCACATGATCTGTCCTAGATGAGGATCCATCCCTGGTATTCCACCTGAATTCTTCTTGCACCAAATCCGACCAAAGTCGCTCCCAATATGGCAGATTCTCCCTCCCATTGACAGAGTCCTGATAACTATGCCAACTCTTGGGAAGGCCTAGAAGAGCTAGGCTCACCAATTCATCATCCGCTACAATAATTCTGACGCTCCCAAGCTCATCTCGACATTAGACAAACTTGGTTAAATATTTCGGAATGGTGTCGCCTTTCTCCATTTTGATTTTCCTGAGCTTGTCCTTCAGTGCCAATTTTCGGTGGTCACTGCTACTTTGAAACATATCTGTTAAAGCCTTCGACATTGCATATGGAGTCGCTTTTCCATGGAGACTTGAGACAATGTGGTCTCGTACTCCCTCCAATAAGATCCTCCTCGCCTTTGCAACCTTCTTTTTCCAAGCATCAAGAAGAGCAGCATCTGCTACTGCAGGTTTGGGAATGTCATTATCAATGAATTCTTTCAACCCGTTGTCCTCCAGAACTGCCTCCATCATGTCTTTCCACGCAATATAATTGGAACTGCCCTCGAGTGCATATTCCAATCTCAAGCCATGGAAATCCAACTTGATCTTGATCCGCCTGTCGCACCAAAGAATATTTTTGCATATTTGAATGCTATTCAGGACAAACTCAATTTCTTCTCCACTATAGTGATTTCCCGCCCTCTGATACCATGTAGAAATTATACAAACAATATGTATATCAATGGATTCAATTCGATCGTGCGATATACTAAAGCAAGATATTGAATCCTTCTACAAATCAATTGCGGAAAATAAACACGATCACCAATCACAACAAGTAAAGAAAGAAGAAAATCAAACCACAACACATATATTTTCTCGGGGAAAGCTTGCTGCTCAAAACCCCTCTATCTTCTATTCTATATTCACCAAGGAATCATGAAACAATTACAATGCACTCTTCTCACAAGAGTCTCCTGCACTCTCACAACTGTCTCACACTGATCCGGACAAAATCGACCAACACTCAGCCAATTTCTTGCCTCTACTCAGCCAGCTTTCCTTGCACAATTTATGTGGAATGAAATCCCTATTCTTTAGGAATTCCAGCCTTACAAATCTGGGCAATGCTCATGGGCAATCCTATGGTTGTTTTATTGCATGCGGGTAGCCTACTAATAATACAACTGATAGTTAACATCCATTTAACCTTTGTCTCAATTGGGTCTCCACTGGAACTTACATGCATGCAACTATTAATAGTAAATCATCAGTTACATGACAGATCACTACATCTGAATTAAATCTGATTTAATTCACTTTACCTCTTACTAGTGCAACAAATAGTTACAACTAGTTAAAGTGATTTTAACTCAATTAATTAAGTTAACTGATTTCTCATGCATTAAACTAATGCACTAACTACAACTTGGACTCAATAACTAATAGCATCACTCTGCATGCCACACCAACCACCCTCAACTCGAAAATCATGAGCTAACTGAGTTTATCATACTTAGTTAACTATTACAAGTGATTATGAGATAAGATTACATTTTATTGTCCAAATTAAATAAGAGAAAATTAAATTAGACACACATTTCTTGTTGACTTTTCAACACCAACACACTGAAGCCTTTAGACCCATTTTGATAATATGGTGAACTTGAAGATGGGACAAACTAACAAAGATTTATTTTTGATAATATGGTGAACTTGAAGATGGGACAAACTAACAAAGATTGCTTTGTAAATTGTATGGGAAACAAAAGACAGAAGGGGTTAGCGGGTTGAAGTACCACTTGGCTAAAATCCCAAGGCATGATGTTGAGATTTATGGTGCATCAAATCTAGAGATTATGAGAGTTTCCCACGATGATATTTAACATAGTTAGCGATCAAACAAGAAAATTACCCAGTACCCGTTTTGTTGAGGTAGCAAAAAAAAACACCCGATTTTGAAAAGCGGTGATGCAGAATCACCATTTTTTTTGGAGCATAGTTTTGGCTCTTTAAATTTTCTTATGACTGTTTTTTTTTGTTTTTTGTTTGTTTTTTTTTTAAATATCATGATTTTCATGTCAATTTTGAAAAGTGGTGATGTAGAATAACTTTTTTTTTTTTAGCATATTTTTGGAACTTTAAATTTTATTTGATTTTTTAAAAATATCATGTCGATTTAGAAAAATGGTCATTTTTTAGCACTTTAAATTTTTTTATTTATCAAGTATGAACATTTGTTTTAAAATATTAAAGATATTCATGCTAATTTCGAAATGTGTTGATGCAACATCAATCCTTTTTGTTTAGAGTGGTGATTTTTCTCGTGGTAATAAGACATAAAAATAAAATAAAAGACATGACAAAAAATCAAAAAATAAAACCAAGGAAAGTGTAAAGAAAAACAAAAATAACTTGTAAAAATAAAAATTTTAAACAAAAATATTAAAAAAATAAAAAAATAAAAAACCAAAATTTCAAAAAATAAATAATAAAAAAAGAAAAAATTCAAAAAAACTCATAATTTAAAGAAAAAGAATAAAAATTAACCAAATAAATTTTATTTTATTTTTATTTTTATTTTTTATTTATTTATTTATTATTATTTTTTTTTTTTAAAGTTAAAAAAAGAAAGAACATAATTAAATAAAATGATAAAATTAAAAATTAATTTTTTTTTTAAATTATTAAAATTAAAAAAAATCAAATAATCAAAATACTAAAACTAAAAATAACTAAAATTCGGAAATTTAAATTTAAAAACAACATCCAACAAAAAATATTAAAACAATAAAAATTTAAATTAAAAATAAAAATAAAAAGAACACATACACACACACACACACATTTCAAATAAATAATAATAATAATATATTTTTTTTTTAATTAAAAAATTACAAAATAAACAAATAAACAATTTTTTAAAATTAAATTAAAATAAAATATTAAATTTAAAAATATAAATATAAATTAAACTTAAAAAAACATAAAATTAAAATTTAAAATTAAAAAACGAATTAAAAAAATTAATAATAAAAAAATTAATTAAAAAAAAAAAAAAAAAACAACAACAACAACAACAAAAATTTTAATTTAAAAAAATTATAAAAAAATAAAAAAATAAAAATTAATAAAAAAATAAATCAAAATCACCGTCGCCGCCTACCGTTGTCACCCTAGGGGCCGTGAGGCTCGGTCAACGGGCGGCGGAGAGTTGGCAGCTCTCCGCCGCCCATTGGCCGAGCCCCGCGGCCCCAGGGCAGCGGGGGTCGATTTCGGGAATCATCGCCGCCCTGGGTCGATTCCGGGAATCACTGCCACGGGGCTCGGCCAACGGGCGATGGAGAGCTAGCATTGCCGCCCGTCAGTCGAGCCCCGCGGCCCCCAGGATGGCAGATATTTTTATTTATTAATTTTTTGTTTATTTATTTTTTAATTTTTTAATTTTTAATTTTTAATTTTTTTAAATTTTTTTTTAAATTAACTTTTAATTTTTATTTTTTTAATATATTTTATATTTTATATTTTAATTTGAAAAATGGTTTTATTTTTATTATTATTATTTTTTATTTATTATTTTAATTAAAAAAATGAATTTTGGTAATTTTTTTATTTAAAAATGTATTTTTCATAGATTTATATGCATTTTTATTTAATTTAAATTATTATTTAAATTTTCTTTTTAAATTTTTAATTTTAATTTAAAGTTTTATTATTTTAAATTTTTTATTTTTATTTGTTTTTAATTAATTAATTAATTTGTTTTTTTTTTTCTAAATTTAAATTATTTTTTATTTTAATATTTTATTTTATTTTTTTATTTTTTAAATTTTAACTCATTTTAAATTTTTTATTTAAATTATTTTTTTTTTATCATTTTTTTTAATTATGTGGTTTTTGTTTTTTATTATTAATTTTTTTCATAATTTAAACAAAATAATATTTGTTTTTGTTTTTTTCTTTTGGTTAATTTTTGGTTTTTTTCTTTAAATTGTGTGTGTGTTTTTTTTCCCTTTTTTTCTTTTGACTTTTTTTTTGTTTTTTATTTTATTTTATTTTTTATTTTTTATTTTTTATTTAATTTTTACAAGTGCTATTTTATCTTTAATACCATGTCTAAAAATTGCTGGAATTTTATTTTCATAAAAGTGATATTTTAACTTGAATGTCATCTTTGGATTTTTAAGGCTTTTCAAAGACACGATAATAGATTATCTTTAATACCATGCGTAAAAATTGTTGCAATTTTAAGACTTTTGATATTTTATCTTTAATGTCATACTAATCGTTGAAATTTTAAGGTTTTCCAGAGTCACGACATTTTATCTTTAATGTCATTATTAAAAATTGTTGACAATTTACCCTGGAAAGAAAAAGACGTTATTTCAACATTAACACTTTTTGTTTTCAAGGTTTTTTTTTGCACACAAAAAATTGACAACGTTATTCCAGCAACAACATTTTTCATTTTGAGGCTTCTTTTTGCACACAAAAAATTGGCGATGTTATTCCAGCATCAACATTTTTTGTTTTCAAGTCGTTTTGTGCACAAAAAAAATTGGGGATGTTATTCCACCATCAACACTTTTTGTTTCGAGGGTTTTTTTTCAATCTTTTTTTTCAAGAAAAAATTTGGTTGTTAGCATAATTTAAAAAAATGTTGAAGTTTGACCCTAAAAAAAAAATAGTGCATTCTGGAAGACACACTTTTCATTTTTGGGCCATTTTTTCATGTTTTTTGAGTTTTTTTGGGCTAGAGTTCTCGTTTTGAGGTAATAGTTCCAATTTGATCGGTAACTATGTTATTTATGAAAAGGATAAAAAGAGTGAAGAGGCAGTGCTACCAAAATTGAAATTTCCATTGGCAAAGTGGCTAGATCCTAAAAAACCACAGATAGATATGTAAAGGAGAGGGACACCATGGATTCTTATTCCATGAGGTCCTCATATTTCTTTTTTCCAAAAACCAAAGACTAGGCACAACCTTCCACAGGATCATTGGTTAGAAAAAAGAAGATGTAAGAAACAAATAGGGTTGTGGGGAAATGTATTTTCTAGAGAAACATGCCTTTGAGCATTATAATGACCAATCCAAGGACCCTTCTTAATTTTTTGGTGCATTGGCACATGTTAAATATGCAATATTGTCATGTGACTTGATGGATGGGGTCATCCGAGAGATTGGTTTGCAACACATGTAAATCATAACAAATAATGGATCTACTTATGTGGCTACCATCAAGTTGCTAATGGAGTGACACCCCACAAATTTCTATACTTGATGCGCTTCCCATCCTATGGAATTGATGCTTGAGGATGTTAGGAAAACATCCTTCATCAAGGACATTGATTACGCTAGGAACATCAACAAATTCATATATTACCATGCATTTGTTCTTAGCCTAATGAGAAGGTTCATAACAAACAAGGAGTAGTTGCATCCTATAATAACATGTTTTTCTAGTGGCTTCATTGCTATTAAAAGTTTATGCTCCTTTGCCAATTTGAGTTAAAGTAATTGTCTATGATGAGTGACACTATTATGAATTTAGCACAAGATAAGATGGAAGTAGCCATCATTGAACTAGTTCAAATCGATTCCCTCTGGGAAGGAGTATAAGAAATGTGCACCATTAGCAAACCTTTAGTAAAGGTTCTCCACTTGGTTGATAAGGATTAACCCACAATGAGTATATGTATGGGGTCATGAATAGTTCCAAAAAACACTATTTTATTTTAATATGTAGGCACGGGTACTATAAATATGATAAAGTTATCTCATTAAATTTTATTTTATTTTAATTTAAAAATGAAACCTTGATCAAGGTGTGGGAAAACAAGTCAGTTGGGGGGGAATTCCTTCCACCCCACCATCTCTCACGACATCAAAGAGGGAGATGTTGTGGCCATTTCCCCCATGCAATCACACATATTACAAGGCTCAACCTCACGGTGAGTTAATATGGCAACCTTTGCACCCTTGGAATTTTTCTATCCAACTTATCATCGGCTCACCCTTTTATGCTATCTCTCCATATACTTTAGGTTATAGGTGGGTTTTTTCCCTTACAAAGCCTAATATCTTGGCAATAATATGATGGAAGGCCCAAGACCTCCTGCCCTGGACCCCCATAATCCTCATTCCACAAAAAGGAATATAACATGAAGCTTTGTTATAGCCTCAAGGGAGAATGCACCAGGAAGGAGAAATCTCCAGTGGTGTGGTTGGTAGTACAAGCCAACGAACGATGCCTAGAGAAAGCATGTCACTAGAAATTCGTTAAACATTATTTTAGCCACCACCTTCAATTGGTATAGTCTGGTTATTTATATGTATTGGAATTTAGAGTCTTGTATGTAGAATGACTTCGTTGAGGAATATTTCCCTAGTACAATGTGGGTTGTTTTGGTCTCCCAAAGTCCCTTTCATCCCCATATCTCTCTCCTAGAGATTTCCTCTGCCCAGTGGTTTCACAGTCAATCCCCCTGGTTTGGGCGCTACTCTCGTCACTACATTCTTTCCTATTTTGGTTAAACTTTTACTCATCCATTGGCTCTCAGCACTTTGTGGATTTTACTAGCATTGGGTTCTATCCTTCTCTAGGTTCCATGCTAAGAAAAATAATTCACTCAAGGCACAAGTCTAGGGGTCATGGCTCCTAGAGCAAACCCAAATCCCAATGTCAAGCCCAATATGCTATTAAGATATACCACTTTTTCACTCCACGAAAAAATCAATAAGAAATTCAATAATTAGAAGCCTTAACCACAACTAACCACCATGCGTATTCAGATTCTAAAATCAAAGATGAAGTCATTGGCTAGGTACCTGACCCTAGCCACGCTAGAGGACATAATATTTTAACTCAATCACTATTAGTTTTATATGGATATGATAGCATCGAACATGTGTTCTGGTCTCTAATATGTCAAAGAGGCTAAGGAACACACAAACTCCAATACCAATAAAAAATTTCGAGAGAAAACACTTAGAAACCCCTCAATTAAATTAATTGATTAATAATTAAAAAGTTCCTAAGTCTAACTTAGGAAAATTGATTAATTAATGGGTATTAGTCAAGGTAATCGATTTGGTTGTAGATAACTTCTTAATCAGATTGGGATCAGGGCCTAAGGATTAGCTAAAATTTCAAAGTGCTCAAAAATACTGCAAACTAAGACGAGAGCGTAGAGCTTGTCACCAGGATTCCAACACAACTTGTTTCATCAAATTCTGAGTTCGTATGATTGAGTTATGGTCTGTTGTTCGCTTTCCAAAATAGTTGTAGAATTGGATCGACCAGCAGAGTGGGATTCGAATTGGTGGTTTTCATGGAGTCTTGAACTCTGCATATAGAATCGGGGATTGGACAACCATAAAAATGTTGCAGGTGGAATGGATGGCCGTGATCCAGTCAACAACGAGGGATGAACGATGGTGATTAGATCGCAGAAGCAGCAGTGGGATATCAACGGGAGAGATCTCATTGAAATTGAGAAACATCGCACATCGCACATAACATAGATTACTGTTAAAGAGTTTCGCAAGTTAAATTGCTTAACCTGCGATGCGAAGTGAGAAGGTAGAGATATAACATTGATCTTTGGATCAAGAAACAAACCAAGGACAGAGTTTGCAGCACCCAGAAAAGAGATTTCTCAAATTGCAATATTTAGAAGTTAAAGAGTTCGCAAGATATGCTAAATTGGTTGTGATGCGGTAAAGTTGAAATATGCGATGCGATGAGGGGAGCCACGTGTCGGCATTATGCACGAGCGCACATCACATAAATTATGGTTTTAGTGTTACTGATACCAAGTTAAACTTGTGGGCAAGCGATTTGTGATGCGCTGTGATTGGTTGCGTGTTGTGGGACCTGATAACCCTGTTCCACATGTATGTAAGTTGTTTAAGGCTATGTGTGATATGTTTTAAACGTAAGCGTTGTTTGATCGTGAACGTGTATGTTTAATGAAACTCTGATATTGTATTTTGTTGTGTAACTGTCAAGCCATAAACGGTTGGGGGTGCGCATGTGGCCACCGCCCTAACCATAACTTTTAATGCACAACTTTATTGGTGGAGCGGATAAGGGTCAGCCCTAATTTAACTGGAGTTCTCCACATTTAGTGTAGTTTTCCTAGGAGATATTGGGAAAAAGTGTAGAAGGCTCAATTTTCAACCATTCTGAGTGAATGAAGAGTCATTCTTGACTATTTTGAGCATTGTGGAGCCATTGGTGAGGTTTGAAGAGCTAGCTAAGGACTTCTGAGCGTGATTTTGCTTCAGAGAAGTTCCAAGGGCCACTAGGATCCAACAGGAGAATGCGGCCTAGCCAAGGTAGCTAGAGGCCATTCTCAGGAAACCAATAGTCATTTATGACTATATTGAACCTTCTGAATCCAATGATGGGGTTTGCAGAAGAATTTGGAGACATCTAGAGCCAAATAAGCCACAGGGAAGTTTCAGGGAGCCTAGTTCCACCAAGTGTTGGAGGCATAGAAAGGGGAGCTTGAGTTCATTCTGAGCGAATGAACAACCTATTTTGGATGATTGATATGTGTTTGAGACGGTAGAACAGGTTTCAGGAGCAGAAGAGGATTTCTAGGAGAGTTTGTGCCATAGAGAAGCTCAGGGAAGCTCAAGGACACCGACCAAAGAGGTCAAGCCCAAGGGAGCGTAGGTCCATTTCCAGAGATTGAGCAATCAATCCAGGGGTATTTTGGTATTCTAAACCCATTTGTATAGTCCAAACAACCATTGGAGTTGAGAATAAGCTTGTAAAAGAAATTGACCATCTTAATCCCAAAGAGCCAAGTCCATTAACGGAGGCTCAAGGAGACGTAGCCCAAGTGTTGAGGGTGAACTACTATAATGTTTGCTGTTATGTGTTGTTGGTTAATTTGCTGCAATTTATGGTTGTTGTACATGCTTTTAATCAGCTTAAACAAAGGTTTAATTTCTCACACATAAAGCCTTAAACCAGTTAAAACACATACACCTAAATCAAGAATTCAATTCTGCACATGCATGTATAAGCAAGATCCTTAATTTGTTTTAATTGAGTGGGAGGAGCTTCATAGAAAAACAAGTCAGCCACCCATATCAGATCGGGTTGGTATCAGAGCACTAGGTTGCTTGCTGGACAGAGCACAAGGTTGCTTACTTGCTTGTTTGACTTGAAGGGTGTTTAACAGTGCAAAGAATTTAACTGTTTGCAAATTGACTTATGCTTACAAGTTTGAGTTTTCTAGAGGTGAAGTGGAGCTACTGCTAGCTAATTCCATAATAAGACAAGAAGGAAGAAGGCTAAAAGCATCCTCCTTACCCAAAGGACCTCAAGTAAACCCTTGAAGCACAAGAGGGATAATTTGCAAAAGAGGCTTCTTGAAGAAGAGATACAAGCTGCAGAGAAGAGCTTGAATCTACAGCCAAATTGTTTTTGAAGCTTTGTGAATTGTTGTTGAAGTTCTTTAATTCATTTACATAGTGATGAAAACTTCATCTAGTGATGTTTCTAAATCCTCCTCCTTCACAAGACTCTTTGATAAAGCGATGAAGCGATACTTCTACATCCTGAAGGATATGGTGCAAATTTTGTATGAATATGTAAGGGAAAGCACTAGACTTCATGAGAAATTGGTTGCTATGAAGCAAGAGAAAGAATAACTTCTTCAAATAATGCATGAGATGGAGATGCAACTCCATCATGCCCAAGAGGACTTAACCAAACACATGCTTAAAGCAGAGGTAAATCATTCCAATTTGTCTTCAAATTCCTCTTCAGATAGATGTGTAGGTTCATTTGAAAAACACACTAGAGGTATAGGTTCCAAATTGATGTTAAAAATCGGCTATGAAGGCAAGGGTCTAGGAAAACATGCACAAGTCATGGTTGAGCCTATTATGGTTGAGGAAAGGCCTAAGATGTTTTGTCTAGGCTATGGACAACCTTATGGTGAAAACTCTACAGCCATGAAGGCGCTTGAGACAGTTCCAATAGGAACTTTTGTTGTAGGTTCAAACCCACAAACATGCAAAGTGTGTATTCAATATGAATGCCATTGTTTGAAATGCATGTTGCAGCAAGATTCTTGTAGACATGTAGCTTATGGCGAACAAGAGAGTTGTGACAGCTCTAAGGACATGAACAATGTTTTTGGTTTTCAAAAGAGAGCTGGAACCTCTTCAAGTTCATCTTCTCAAGAAGATGAAAAAGATGGACATTCAAAGCAACATTCAAGGTATAATTCTTCTTATAATCATGTTTTTTATGATTATGTTAAGCATGAAAAATCTGCATGCATGAATGGGAGAAAAAGTTGTTGTTCATATTGTGGTTTGAATAACCACCAAGTTTCGAGATGCTGGAAGAGTGATAGCATACAAGAAACAGTTCAAGCAAAGGCGACTCGCACAGAAGATGCAAAATATTTGCACACATTTCTAGAAAAAGGGACATCTCTTGCCCAATGTTGGACACTGCATCCAGCAACTCATCCAAAGCATTTGAAGCAAGTGGAGAAAAAGATTGGTGAGAATGGAACAGGAGATTCCATCATCGATGTGAGTCAAGATGATTCACAAGAAGAGGATGTTCAGCAGGAAAAATCGCCATTGAAGTGGGTTGGCAAGCAATGGCTCAATTTCTTGACCAAGTAAGGCATGCATTTACTTTGTACATAGATGCAAATTTCAACCTTATGTATGCCTAGATTTTTGTTGAAAGTATGACAAGTTGCAGCAGATTATCACAACTTGTATGATGCAAGATTGCATGTGAATGTTGTTCGGTTGAAGGTATTTATATTTGTTGCACAATTTCACCGTGGAGGTGTAAAAGATGGGTATGTTACTCACTTATGCTGCAGAAATATCATTCAGTTCAGCTCTTATAGTCACCCACATGTTTTGGGATTATGTACTTGTTTGTACTTGAAAGGAATATTTGAAAGTGTACATATCCATGAGTTTGTATGTGTAAATGGCGAACTTGTAAATACGATCATTGTACATAGATACATGCACGAGTGTTGTCAATATGTGTAGCATGTTGTATATCGACTTGTGTCGATTGTGTTGCACACTTTTCATATTGTCTTGTGTCGATTGTATTGCACATTTCATGTCGACTGGTTGTTGATGTCGCATGTTGCACGACTTATGTCTTAGTCGAGGGTGTTTGTCGATTGTGAGTCGATAAATGGATGCACCAATG
Organism: Pinus albicaulis; assembly: GCA_034641835.2. Lineage (NCBI taxonomy): Eukaryota > Viridiplantae > Streptophyta > Pinopsida > Pinales > Pinaceae > Pinus > Pinus albicaulis. Next base: position 1,082,899,429 of record CM076582.1, read on the forward strand.
TGCAAGAGGATCACCATGTATGTGATGTTATAGGAAGGTGACAATTAGTGCTTTGAAGAAGCAAAAAGAGGTGGTCTTCATTTCAATTCTCGCATACGATTTTCTTTTCAAGATTGATCGTGTGTTCTTGTGACAAGATGTTTTAGGAAGTTTTGGTCCATTCATTGAAGAAGTGGACAAGGTGCAAGGTGTTTTGCAGCCATTGCATAACAAGCTGGTGTTTTTTTTTTACTATAAGAGTTCACTCATCTTGCGAGCTTAATTTGGAAAGTGGATTTCCAAGACAGAGCTTGTATGCCATAGTTGCAAGAGGGACTTCATTCTCATTGGGAAGGCTAACATTTTTTCAAGCACATAGAGAGAGCAATGGTACAACAAGTTATGCATCAATTTAAAATAGCCAACAATGCTAAAGTGGGTTAGCAACAGCCAGAAAGCAGTGGTCAAGAGACATAGCCAGTTGCGGTGCAAGGCATGTTAGGGTGATTTCCAAAGAGACTTGTCAAGAAAAATCAGTTGATATAACTTGAAATCAGCAGAGTGTTGAATGTCAAGGCAAATAATCATCAATTTTTGTGGGTCCAAAATCCCGTCAGTGGGAAGGAGTGATCATATTGGGATCAGGGCCTAAGGATTAGTTAAAATTTAAAAGTGCTTAAAAATGCTTCAAATCAATACTAGAGCGTAGAGCTCGTCACCAGGATTCCAACGCAACTCGTTTCATCAAATTCTAAGTTCGTATGATTGAGTTATGGTCTGTTGTTCGCTTTCCAAAATAGGTTCAGAACCAGAACGACCAGCAGAGTGGGATCCGAATTGGTGGCTGTCATGGAGTCTTGAAATCTGCATATAGAATCAGGGATTGCACAACCGCATGGCCATGATCCAGTCAACAATGAGGGTTGAACGATGGTGATCAGATCGCAAAAGCAGTAGTGGGAGATCAACGGGAGAGATCTCATCGCAATTGAGAAATATCGCACATCGCACAGAATAGAGATCACCGTTAAAGAGTTTCGCAAGTTAAATTGTTTAACATGTGATGTGAAGTGAGAAGGCGGGGATATAACGTGGATCATCGGATTGAGAAACAAACCAACGGCGGAGTTTGCAGCACCCGGAAAAGCGATTTCACAAATCACAATATTTAGAAGTTAAGAGTTCGCAAGATATGTTAAATTGGTTGTGATGCAGTAAAGTTTAAATATGCGATGTGATGAGGGGAGCCACGTGTTGGCATTGCGCACGAGCACACATCGCATAAATTATGGTTTTAGCGTTACTGGTACCAAGTTAAACTTGTGGGCAAGCGATTTGCGATGTGTTGTGATTGGTTGAGTGTTGTGGGACCCGAGAACCCTATTCAGCATGTATGTAAGCTGTTTAAGGCTATGTGTGATCTGTTTTAAACGTAAGCGTTGTTTGATCGTGAACATGTATGTTTAATGAAACTCTGATATTGTATTCCATTGTGTAACTTTCAAGCCATTAATAGTTGGGGGTGCACATGTGGCCATCGCCCTAACCATAAATTTTAATGCACGATTTTATTGGTAGAGTGGATAAGGGTCAGCCCTAATTTAACTCCAGTTAACTAGAGTTCTCCAAATTTAGTGGAGTTTTCCTAGGAGATATTGGGAAAAAGTGTAGAAGGATCAATTTTCAACCATTCTAAGTGAATGAAGAGTCATTATTGACTATTTCAAGCATTATGGAGCCATTGGTGAGGTTTGCAGAGCTAGCTGAGCACTTATGAGCGTGATTTTTCTTCAGAGAAGTTCCAAGGGCCACTAGGAGCCAGTAGGAGAATGAGGCCTAGCCAGGGCAGCCAGAGGCCATTCTCAGGAAACCAATAGTCATTTCTGACTACATTGAACCTTATGAATCCAATGACAGGGTTTGCAGAAGCATTTGGAGACTTCTAGAGCCAAAGAAGCCACAGGGAAGTTTTAGGGAGCCTAGTGCCACTAGGTGTTGGAGGCATAAAACGAGGAGCCTAAGTTCATTTTAAGCAAATAAACAACCTATTTTGGATGATTTATATGTGATGGAGACAATAGAAAATGTTTCAGGAGTATAAGAGGACTTATAGGAGATTTGTTTCCACAGAGAAGCTCAGGGAAGCTCAAGGACACTGACCGAAGAGGTCAAGCCCAAGGGAGCCTAGGTCCATTTCCAGAGATTGAGCAGTCAATCCAGGGGTATTTTGGTATTCTAAACCCATTGGTACAGTACAAAAAACCATTGGAGTTAAACATTAGCTTGTAAAATATATTTTCCATCTTAATCCCGAAGAGCCTAGTCCATTGACGGAGGCTCAAGGAGATGTAGCCCAAGTGTTAAGGGTGAACTCCTTTATTATGTTTGTTGTTATGTGTTGTTGGTTAATTTGCTACAATTTATGGTTGTTTTACATGATTTTAATCAACTTAAACAAAGGTTTAATTGCTCACACATAAAGCCTTAAACCAATTAAAACACATACACCTGAATCAAGAATTCAATTCCGCACATGCATGAATAAGCAAGATCCTTAATTTGTTTTAATTGAGAGGTGCTTGCATAGCAAAACAAGTCAACCACCCATATCAGATCACTTCTAGAAAAGTGACTTGATGGAGTCTAAGATGATCTGAGTCATCATAATGATTATATCTTGGTCTTTGATGCTCCAACGAGAGATTATAAGAGCAGGTCGATGGGGTTGGAGATAGGCATAGTTGACATCACGAGAGAAAGGAAATTCAAATTGTCTAGTTCGTAGTATTTTGTGAGGGAAAAATTTGAGGCAAGGAAAGAGAATCATAGAGAGGTAGCAATAAATATTTGGGAAGAGAAAGATCGCTGAGAGATTCTTAGTGATTTTCCAGTGTCAAAGAGACATGATAAGGGAGGCCAAATTATTTGCAAAGAAGGTCACTACAACTAGTGCGAATAACCACAAAACCCACTGTAAGTTGAAGAAAGAAGTTTGATTAAGTTATCGAAGGCCATATTAGTGTCTGAAAGGCAGAGAAAATTCATTCGAGAGGCAGATGGAGGCAAGATGTCTCAGTTAGAGGCACTTTTGGGGCTTTGCAAAATTATTCTAAGTAGTAGTGTGCATTTCTGCAAGGAGTGTGAATTCCAGATAGGGGTGCGAGTTTCCCAAAGAGAGGCCAAATCAATTGTAGAGGAGACTAGAGTGTCTCTAGTATATTTTTCCAATGTATTTCTAGAGGTTTTCCATTTTGGTAATCAGTTGTAATTATTTTCTCAAATTGTTGCATAATAAAATAAGCCCTCATATGTTGCATCAGTTTTCCCTTCGGGGATTTTCCAGGGAATATTGTCCAAAAACATTGGTGTTTATTTCTTCTATGCGTGTGCATCTATTTCTCAGTTACGCATTTTAATTTCTGAAACGTAATTTTATTGTGAAGAATTGTAATGTGGTTTATTCGATATTTGTCATAATAATAATTACAGAAGAAAAACAAACTACTAAGTTAGGATAATAATACAATTTTTTTGTAGTTCAAAGGAATTTTCACATGGTATCAGAGAATTACATATCATATTAGAGCCTTAGAGGTGAAAGGAAGAGAGATCATGCAATTTCATAGGGATATTTGAAGCACTATTTATAGATCTACGCAGGTCAGCCAGAGCGAATTGTAGAGAGGAAGGAAAAATAAATTTCTAGTTCAAGTGAAGGAAAAGTTTGATTTTGCCTTAAATCTGTGCAGTAGGAAGTAGGATTGTCAGAGAGGGTTTCTAGTGAGCAAATTAGTTTATTCACAGATCAAATATAGAAGAGAAGTTTTGAAACAAGGGTTTTGCAGTTGCAGATCAACACAAGAAGGAAGAGAAAAGCACGCAAAGTGGGAATTTCCAAAATTCTTAGAGGGTTTCCAGTTTTCCAGTTGTTGGAAAGGAGGTCACAATATCCAACAGAAAGAGGTCATAATAGACATGCTAGTCTATACAAAGTGAATTCCAAGGCAAACAGTGCGTGTTCAAGATATGAAGAAGGACATTCGAAAGGTAAAGTGAGTTTCCTAGAAGAGGAATAACAAGCAATCAAATTTCAAGGAGGACACCAGAGGAAATTGCAGGACCAAATCTGTTCATTTCTAGTAGAAATTGTGATATAGCAAAGGTTTAGTTATGCTTCCATAAGGAGACGTATATTTACAATGTTTAGTTCTCCAATTTATTTGAGTTTTGCAAATATGGCCACAACAAGACTAAGATATTAGGACAAACTTGACAAAGCCTCTAATTTTGGCATCTAGAAATCCAAAATGAAATTCCTACTAGATGAGCATCGCTTGAAGGCTTTTGTGAAAAATGTCATGGTAGAGCCAACATATGTGCAACAATTGGAAACCTTCAAGAAGCAGATGACCAAGACCAAGAGGACAATCCTAGACAAAGTTCAGGGTCACATTGTCCCGCAATTGCAAACAAGACAACAATAAAGGACATGTGGGATGTCATCGTAAAGTTTTACTAGGATCCATATGAGAACTGGAAAATTATTCTCAATGAGAAGATAAGGTCAAAAAATATGCAGAAGGGTGAGAGCATAATTTTCTATCTCACCAGCATTCAAAGTGTCTGAGATGATCTTGCATCTGTTGGATAAAAACCAACAGATGATGAGCCTGTGCAAACAACTCTAAAGGAGTTTACTAAGGAGTGGTGAGCCTTCGTTTAGGTTCTCTAGACAGGATAAACTACTAGATTGGGAATGTCCATGGAGTGAATTAAATCAAGAGGTGCTAAGGCTCAGCCTCACTGAGGGTACTATAAGCAAGAATAACAAGGGACCGAAGGTGGAGAAGGAAGAAGAAAATGTGTCCCTTGCAAGGCAGGGAAAGGCGAAGAAGGGTCCCTTCAAAGGACAAAACTCAAAGGGAGAAAATAAGAAGGACCTATCAAAGGTCAAGTGCTTCAAATGTGGTGATTTTGGTCACTATGTCACCCAGTGTCCAAAGAGAAAGAAGGACAATAAGGGGAAAAAACAACAACTTTGACAAATATTGATGAGTTGACCTCTAGATGTTGAAAATGGTAACAAGAAATATTGAAAATGGCATCCATGAGGCTTCTGATTTAATTTTCCCTTAATTAAATTAGAAGTAAATTATAATTCCACATCACATGAAAACTTGTAAGTGTTATAATTCCACATCACATAACAACTTGTAAGTATTAACTAAGTCAGGAAGACTTAGTTAGCTCAGTCAATTCGAATTGAAGGTCAAACTAGAGGCATGTAGGGTGTCTCCTACTTTTTAGGAGCACTGATTGAGTTATTTGTGAGTTGTAATTAGTTAACTCAAGTATTTGAGTTAAAATTATTTTAACTAGTTCTAAGTGAGAGATGATCTAGTGATAGGTCCATTGAATTAAATCTGATTTAATTCACATATAACGATCAATCAATTAACTGATAATTCGCTATAAATATTTATTGCAGATCAATTCTAAGAAAGACCCAATTGAGATTAGAGTTAAAGGGAAGTAGATTATCAGTTGTATAATTAGAAAATTGTACAGGTCATGCATGAGGTCATCATGAAGCCTTGGATGTATTGCGAAATAATTAATTGGGAATTTCCTAATTAATAGGGGCTCAATTAGCCCAGGAATGCGTAAGTAAGGTTGGTCAGGCAGAGGCAAGAAATTGTTTATATATTGGACCAAACTTACCAAGATCATAGTGAGACAGACAACATAGTGCAAAGGTTTCTCAGGAAGGGAAATAACATTGTATTGTTTCATGTTCTTGAATTTATGCAATATACAGATAAAGGGGTTTTTAACTGAGGCTTTCCCTAGAAACATATTTTGTTGTGCAATTGGTAATTCTTTCTCTTACTTGTTTATGTGATTATGCGATTCGTAATTGGTTTCCGCAATTTGTAGAATTGATTCAATATTTGTTTTAGTACATTACAAGATCAGTTGAATCTATTTATATATTTATACATGGTATTGGATCAGGAATCACTATAGAAGAGAAGAACCAGAGTTGGTTTTGAACAGGTGAATCAAATTTGTAGTTTTATTCTTCAGAACCATCAACAGATCAGGATGTCTTTCTATGGCTTGAGATTCAAATATGCCCTTGAGGGTAGTTCGAATTACATAGCATGGAAGGACAAGATGGAGGTAGTGTTGGAGGACAATGGGTTGAAGGGATTCAGAGACAATGATATTCCCAAGCCTGCGGAAAAAGATGCTCAAAATATTGATGCATGGAAGTGTAGAAATTATATATAGAAACTCTATATCAATGGATTCAATACAATCATGTAATGTACTAAAACAAGATATTGAATCTGTTGGTGTTCCTGTGTTTTGGTAGGTTTGGCTCTACCAAAAGACAAGAAAACATCAAAACCACTTTGGGACCTCAGGATCTAGCCCTCCTGGGTCCAGATAGGGATCTCTCGATAAAGGCAAAGATATATATGTCTTTGAAGTTCAATTTTAAGGTATTAGGCTAGTTATGGGCACAAGGGTTGTTTTTTTTTGTTTTTTTTGTTTGGTTGTTGGGAAACATGAAAGAAGGGTTCAACGTAAGACAAAGAGTGAGAAAAGAAGGAATTTAGGCAATGGGGAGATAATTCAAAGAACACTCGAGACCATTGGGCAATGGAGTCCTAAAAGGGTTTACTTGCTATTCAATACCCAAGGCTTTCGAATGGGCTAGTCATCTAAAACAGAAGATCTCTAAAGATGATAGTGTGGATGAAATGATAGGAAATGAAGGTGAATGACAAGGAAACCTCCAAGATGACCACTTAGGAAGCAAATCTAGGGACAGGGCATGCCTTAAACACCTATGATCAAACTCCTAAGAGGCTAGCTCTTCAGACAATAAGAAAAACTTAAGATTTAACACAAAGGTGAAGCCTGAGATCAGAGAAAGACTTTGAACTTTCAATGCTTTTACATTCAACTTAAGGGAACTTAGAAAGGTTTAACAATTAGAAAAGGACCCTAGTGAGAAAGAATCATTTCTAAATCTCCCAGTATCCCAATTCTTTCAATTAAAACCAGACAAGAACATCAAAGAACAGATTCTAAATTCATGCATCAGTAAGCAGGGAGAACCAACTACTATACTGGCTAAATTATCTTGAACTTGTTCTCAGATTACACAATTAGTAGAAAACATCAAAGATAAGAAGAGCAGGAAACGTTAGGGTACCATGCAAGGGTATATCCTAAGCCAGGTTACTGATTCTTATCAGAGAAAGAAATATGATGAATTATAGAAGGAAAACAGAGGCAAAGATAGAACACATCACCGCTGCTTTAAATCATGATCCAAAGAAATTGCTTGTCATATTAAAGAGCAACACCAATCATATACAACATTGTCCAACAGCTCGATATTCAGTCTGAAATCATCTCCCCAACCTATTTTACAACTATGCACACAAAACTATATCTCAAGAGAAACAACTTGCAATCCACGATTATCCAAACAACAACCTTTACAATGTATTTTTCAAGAGTTTTATAGCTGAAAGAGAGGCAGAAGAGGTAGATGGAACTTTAAATGAAACATTAAAACAGATGAAGAAGAGAGCTCGAGGCCCATTCTTCTTTAATATCACTTCATTGACTCTCAGTACTCTTTGGATGAAAGAGTGGTCTTCGACAGGCTGATATTTAACTCCAGGTATGTCTCTTTGATGTACTTTCAGGCTGTGTGTACTCTCTAGTACTCTGGGACAAGTAAGGAAGTTAAATGACTTGTAAGCCTACCATACTTTGTAACAAATGTTCTGGCAAATCTCAGGACTATTGTCAGGGTGGTGATCTTCTTAGGAACATAGATGGAGAATAAAATATTATGGGAACTCGTCCTTTCTTGGGAAAGAACATTCTACTGATGTGAAACACTGATAAGATTTATTTTATGTGCTTTAGGCCTCATTAGGCCTTCTGTGTCAATCATAATGTCTTCAATCTGTATATTTCGCCCTCTAACACTGGATTAAAGCTGAAAATCTTCAATAACAGGCTTTAAATCTCTTTAATCCTTCACTGATACTCTTTGCTGCTTCTTTGACTGTCTCTGTCTGTGGATGCGCAGGTTTAATGGTGTTGGAGGTTTTACAGAGTTAAACACTGGTCCTTTAATGAAATATTTCGTTCAAAAACCTTCCCAGGCATTTTCTCTGCAATCTCTGGCTCAGAATAAGCTTTCTCTGCGCTCTGTGTCACTATGACTGTGACTGTGAGAAATAATGGTTTTCACCATCTACAACCCTACAAAAAGACAATAAACATGTTAAGAAAAATCCATGGGAGCAGAGGTGGATGCTGTGGAGGCCTGTGGAGATGGCAGCGCAGCAGTGAAAACAGTGGCTGTAGTGAAGAAAATGGTGAAAACTGCGAAAGAATGGTGAAACAATGATCTGATGGAGGTCTGGTGAAAAGATGGTTTTGGATCATTGGATTAGATCTGATGGTGGTTACCAACGGCCAGGATTTACTGGTGGAAAGCTTTAGAGGAGTTTGGCGGAAGAAATAAACTTTAATGTAAAACATAAAATTTTTAACCTTTTGGCAAAATACACAGGAAATCAATGAAAATCAAGTGAAATGGGCGGAGAGTGATTGAGTGTGGACCATTAGATCTCAAGAGGAGATCAACGGTTGAGATCCTCCGATGAAGTCCTTTGGAGAGCCCGATGAACATAATATGAATGAAAACGTGATGGAATAAAGGCCATAGATCTAAACAGATCAACGGTCGGGATCTTCGGGAAGCGCTGCCGGAGGTAAAAGAGGGGAAATGGTTTTTAGGAGAAAACAACTGTTTCCTCGTTGCAATAGAGTGGTTTTGAAATTTGCCCAAAAAATGCGATATCGTTTGCCGCCCGACATGTGTCCTCCTCAAAACCATTTTTATCGCATAAATTTGGAGTGTTAACAGTCGGACGTAGAAAAAATGCAAAATGCACCTCAGTTGTTGGATGTGGGACGGGGAGATCTGACAGTGCAGGATGGTGCGCGATAAGGACAGATGTGTAGTTGGTAAGGTCGGGAAAACCAACGGCGGATTAAATCCTGACCGTCAGATCTGTATAATGGACAGTCAAGATTAAAAGGAGGAGCACTGATGTTCCAAAGGGGAAATATTATAATAGACGGGCAGAACAAATCCTGACCGTTGGATCCAAGGGATGGATAGCAGAGATTTAAAGAGAGAGCGGGGGAAAAAGGGTCAAATGAAATGGGCAGGAGAAAGGAGAGCCATTGGATCTATCAGATTGAATAGCTGAGATTCAATCGCAAGCGGAGAAGGCAGGGGCCAAAAACTTTGAATTTGGATGTTGGGATTGCGTGTGGACCGTCGGATCAACGGGGGATCAACGGTGGAGGTCTGATCGGAGGGAGAACAATGGAAGGCACAAGGGTGGAGTGCGATTAAATCTGGGCCGTTGGTTCTTGTGGATTAAACGGTCCAGATTAAAATTGGCGGGACGATGATGGGCTCTATGAATGAAGGCGCGATTGAATCCTGACCGTTGGTTCTTGTGGATTAAATGGCCAGGATTGGATCGCATCGGCGGTGAAACAGGTAAGGGACCTTGCCATTATGATTTGCGATCAAGCGTTGACCGTAGGATCTAACTCGATCAACAGTGCGGGTTGAAGCGGAGGTGTAATGAAAATGGGTGACGGGCACTGTGAGATTTAGCGCTGGCCGTTAGATCTATCCAGATCAACGGTTGATATTGCAGCACAGGTCTGCATAACAAATGCCAATCGCATCGGAGATTTTCCAATTAACAAAGGAAAAGCGCTCGCAACAACTCTCGATTGCGATTAGCACTCGAAGGCTTAGCGCCTAGTCTTGGTGCCGGTTCATATGCGGAAAAAGGGTTGAGGGCTGGGCCGAAAAGTTCTTAAGCCTGATATATGAGAAAAATGGGTTTTAGGCCTAAAAAAAAAGTTTTTTAAGGCCAAATAGTGGTTCCGGTAAAGGGAATGAGGGGTTTTGAAACCAAATGAAGGGAGCCATAAGGTTTTAAAAGGGGAATTTGATGGTTTAGAGGGCTAAGGAAGGGATTTTGAGGGTTTTTAGGGAAATTTTGTGAAGGAAACAAAAACGTGAAAATGGGGATTTTTGCAGGGGTAAAAGGGGCAGATTGAGGCTTTTTCTGAGCACAATTTTTTTCACAAACAGTGAGACTTTTTTCGGTGGAAACAACAATGAAGATATTTCAAGGGCAAAGGACACATAGAAGCTTCAAGAATGAGAGATTTTATGAGGAAATGTATCTCTTGAAGACTCGGAAACCAATTTAGCCACCTGTTTGCTTGGCAAAAATTTATAGGTGGCTAATAGTGGCTCCACATGGGGATGGCATCTTCTTGAAGGTATCAAGAATCTCAGAAAATAATCTTTGGAGTAGGCCAGATGTCTAGTTCTTTGACACATCTTTTCTTTCTTTAATCAGCTGCCATAGCTCATGAAGACATCATACCAACAGAGAACATTTCCCAAACAATATACCTACCCATCCTACAATCCTAACATTTTTTCTTCAAGGTGCATTTAAATTTGCAGACCTTCTTCATCATTTTTTATTGAAAGCAGAAAACAAACTAATCTAATTCTACCCTTATTCCTCCATGAGACCAGATTAAACAGTTGGCCTCAAAGCTTCTCTACCTAAACTAATATCTGCTAGGATTAAACTGTCTAGCAGATTTCATTCTCTACATTCTACAACAGAAATTTAAAAACAGTCAAACCAAGATTAGACAATCTGGTTTGTTGTGGGTCCATGGCATAAAGACAGCTGCACATGAACTGAACTTTGCAGGAACTTGAAAACAAAATGTGAAGGCTTGAAATTCTGAAACTTTGAAGCATCCTTCCTTTCCCTTTGTGACTCAAGTTTTGAGCTTGTTAGAGTCACTTTCTTCTTCATTTTAGCTTTGGTTTTGGGCTTGTTAGAGCTGATTCTTCTTTCTTTCTTTGCTGGTTCAGATTTTGGGCATATTAGAACCAGCCCTTTCCTTTCTTTGGCTCGGGTTTTAAGCTTGTTTGAGCCACTCTTTTTGGAACTTCAAAGGTTCATCTTTTGGGCATGACTGAACCTCTCTTTCTCTCCTTTTTGAAACATTTTTCTCTTTTTCTTTGAAAACAAAACACTGCAATGGTATTTACAATGGAAATGAAAATTTTAAACTGGAAATTAGCAGTAGTAATGCTTGAGCATCCTGCCATTGACAGGACCCCAAAACAGATCTGTACCATCTAGCTCTTGCAGAAAAAAGGCATTTGGACCAATGGTGGATTGGATGATGTAAGGACCCTTCCACAAACTGTCAAATTTGCCATGCTTTCCTTTTTATTCTCTCCTAGAGTCCCACTTAAGTACCTTATCTCCAATTTGAAGTCAAAAGCTTTTGTTCTTTTATCAAATAACCTTTTTATATTTTCCTGCACTTTCAGAGCTCTGTTGTAGACTTCTTCTCTTGTCTGTTGGAGATGTGTTTTTTGATTTATCCTCCTTACCATGTTGTCCTCCTCTGTCTGTATCTCTTGGACTAGTTTAATCACTGGTACCCCTAGGCTAGTAGGAAACACTGCCTCTATACCATAAACAAGCTGGTATGGAGACATCCCAATGGATTTCTTTGTTGTTAACCTATCAGCCCATAAAGCATGCACTAACTTGTTATGCCATGATTTCTTATTCTCTTCAAGCAACTTTTTGATGATGGTCACCAAGATTTTGTTTCATGATTCAGCTAACCCATTACCTTGTGGGTAATAAGTAGTAGAATGACCAAGTGAAATCTGATACCTGTGACAAAAATCAATCATCTTTTTGGATCCAAAAGTAGCAGCATTATCAGTGACTATCTTTCTAGGGCAACCAAATCTAGAGAGGATGTGATCTTCAAGGAATTTAATGATAACAGAATCTATGGCATTCTTAGAAGGGATGGCCTCTATCCATTTTGTGAAATAGTCTGTGGCTGTGAGAATCTACTTGTGTTGGGAAGATGAAGCAGGGTGGATTTCCCCTATGAAATCTAGGCCCCACTGTTGAAAGGGAGCTTCAACAGTTATGGGTTGCAATGGTAAAGGGAGGAGCTTTCTCTTGCCCTCAAAGATCTGGCACTTATGGCAGGCAACTATCATTTTGTGGATATCATTGAAAAGGGTAGGCTAGTAATAGCCAGCTCTGAGTATTTTGTTAGCAGTGGCTTTCCAATTAAGATGGCCTCCACACTCTCCTGCATGGAACTCGTGTTTAATCCTCTCCACTTCAGCTTCAGGAAGGCATTTAAGCAGCAAACCATTTTCATTTTTCCAGTATAAACATTCATTTAAAATGCAATAGTTTCTAGCTTTTAGCTTTAGGAACCTTGCCTTAGTCTTTGATAAATCAGGATGAGCATTAAGGTTTGTAAGCACATGCAGGATTTCAGAATACCAAGGAGAGTTTTGAAATTGTTCTTCAATAGTAGGATCAGGCAATCTTTCGTGTTCATCCAGGGCATATACCATGTTTATGTCAAGGGCTTGTAGATTAGATTCGGCCATCAGTTGAGCTAAGCCCTGACCTTTGATAAGTTTTGTGGGTTTTATTTCCAGGTCATACTCTAATATTACAAAAATCCATTTTCCCCTCTTTCCATCAGGATATTGGGACAAAATGTCTTTTACCATTATGTTAGGCACGTAGGCAATGATGTGAGAATGCAGAATATACACCCTAAAGTCTTTCAAGGCCTTTACCAAGGCATAGGCCTATTTTTCCATTATGTTATATTTCAAGGGTGCATCCCTCAACACCTTGCTGAAGAAAGCAATAGGTTGTTCCTGGCTCTCTGGATTTTCCTGCAGCAGGGCTGCAGCCACTGTATGCTCGGAGGAAAAGGAGAATATCAGGAAATCTTTTGAAAATTCAGGGCTGATTAATACTGGTGCCCGGGTAAGTGCAAGTTTAACTAATTCAAAAGATTTTTTGGCCTCTAGAGTCCACTTGACTCCTACCTCTTTTTTCAGCATGTTTGTCATATCTTTGAGGAGCTTAGCTAAGTTGGGAATAAACCTCCTCAGGAAGTTAATTTTCCCAATAAAGGACTGCAATTCCTTTATGTTTCTCGGGTGACTAATTTGTAGTATTCCCTCAACTCTTTTCGGGTCGATTTTAATCCCTTTCTCTGATATAATATGGCCAAGAAGCTTACCTTCTTGAAGCCCGAATACTATCTTCTTGGGATTCAAAGATAGACCGAACCTTATACATTTCTCAAATACTCTTCTAAGATGTCTAAGGTGCTTATCATCGGTCTTGGAATAGACTATTATGTCATCAAGATAGATGACAATGAAGTGCCCTATTTCCTCTGAAAAGGCTATGTTCATAGCTCGTTGGAAGGTTGCACCAACGTTCATTAGTCCAAAAGGCATTTTCACGTACATGAACGTGCCCCATAAAGTGGTGAAAGCTGTCTTGAGCTGATCTTCTGGGAGTACTAAAACTTGGTTATACCCTGAAAAGCCATCTAATAGGGAGATCCTTTTTGAGCCAACTACCCTCTGTAGGATGTGTTCCATCTTTGGTAAGGGATAATTATCTTTGAGTGAAGCTCTGTTAAGATTTCTAAAATCAATGCACAGTTTGATCTCACCTGTCTTTTTCCTTACAGCTACAAGGTTAGAAACCCAATCAGAAAACCTCACAGGCACTATGTTTCCTACCTCATACATTTTCTTGATTTCCTTTTCAACTAGAGGCAGTTGTACTGGGTTAATTCTACGCAGTTTCTGTCTGAAGGGTTTTTGGTTTTCCTTTAGTGGGATCTTGTGCTGGATGATTCTCGTATCATAGTCTTTTAAGTCCTCATAGCTCCAGGCAAACACATCCACAAACTCTTTAAATAAATCGATGTATTTCTTCTTCATGTCTGCTGACAAGGACTTAGCTAGTTTAATCATATTAGGCTTATCTTCGGTGCCTATGTTGCATTCCTCAACATCAGACTCTGTGTGTTCAATAGTGGGTTTCTTTTCTACATCGTTAAAATAAAAAAATGTCCTCTAAAGGTGCTAGTCCTCTAGGTATGTTCTTGTCTTTTGACTGCAACACCTCAATGTCTTATTTTTCTGCGTTCTTGTATTCTTCAGTTTGAGTTCCAATTTCTTTAGTTAACATGTTTATTTCTACGTTATGGGATGATTTTTCTTCGTCAGGGGGCTCTTCACTTAGGTAGTTTTCATCGGATTTAGAGTTTGAATCAGAGAATTCAGACTCATTCCTGCCAATCAGGAAATCCTCTATCTGCTTGTCGCCCTCAAAGACCTACCAATATTTCTCATTATCTGGCACTGAAGGCCTATATTTTGTTTGAATGATGATCTGTTTGTCACTAGATGATTTGTGATATGAACTAGAAACATAGGCTAATCCATTTGCAATAATGTTTTGACTCCTAGGAACAAACACGAGCTCGTATTCTACAAAGGTTTTCAATAAGTCCATGGCATCATTTCTGTATGCCCTCAATCTAGGGTGCTTTGCGGTGTATTCTCCATTCACTTGTTTGATTGCTAGCTCAGAGTCTCCATGTACAACTATCTTTCAGGCTCCTAGTTTTTTTAACAGATTCAATCCTAGGATGAGAGCCTCATACTCTGCAATGTTGTTTGTACATTTAAAGTCCAGTTTGAAGGCATGACTCTCAGCATAGTCACTCTCAGTGTTATGCAACCACACTCCCGCTCCTGCATTCTTCCTAGTGCAAGACCCATCGAAATTCATTCTCCATAAGGGGTTGTTTTCAAGTTTATCATCATTTTCATCCCTAATGCTGGGTTCACCCTTATGTTGTGTTATGGGGTCTGCACCGTGGTGTGGAGTATTTTTCTCTTCATGATGTGCATGGAGTTCAGAGTGACGACAGTTTGCAGTCTTGGTTTTGTTCATTCTGAGTTTCTGATTCAGTGCCGGAAAGGAGAATATTCAAAGAACACTCGAGACCATTGGGCAATGAATTCGTAAAAAGGATTACTTGCTATTCAATACCCAAGGCTTTCAAATGGGCTAGCCATCTAAAACAAAAGATCTCTAAAGATGATAGTGTGGATGAAATGATAGGAAATTAAGGTGAATGACAAGGAAACCTCCAAGATGACCACTTAGGAAGAAAATATAGGGACAGGGCATTCCTTAAACACCTATGATCAAACTCCTAAGAGGCTAGCTCTTCAGACAATAAGAAACACTTAAGATTTAACACAAAGGTGAAGCCTGAGATCAGAGAAAGAATTTGAACTTTCAATGCTTTGAAATTCAACTTAAGGGAACTTAGAAAAGTTTAAAAATTAGAAAAGGACCCTAGTGAGATAGAATTAGTTCTAAATCTCCCAGTATCCCAATTCTTTCAATTAAAACCAGACAAGAACATCAAAGAACAGATTCTAAATTCATGCATCAGTAAGCAGGGAGAACCAACTACTATACTGGCTAAATTATCTTGAACTTTTTCTCAGATTACACAATTAGTAGAAAACATCAAAGATAAGAAGAGCAGGAAACGTTAGGGTACCATGCAAGGGTATATCCTAAGCCAGATTACTGATTCTTATCAGAGAAATAAATATGATGAATTACAGAAGGAAAACAGAGACAAAGATAAAACACATCACCGCTACTTTAAATCAGGATCCAAAGAAATTGCTTGTCATATTAAAGAGCGACACCAGTCATACACAACATTGTCCAACAGCTCGATATTCAGTCTGAAATCATCTCCTCAGCCTATTTTACAAGTATGCACACAGAACTATATCTTAAGAAAAACAACTTGCAATCCATGGTTATCCAAACAACAACCTTTACAATGTATTTTTCAAG
This sequence comes from Pinus albicaulis, assembly GCA_034641835.2. Lineage (NCBI taxonomy): Eukaryota > Viridiplantae > Streptophyta > Pinopsida > Pinales > Pinaceae > Pinus > Pinus albicaulis. The sequence continues at coordinate 1,082,915,331 of CM076582.1, forward strand.
AGTTTTATAGCTGAAAGAGAGGCAGAAGAGGTAGATGGAACTTTAAATGAAACATTAAAATAGATGAAGAAGAGAGCTCGAGGCCCATTCTGCTTTACTATCACTTCATTGACTCTCAGTACTCTTTGGATGAAAGAGTGGTCTTCGACAGGCTGATATTTAACTCCAGGTATGTCTCTTTGATGTACTTTCAGGCTGTGTGTACTCTCTAGTACTCTGGGACAAGTAAGGCAGTTAAATGACTTGTAAGCCTACCATACTGTGTAACAAATGCTCTGGAAAATCTCAAGACTACTGTCAGGGTGGTGATCTTCTCAGGAACGTAGATGGAGAATAAAATATTATGGGAACTTGTCCTTTCTTGGGAAAGAACCTTTTGCTGATGTGAAACACTGATAAGATTTATTTTATGTGCTTTAGGCCTCATTAGGCCTTCTGTATCAATCATAAGGTCTTCAATCTGTATATTTCGCCCTTTAACACTGGATTAAAGCTGAAAATCTTCAATAACAGGCTTTAAATCTCTTTAATCCTTCACTGATACTCTTTGCCGCTTCTTTGACTGTCTCTATCTGTGGATGTGCAGGTTTAATGGTGCTGGAGGTTTTACAGAGTTAAACACTGGTCCTTTAATGAAATATTTCGTTCAAAAACCTTCCCAGGCGTTTTCTCTGCAATCTCTGGCTCGGAATAAGCTTTCTCTATGCTTTGTGTCACTATGACTGTGACTGTGAGCAATAATGGTTTTCATCATCTGCAACCCTGCAAAAAGACAATAAACATGTTAAGAAAAATCCATGGGAGCAAAGGTGGATGCTATGGAGGCCTGTGGCGATGGCAGCGCAGCAGTGAAAACAGTGGCTGTAGCGAAGAAAACGGTGAAAACTGTGAAAGAATGGTGAAACAATGATCTGATGGGGGTCTGGTGAAAAGATGGTTTTGGACCATTGGATTAGATCTGATGGTGGTTACCAATGGCCAGGATTTACTGGTGGAAAGATTTAGAGGAGTTTGGCGGAAGAAATAAACTTTAATGTAAAACATAAACGTTTTAACCTTTGGGTGAAATACACAGGAAATCAATGAAAATCAAATGAAATGGGGCTTTGAATGGTGGGATCGGCATGGGCGGAGGGTGATTGAGTGTGGACCGTTAGATCTCAGGAGGAGATCAACGGTTGAGATCCTCCGATGAAGTCCTTTGGAGAGCCTGATGAACATAATATGAATGAAAACACGATGGAATAAAGGTCGTAGATCTATACAGATCAACAGTCGGGATCTTCGGGAAGCACTGTCGGAGGTAGAAGAGGGGAAGTGGTTTTTAGGAGAAAACAACTATTTTCGCGCTGCAATAGAGTGGTTTTGAAATTTTCTCAAAAAATGCGATATCGTTTGCCGCCCGACACGTGTCCTCCTCAAAACCATTTTTATCGTGTAAATTTGGAGTGTTAACTGTCGGATGCAAAAAAAACATGAAATGCACCTCAATTTTTGGATGTGGGACTGGGAGATCTAACGGTGCAGGATGGTGCGCGATAAGGACAGATGTGCAGTCGGTAAGGCGGGGAAAACCAACAGCGGATTAAATCTTGACCGCCAAATCTTTATAATGGACGGTCATGATTAAAAGGAGGGGCACTAATGTTCTAAAGGGTAAATATTATAATAGACGGGCGAAACAAATCATGACCATTGGATCCAAGGGATGGACGACGGAGATTTAAAGAGAGAGCGGGGGAAAAAGGGTCAAATGAAATGGGCGGGAGAAAGGAGAGTCGTTGGATCTATAAGATTGAACGGCTAAGATTCAATCGCAAGTGGAGAAGGTAGGGGCCAAAAGCTCTGAAGTTAGATGTTGGATTGCACGTGGACCATCGGATCAGCAGGGGATCAACGGTGGAGATCTGATCGGAGGGAGAACAATGGAAGACACAAGGGTGGAGTGCTAGTAAATCCGGGTCGTTGGTTCTTGTGGATTCAACGGTCCAGATTAAAACTAGTGGGACGATGATGGGCTCTATGAATGAAGGTGCGATTGAATCCTGACCGTTGGTTCCTATGGATTCAATGGCCAGGATTGGATCGCATCGGCGGTGAAACAGGTAAGGGACCTTGCCATTGTGATCTGCGATCAAGCGCTGACTGTAGGATCTAACTTGGTCAACGGTGCGGGTTGAAGCGGAGGTGTAATGAAAAGGGGTGACGGGCACTGTGAGATTTAACGCTGGCCGTTAGATCTATCCAGATCAACAGTTGATAATGCAGCGCAGGTCTACATAACAGATCCCAATCACATCGGAGATTTTCCAATTAACAAAGGAAAAGTTCTCGCAACAACTCCCGATTGCGATTAGTGCCCGAAGGCCTAGCGCCTATTCTTGGCACCGGGTCATATGCGGAAAAAGGGCTGAGGGCTAGGCCGAAAGGGGCTTAAGCCTGATATATGAAAAAAATGGGTTTTAGGCCTAAAAACAAAGTTTTTTAAGGCCAAACAGTGGTTCCGGTAAAGGGAATGAGGGGTTTTTAAACCAAATGAAGGGAGCCATAAGGTTTTGAAAGGGGAATTTGATGGTTTAGAGGGCTAAGGAAGGGATTTTGAGGGGTTTTAGGGAAATTTTGTGAAGGAAACAAAACGTGAAAATGGGGATTTTTGCAGGGTAAAAGGGGCAGATGGAGGCTTTTTCTGAGCACAATTTTTTTCACAAACAGTGAGGCTTTGTTCGGTGGAAACAACAATGAAGATATTTCAAGGGCAAAGGACACATAGAAGCTTCAAGAATGAGAGATGTTCTGAGGAAATGTATCTCTTGAAGACTCAGAAACCAATTTAGCCACCTGTTTGCTTGGCAAAAATTTATAGGTGGCTAACAGAATCCTTCTACTATATTTGTGGAATATAAAACACGATTGCTCAATCACATGCAAGTAAGAGAAATAAATTATAAATCACACAACACAAGATGTATTTGGGGAAATCACCTGTTCAAAACCCCTCTATCATATATTATACATAGTCAAAGAATCATGAAACAATACAATGCTTTCTCACACCGACAAAATCCTGCACTCTACCGATTGTCTCACCCTGATCTTGCTCAAAATTGACTAGCAATTCTTAGGCAAAATTGACCAACACTTAGCCAATTCTCAGCCCCTGCTTAGCCCAACCTTTCTCACGCAATCCCTAGGCAATTAATCCCTATTAAATAGGATAATAAACCTTCCTTGACTGCACAATCCATTATGAGCCTTCTTGTGACTTTGTAATTGCACCTGGGCAATTCACTAATAATACAACTGATAGTTAACTTCCATTTAACCTCTATCTCAACTGGGTCTTCATCAGAATTGACATGCATGTAGCTAATAATAGTGAATCATCAGTTATCTGATAGATCATTACTTGTGAATTAAATGTAATTTAATTCACTTTACCTCTCATTAGCTCATCGCTCAGTTAGAACTAGTTAAAGTGATTTTAATTCAATGAATTTGAGTTAACCAATTACACATGTGCCAAACTAGTGCATTAACTGCAATTAGAACCCCAAAATAATAGAATCACTCTACATGCCTCACCTTTTACCCTCAACTCGAAATTCTTGAGCTAAATCAGTCTTTCTGATTTAGTTAACTAATACAAGTTGTTATGAAATGAAATTACAATTTATATTCCAATTTATTTAATGGATGTAATTAAATTAGACGCCCACACTTAGCGCTAGTGTGTAAATGAATTCCTCACTCATTTGTGACTGGAATCCCACACCGATTATGTGGTCAATTTTTGTCCTTTCTGGATGCCAATTTCACTGTTTCTTGTTGCAAATTTCAACAGGAAGAAGAATGTAGCAAAGGCGAGAAGGATTTTTTTAGAAGGAGTTTGAGATCATATTGTCTCTAAACTCCATGGAAAGGCAACTACATATGCTATGTGGAAGGCCTTAACAGATCTGTTTTAGAATAAAAAGGACCACAAGAAATTGGCGCTGAAGGAAAATATTAGAAATATCAATAAACTGGCGCTGAAGGAAAATATCAGAAAGATCAATATGGAGGAGGGTGAGACAATACCAAAATACTTGACGAATTTCACTCAATGTCAAGATGATCTTGGAAGTGTTGGTGTTACCATTCCCGAGGATGATTTGGTGAGCCTAGCACTTCTACGCCTCCCCAGGAGCTGGCACAACTATCAGGATTCGTTAATGGGAGGGAGAAGTTACCAGAGTGGGAGCGATCATGGTCTGACTTGGTACAAGAAGAGATAAGGCAGAGCACCTAAGACGGGACCTCTTCCAAAGACAAATAAGAAGATTTTGTATTAGTCGGAAAAGGAAAGAAAGCCAAGGGAAAGAAGTCCCGAGGCGAAGAGGGAAAAGGGGACTTGTCCAAGATCAAGTGTTTTCACTATCACGAGTATGGGCACTATGCCACGAAATGTCCACAAAAGGCAAGCAAGAAGGAGCCTGCAGTTGCAGCAGTAGGTGAAGCTCTAGATTCACAGTTCGAGCTTGATTTTACTCTCATTACATGCATGGCTAGCACTGTAATGGGATACATGTGGTATCTCAACAACAATTCCTCGTTCCATATGACGGGGAACCGAGATATCTTTAGTGACTTAGAGGAGAAGGATCTCCAGCAGAACATAAAGTTTGGAGATAAAGGGAGGTATAATGTGACCGTCATAGGTACAATTAACTTTCAGTGGGATACTGGCTCCCCTCTTAGACTCAAAGATGTTTTTTTGTTTTTTTTTTGTTTCAGGACTAAATAAGAATCTTGTTTCTGTAGCGGCATTGGAAGATCGTGGCTATGATGTGATATTTAGAAAAGGAAATGTTTTACTTAGACATATTGCCACGAGACGGGTGAAACAGATCGGTGTGCGAGTCAAGAACATGTATGATCTCAAGGTCGAAGATGCATGCAAATATTTGAGGAGAAAAGAAAAGGTTAGAGACTTGGTGGTTGATAAGGAGCATAAATTACCTCTCAACATGTAGCCTCACTGACAAGCCTCAGAAGGTTGTGGAGTAGCCACAATTAGAGAACTAGAGAGGAGATCGAGTGGAAGAATCCATTCAAGTAGAGACCTCCAGTAGGGGAAATTTCGAGCCAAGTGGGCAGAGGGATAACATGAAACCATACCTCCAGGTGAGAGGTGGGGCAATGTGAAGTCATAGTCCCAAGAGTGCAGAAATTTGGGCAGGGTCCATTGAGATGTTTTGTCTCATAGATCATTACCTTGCTATAGGGGCCTACAATACACATTAGCAAGATGGACTAGTGGTGATTGATGCAGTCATATGTCAGAGTGACAAATGTCTGATACTGGAGCGCAAATCAGAGTTGCATTAAAGAAATTTTTAGGTCTAAAATGGGCCTCCTCATTAGGGGAATTTTGATTTCTAAATTGGGCCTCCTAAGAAAAATGTAAAAAAAAATAAATTTTATAAGAACCAATAGAATTCAAGACATTGATGTCAACCATGGGGGATAATTCACCATTTTTTAAGTAAAAGGGTAAAAATTAAAAAATAATAAAATAATAAAACTACATTTTCAACTCATATTTTCAACTTATCTCCCAAATATTTTACTCACATTTCAAGTGGGAGTACTCGTGGGATACAAAATTTAATTCCTCATCCAAGGAGTACCCATGTTGCATACTTTTGATGGACCCTGCTACATGAAAAATGAGAAATACATGAAAAAGCGTGATTGTAATCACGTTTTTAATGTATTTCTAATTTTTGTGTAGCAGGATCCATCAAAAGTATGCAACATGGGTACTCCTTGGATGGGAAATTAAATTTTTCATCCAACAAGTACTCCCACTCGAAATTTGAGTAAACTCTTTGGGAGATAAGTTGAAAATACGAGTTGAAAAAATAGTTTTTTCTTCTTTTTTTCCCTCTAAAATTTGATGATGTAATCAAATCTTATTTTATTATTTCCACTATTATTTTATATTAGGAGGCCCATTTTAGACCTCAAAATTCCCCTAATGAAGAAAAATGGACAACCAAAATAAAATTTATAAGAACCAATAGGATTCAAGATGATGATGTCAACCATGGGGGATGATTCACCATTTTTGGGGTAAAAAAACAAAAGATTAAAAAATAATAAAATAATAAAAATACTTTTTCAAATTGTATTTTCAACTTATCTCCCTAAGGTTTTACTCAAATTTCGAGTGGCAGTATACGTTGGATGAAAAATTTAATTCCTTATCCAAGGTGTACTCATGTTGCATACTTTCAATGGACCCTGCTACACTAAAAATGAGAAATACATGAAAAAACGTTATTGCAATCGTGTTTTCACGTATTTCTCATTTTTTGTGTAGCAGGGTCCATCGAAAGTATGAAACATGGGTACTCCTTGGATGAGGAATCAAAATTTTCATCTAATGAGTGTTCCTGCTCAAAATTTGAGTAAATCCATAGGGAGATAAGTTGAGTAAATGAGTTGAAAAAGTAGTTTTTTCTTTTTTTCCCTCTAAAATTTGATGATATAATCAAATCTTATTTTATGATCTCCACTATTATTTTATAATTTCCTTAGGAGGCCCATTTTATACCTCAAAATTCCCCTAATGGCAGCAGTGAAGATGACATAGATGCAGAGTCAACAACAACACAGATTTTTGAGTAGACAAAGCAGTAGCTAGTAGCAGTCAGAGACTGTGGAGACATATGGATCATACTGATTGAGTTTGGACGCTTTTTCAATTTCAGAAGTTGCAATAGAAAACAAAACTAAAGAAGTGTTGCATGTCGAACATTCCAAAGGCACAAGATTAGGATAGAGTTGAATTCCTTTCTTGTTGAGAGGGAGTGTCAAAAATGGAAACAAGAAATATTGAAAGTGGCACCGACGAGACTTCTGATGTATTTTTCCCTTAATTAAATTAGAATTAAATTTTAATTACACATCACACGACAACTTGTAAGTGTTAATTGAGTCAAGAAGACTTATTTAGCTCAGTAAATTCAAGTTTAGGGTCAATATAGAGGCATGTAGGTTGTCTCCTAACTTTTAGGATCCTTGGTTGAGTTATTTGTGAGTTGTAATTATTTAACTCAAGTATTTGAGTTAAAATTAGTTTAACTAGTTCTAACTGAGACATGAGCTAATGATAGGTTCAATGAATTAAATCTGATTTAATTCACATGCAGTGATCAATCAGTTAATTGATACTTCGCTATAAATAGATATTGCATGCCATTTCAAAGGAAGGCCCAGGTGATATTGGAGTTAAAGGGAAGTAGACTATCAGTTGTATAATTAGAAAATTGTAGAGGTCATGCATGAGGTCATCAAGAAGCCTTGGATGTATTGTGCAATCATTAATTAGGAATTTCCTAATTAATAGGGGCTCAATTAGCCTAGGAATGTGTAAGCAAGGCTGGTCAGGCAGAGGCAAGAAACTAGTTAAATATTTGACCAAACTTGCCAAGATTAGAGTGAGACAGTTAGCAGAGTGCAAAGGTTTCTTAGGAAGGGAAATAGCATTGTATTTTTTCATGTACTTGACTTTATGCAATATATATATAGCGAGGTTTTTAGCTAAGGATTTCCCCAAATACATCTTATGTTGTGTAATTGATAATTCTTTCTCTTACTTATTTATGTGATTGTGCGATTGTAATTGGTTTCTGCAATTTGTAGAATTGATTCAATATTTTGTTTTAGTACATTACAAGATCAGTTGAATGTATTTAGATATTTCTAAACTAGATTAGAGGAATTTGCATTGATAGCAACAAATAATTTAGATGGAGGAGGAGCATGATGCTTCAAATGCCCAGATCAAGAAGGGTCCGTAGGAAGATGTTGACGGGAAAAATTGTATTGCCGACAACAAGGGGGGTCTCCCCGGTGAAAGGTCCCAATCAGACCTCACACTGTTTGGGATAGGAGCCCCATCCGGTATGTGGGCTCGACAGCTGCCATAGTTGTTTCCACTCTTGGTTGCCGGATGAGAAGATGATGGAGCAGAGGCGAGGATGAAATGACCAATCAGTGAAGCAAAATCAGCCCAAGATTGACGAACCATAAAAAAGGTACAAGAAAGTCTAAGCATCAAAATAAAAGGGGGGGGTATGCCGTGACTGGGATCAATGAGCCAAAAACCAATCAAACATACGTGAAATAAAACACACTGGAAGTTAACTGCAAAGTAGTTCACAATAGATCACCGCCGTGGCAAGGACAAGTAAACATTAATCCAAAAGAAAACATACATGCAACCGATGAGAAATAGTTCATAACCAATGGCATGCATGAAAGCAGACGTAAGACATAATGAAGTATTAGACAGCTAGTACTATCACAACAAACAAGCACGTGAATCAGTGCCGGAAAGGAGAATATATTATTGATGCTGCTACAACGTCAAATACATGTTTACAACTCATAAAAACCCAATAGTGGAACATGGGCTATTATTCTCAATGCATGATACAAAACCCTAGCATCGCTACCTCTCTCTCTCCTTGATACCAAGAGCTGAGTGCCTTTAGCTCTCTAGCAACAATTCCTCTATCATACTGGCTTTCATTGTTGAGCCAAAAATTCTGTGTACTCTTTCTCGAAGTTTTACATATAGGTTGAGATGACTCTTGAGTTACCCTTGACTCTTGGTCTTCCCGACTGTTGGGTTGGCTTGCGACTTGGGCCATTTGTGACCCGCGACCCTGGGCAATCTGCGACTTGCGACCTTGGGAAATTCACAACTTGCGACCTTAGGTAATTTGCGACTTGCGACCTTGAGAAATCTGCGACTTGCGACCTTGGGAAATTTGCAACTTGCGACCTACGACCTTCTTTCGATGATCTCTGGGTTTCGCAGCAAGATTATTTTCCTGCATCTCTATCTTGTGAAAGTGACCAGGTGCCTTTGAGCTTAGAGTGAGTTTCTTGGGGATTCGTGAGAATCCACTTGATCTGAAGAGGGCCCCCTTACTTACTGGGAAAAACTCTGGCTCTTCATGCAAACCGAAATCTTCCACCTGCAATCACATAGCATAGGTTACATGTCTTCATGATCGAATAATAATAATGCCAGAGGTGTATTTAATTAATTGCAAGAGTGAAAGCGATAAATTTAGACCCTTGCGTGGTCAAGTGTTGTGTCACTATGTCATCAGAGAGAATGGCTCGTGTAGGCTTTCCCCGCATCTCTTCAATCAACGTAATGTTTGTTGGTATCGCTATGGATTGAGTGCTGAATGCGGATCTATAGTTTAACTTATTTTGGTAGCTGTTACTTCATAGGGATGCTCAGTCGATGAGACATGATGCCTCTTCATCCTCTCTGAACATTGCACCATGTAGAAATGAATTTATAAAATGTGGGTACATACATGGATCTGCTGCTCACACTTCATTGAGGGCTTAGTGCACATAATTAAACTATCCTTGCATGTTAAATCCACCAAATGACTTGCTGCAGCAGTGAAAATAAATAATGACCAGTTCTGAATGAGGGGAGTGACCTTGATGAGATGGGTCCTTCCACATCTTCGACTCTTGAAGTTCTAGACGTAGCTGAGGTTGTTGAATACCCACAAGGAGGAAGCCAATGACCACATAAAGGAGGCATATCTTTCAGTTGTTGACTGTCTTTTGTTGCACAGTCGATGATGTATTTGCATAAATTCCAATCATATTACAAATACGTAATTTTATGAAAAATCGCTTCTTCCACGACCACAGTGGCTTAAGGTTGATAATGCACTTGGCTCCCACTATGATGCAACACATTTCAACTTTGGGCTCTATCAGGTCAACGCAGGAGACATTTGGAGATCCTAACTCGTAAGTCTTGAATTTTTCGGTGCCTCTGCCCCCCATTATCTGAAATAAAACCATCCCCAAGTCTTCCTTAGGAATGAAAGAAAAAAAGGGTGAAATGGGATTTAATCCTAGCGTTAATCCTATGCATACACGAGAATAATGATTAAGCATGGAGAGGAAATGCTAGTTTGTCAAATATAGGAAGTGATCCTTCGAACAAGAGTTCCCAGTTCTTGAAATTTCCCACGAGCCTGCATGTTGACACGACGAATGCAGATTATGGTGCTCCTAGGTCGCAAGATTGTTATTGAAATGAGATCGCAACTCCAGCTGTTTTCTTGAGGGGGGATCTTGCGACCCTATTGGCCGTGCCACTCACTAGCAGTTACCCAGTCGCATACCGGATGAAAAGGGCAATTGGCTGGGGTGATGCGATGTGAGAGCCCGACTTAGAGGGGGAATGCCACTCCCTGGCGAAGTCGCAAAGTCGCGATGTAGTGGAGGTCGCACTGTCGGCCTATTGTTGAGCTTGTGCGACCTAGCGACCTAAGGGATAATGCGACTCAATGGTTTTATCTGAAATGCGACCTCACAGAGGTCACACGGTCACACCACCATGCCAATCACAGGTTTGACTTGCTTCATCAGTTTTGCGACCCAGCGACCTAATCACACAGTCTCAATTTTAGATCGCTCCACCTGATCTGCGACCCAACGACTTGGTCGCACGCACCATAGGTCGCATTCCCTCATATTTCGTTCAAATGATACTTCTAGGAGTGTTGGGCTACAGGGATGCGATCAATGAAACATGATTATCGTCATGAGTCTGTTCCTCTTGTTTGTTTGGAAGAGCGTGGCTTCCAGAGAACGAAAATGGCAGATATTTCGAATAGAACTGCTCAAAAGCATCGACGGATCTTGCCAGTGGTGTAGCACAAAAATAAACGCAGTGTATGATGCCGTGGATTTCATGCCTCAGATCCACAAAGAAATCTCATTGGTTTTTTATACCAGCAGAGAGGAACTAAATACTTGAATAACTGAATACACGTATCGAATGCCTCGGTGGCCTACATTTTATTTGTCTCCCCATTCTGTGTTCAATCAAGGCATGTCGATGTTGTGTCTCTGATGCAACTGTTCATTACCTTTCCAATACGAGAGGCGACGTCGTGGTGATTTGCATCCCTCCCATGTGCCACGGAAAGTATGGGGGCTTCCAGAATTGTTTGGGGTAGTGCGATGGCACAGAAAGAAAATCCCGTGAACAAAGTGAAGAAATATTCTGTAAGACTTATCTATATCTTGAATTTTTGTGGGTGATTTCCTTTGAGTCAAAGAGGAGGGGTTACAATGGTCACGGTATCGATGGCTAAGTAGATACCCGCATTGTGTAGTTTTCTCATGACTAATGTTAATCACAATATGCCGCCAGAGACTGCACTGCGAAAAACAAAGCATGGAATAGACAGGTCATTCCCTTTGTTGCTCCGTGGTTTTTCTCTTCCTCTCGAATTTTCTACACATGTTCTTCATCGGGCTGCACCCTCTCTTCCTTGTGTGGCCCCCCTTTCCTACCACAAGATGTCGTGTATGTGTTTTTAATCAATCCATTGAGTTCCCTTTAGTTTTACGTGAGGAGAGTTTGATATCATTGGCACATGCATCAAATTTTGTCCCACTCAACAAAGCTTCATGACACATATATGCCTACGTTGTGCGGAAATTTGCAGAATGATGTGCGAGATATGGCTCATTGAGTAGTCCATAAAGTGCGCATTTATGGATCTGTGTCTATGCTTATGTTAGCTCATGAATTTAAAGCATTTCATAATGCATAGTCATCAGAAACTTTCGTTCTCCCTTTGACTATGGCTTTGGTATTCGCATGGAATGAGAACGCTCTTTTGATTTGAACTAAGATCCCCCATTGAACAAGTTATCACCTTATACAAGCCTCTCTCTTTAGGAATGAAACTATACATCCAGAAACATGTGGCTCAATCATGATCGAAGATTCCCCAAATTAATGCGCCCTTGTAATTATAGCTTTGATTTATTTCCCTTAGTGCGGCGGTGATATTGTTCGCCAGATCATCCATGGGCTCAACCTGCGTGACATATTGTAATATCGATTAGTCCATGGCTACCTTTTAGAATAATGTTTCTAGATTTAAAAAATGATTAAAATGTGACCCCAAGCTTGATGGAGAACCCAAATAGAATGCCTCAAATCCATGGTGAAGGTGCTTCCGAGAGTTATGTCATGTACTTAAAAAAAAATTCCATTCAAGTGCATGTATGATGACACACCCTCATATGGCATGATTGCAGCAAAAGCATCTTGTCATGATGGTGAGGAGGTTTATGAGGGGTTGAGAAAAGGTTAAGTACATCTGAAGCCGATATCATGACAACCTGGGGAAACCTACCTCTGGTTTTGGTGGGGAAATTCGAGTGTTCTTTTAAGTAGCAAACCCCAGGTCTTAGTGTATTGATGAGACATCGAGACTAGCGGGTGTGGAAACAAGGTTTGGACGGTAAAAGGTCATGGGAGTGTCACTAACTAAAGGTCAGGACAAAACCCTAATGGTTGAGGGAGCATAAGGGGGCCCGGAATTTTGAATATACCCGAAATTTTGGGTGGTGTTGTAGCAGCTAAAAAATGGGGAGCCACTGGTAGAATCCAGCATCTCTGTCAATGCCCCAACAATATTTTGAGTCCAAATAGTGATGCAAGGGAATATTGAACCAGTTCTGTGGGTACCCTTTATATTACTTTGACCTTTTCAGATATGCCCAATCCTTGTACCTCAGCTAGGTCTCGTTAATCAGAACACATCAAAGCGGAAGCTCATGGACGCCAGCATTTTTTTGATGATGTGAAGAGCAAGGCAACGGGCTTATTATATTTAGAATTTTTTGAAATAATTTTACATTGTTGCTCCGCTGCCAACAGGCCTGGACAGTACCCCGACGGAGTCACTCCAAGAAATCACACACATTGCTTCGCTACCAGTGAGCCTGGCCAGTACTCCGGTGGAGTCATTGCATTACCTCTCTGCGCAGGAAGCCTTTCTCAATCCTTTACCCTTATTTGTTTCATGTGCTTGTAGCACTTATTTTCATGTGCTCGTGGCACTTATTTTTTATTGGCGGATGAGGGATCCCGACTTATTTTACAGGCAAGAGAGGTTGTTTCTTGTTTGACAGAAACTGAAAGATATCCTGATTAGGGTTTTCCCTCATGCCAAGCCTTCACATCCCATCTACCACCCATAGGCGAAATGTGCAAAACAGATCATCAAGATGTTCGAGAGTATGCTGGGCACAAGGCTTAGGTTACGAGTATATGCCATTCAAACATGTTAAGGTTCCCCACAAGCAACCGGCTCGTATCTCCCTGGCTAATGAATTTAAACTCATGGGCACTATGTTGAGAATGTGAATTTGATGACCTGTCTTGAGAGAAGCTGCCTCTTGAGGTAACCACCGCAACCTCACGCAAACAATGGATTTAGGGTTTCAGCAGTCAAGGCAAAACAAGTAAGAAATATCATAAGGATTTCTATGGGTGCAAAAAGGTAAAATCAATCCATCCGGCTTTGAACCTGTGCAAGGGGGAGTAAGAAGGCTAGTTTGGGTACCGAGGGATTCAAGGCCTGGAGCTCAATGAGGGCTCACACAATGGTATGGAAACTTTCACAGTTAAATCAACCGGTGAAAATGATGAGAGGCAGAGGGCGTACAACACGATGCAACAGACAAGGCTTATGACACAATGCGATGCCATGTGCGAGAAAGAGCAACTAGTTACAGGTGAAAAATAAGGCAAAGCACACGTAGCAATTAATTGAATATAATGCAACAACAAGCAAACTGAAAAAGCATGAGTGAAAAAATAAATGGAAAATTATAATGCATAAACTACTGACTGCAAGAAAAGACAACAAGCATAATGTTAAAACATAAAGAAAACCCTTAGCGAGTGAACCTAATTAACAACTTGAATAACAAAATTTATTAGCAGATCCTAGCTAGCCAATCCTAAAACCCTAGTTTAACCAACGAGGTGGTCGGGTTATGTGAAATCAGCTTTCCAATGCAGCCACCGCATTAGTTCCCGTCCTGCAAAAACAACAATTTTCGCCATCAGAGCCAGCTTACAGCATTGTGCACCAACAACAAGACTTACTTGAAGGGCATGTGCAATAGCAAGAAGGTCATGGCTACTTACCAGAGAACATGCCAGAAAGGATTGTCCTAGATGAATTTCACTTTCATCCTGATACATAGAAATAGGTGCTTGAAATTTAAAATGATTTATAAATGACACACATCCATCCATGCACAACCCTAGGTCCGACGGAAGCAGGGAAAGACATTGCCTAATTGCAAGTATATTCATTGGATAGGATTCGTCAAACCAGTCGAGAATCTCATCATGATGCTGAGGAGGATCAATTTGATGGGATGGGAAAAATAAGCATCCACTAGGTGAATTAAAGGTGCTCGTGAATCTGAGTGCAGAAACCCCAATTTTGAAAACCCTAGTTTGAAGTTGTCCCTGGGTTTCATCGAGGATATGAGAATCCGAAGTAACTGTTAGCAGAGGCTGAAATGGCTCACTGTCTTGGACAAACTCTGGACCTTCGAGCGGGGGGTTTCCGAACTTTGATGGTTTCGTGAGATTAACTGGTGAATGGATGTGATCATTATTTGTGATGATTAGACAACTATCTGTGGGCTTATTCTCGATTCGGCCAAATTCCTGCGAACTGACAGATTGACAATCCAATGTATTAGATACTTTAGATTCTCCAGGATGTGATGAATTGACCAAAAAAAATTCAGGCGGTAGGGAGGTCTGCCAATCATCACACACTTGTGCCTGAGTGCAACTGGTACTAGCTGGGCAACAACCAAGAAGATTAGAGACAATCACCAGTGTTTTCCTTTCAGCGAATAAATTAGGGTATATCGGTTGTTGTGTACTAGCTATTAAGGGATAGAAACATGTTCTCAGAGAAACATCACTTGAATGGAAAACTTGCCCAGATGAGATGACATCTGAAGTGGTTATGCTGAGAGGAATGTGATACATGGGAACCGTAATTTCAAAAACCTTACTTCGAGAAACCCTAGTTCGACTTGTTTCAGGGGTCTCACCAGGTTCGTGAGAACTTGAGATAACAGACAGCAGAAGCTGAATCGCTTTGATTCCCTTCTGGGTCCCTGAATCATCACAAGGCGGATCATCGAACTTCGGTGGCTTCATATGGTCGACAGATAGATACGAATGACAGTTCTTAGGGTTGTGAATGAATATGTTTTCAGATAAGTAGTGATCACTGGATCCATCAATTTGATCAGGTTGGGTACCTGGCCCGTTAGGCTCCCCAGGAGTTAACAGTTGGGAGGAATCGATAAAAGAAGCGTCTTGAAGTTTCCCAGACAAGAAGTCACTCCTTTGGTTGTTTAAAAATTTCGGATGAAAAAGATCAGACATAATGGATTCATCAATTTTGTAGTGTGATTGTGAAACACCACCAGTGTGCTCATGATTGTCGCCAATACCAGTATAAGAAAATTTTGAATGACTTGAAGAAATTACTGGTGTGGCGGACTCATGAAATAAATCAGGGAATAGTGGATGAAATGATTCAGATGCGGGGGTATCAACCGTACACAGACTTTCATCTCACACATCAGTGTCATCCGAAGAGTTCAATGATTTCATATGCCCATCACGGTCCAATGATTTTGTAGGGAAATCAACTTTTCCCGGGACAAGATTCAATTTATTATCAGTATGAGAATGATATTTAGAATCGTACCCAGGAAAACATTCAGTGGACTCGAGATAGGTTTCATTGATAGGGAGAGATGTTAGGCCAATATGCTTTTCAAGCTTCGATTTGACAGAGTGTGTGAAATATTTCGGGACCAAATCTGAACAACTGGAAACTTGAAGATCATCATAACAATCACTAGGATCAGGCTTGGTTGTCGATTGAAATTGTTCTAGGGAAACAAAAACCACGTGTCAAAACTGTTCAATTAAATATGTCCAATCGAGATCCCTTTCAGGGAACTCAAGACAAAAATTAACAAAACTGACAGAAAACTCCTCTATAGATTCTTGAGATTCCATTATGATCTCATTTAACTTCATTAATACATTTTGAAAATCGTACCTATGAAAATCTTGTTGTAATTCACTGGCGAGCTGTTTGAATGAATGGATGGAAGCTACCGACAATGTGCGGCACCATTTCTCAGCGTGACCTTCGAGAGTGAGGGAGAAAAGCACGCAAGCCAACTCCTCCTCGTCAACTTCGTAACACTCACAAAACTCACAAAAATCCGAAAGGTGCTTGATTATGGAAACTCTGTTTTCACCATCGAATTTTAACTAGGACAAGTGATACATAGGTTCATTTCCGATTGAGCATCGAGAACCAGATAAATCCGATAAACATCTTGGGAGAATGATTTGGGGGTGAGCCATTACAGATATGATACTAACTGCAAGCTCTGAGGGCTTTTCTTGTCATCTGGCCCTCCTTCTAGCGCCAATTTGTTAACGGGAAAATTTTTACTGTCGACAACAAGGGGGGTCTCCCCGGTGAAAGGTCCCAATCATACCTCACACTGTTTGGGATAGGAGCCCCATCCAGTATGTGGGCTCAGCAACCGCCATAGTTGTTTCCACTCTTGGTTGCTGGATGAGAAGATGATGGAGCAGAGGTGAAGATGAAATGACCAATCAGTGAAGAAAAATCTGCCCAAGATTGAAGAACCACAAACAAAGGTATAAGCAAGTCTAAGCAGCAAAATAAAAGTGGGGGGGGTATACCATGACTAGGATCAGTGAGCCGAAAACTAGTCAAACATACGTGAAAGAAAACACGCCAGAAGTTAACTGCAAAGAAGTTCACAATAGATCACCGTCGTGGCAAGGACAATTAAACACTAATCCAAAAGCAAACATACATGAAACCACTAAGAAATAGTTCATAACCAATGACATGCATGAAAGCAGATGTACAACATAATGAAGTATTAGATAGCTAGTACTATCACCACAAACAAGCATGTGAATCAGTGTTGGAAAGGAGAATATATTATTGATACTGCTGCAATGTCAAATACATGTTTACAACTCGTCAAAACCCAATAGTGGAACAGGGGCTATTCATATCAATGCATGATACAAAACCCTAGCCTCGCTACCTCTCTCTCTCCATGATACCAAGAGCTAAGTGCCTTTAGCTCTCTACCAACAATTCCTCTATCATACTGGCTTTCATTGTCAAGCAAAAAAGTATGTGTACTCTTTCTCAAAGTTGTACATATAGGCTAAGATGACTCTTGAGTTGACCTTGACTCTTGGTCTTCCCGACTGTTGGGATGGCTTGCAACTTGGGCCATTTGTGACCTGCGACCCTGGGAAATTTGCGACTTGCGACCTTGGAAAATTCGTGACTTGCGACCTTAGGAAATCTGCGACTTGCAACCTTTATTAGTTCGTGACTTGCGACCTTAAGCAATTTGCAACTTGCAACCTTGGGAAATTCGCGACTTGCAACCTTGGGCAAATCTGCGACCTGCGACCTTCTTTCGGTGATCTCTGGGTTTTGCAGCAAGATTATTTTCCTGCATCTCTGTCTCGTGAAAGTGACCAGGTGCCTTTGAGCTTAAAGTGAGTTTCTTGGGGATTCATGAGAATCCAATTGCTCTGAAAAGGGCCCCCTTTCTTACTGGGAAAAAATATGGCTCTTCGTGCAAACTGAAAGCTTCCACCTGCAATCACATAGCGTAGGTTACATGTATTCATGATCGAATAATAATAATTCCAGAGGTGTATTTAATTAATTGCAAGAGTGAAAGCAATAAATTTAGACCCCTGTGTGGTCAAGTGTTGTGCCACTATGTCATCAGAGAGAATGGCTCGTGTAGGCTTTCCCCGCATCTCTTCAATCAGTGTAATGTCTGTTGGTATCGCTATGGACTGAGTGTCGAATGAGGATCTGTAGCTTAACTTATTTTGATAGCTGTTACTTCATAGGGATGTGGCTCAGTCGATGAGACATGATGCCTCTTCATCCTCTCTGAACATCGCACCATGTAGAAATGTATTTATAAAATGCGGGTACAGACATGGATCTGCTTCTTACACTTCATTGAGGGCTTAGTGCACATAATTAAATTATCCTTGCATGTTAAATCCACCAAATGACTTGATGCAATAGTGAAAATAAGTAATGACCAGTTCTGAATGAGGGGAGTGACCTTGATGAGATGGGTCCTTCCACATCTTTGACTCTTGAAGTTCTAGACGTAGCTGAGGTTGTTGAATACCCACAAGGAGGAAGCCAACGACCACATAAAGGAGGTATATCTTTCAGTTTTTGACTATCTTTTGTTACACAGTCAACGACGTATTTGCATAAATTCCAATCATATTACAGATATGTAATTTTATGAAAAATCGCTTCTTCCACGACCACAGTGGCTGGTTGATAATGCACTTGGCTCCCACTACGATGCAACACATTTCAAGTTTGGGCTCTATCAGGTCAATGCAGGAGACATTTGGAGATCCCGACTCATAAGTCTTGAAGTTGTCGGTGCCTCTGCCCCCCATTATTAGAAATAAAACCATCCCCAAATCTTCCTTAGGAATGAAAGAAAAAAAAGGGTGAAATGGGATTTAATCCCAGCGTTAATCCTATGCATACATGAGAATAATGATTAAGCATGGAGAGGAAATGCTAGTTTGTCAAATATAGGAAGTGATCCTTCGAACAAGAGTTCCCAGTTCTTGAAATTTCCCACGAGCCTGCATGTTGACACGACGAATGCAAATTATGGTGCTCCTAGGTCGCAAGATTGTTATTGAAATGAGATCGCAACTCTAGCTATTTTCTTGAGGGGGGATCTTGCGACCCTATTGGTTGTTCCACTCACTAGCAGTTACCCAGTCGCATACCGGATAAAATGGGCAGTTGGTTGGGGTGATGCGATGTGAGAGCCTGACTTAGAGAGGGAATGCCACTCCCTGGCGAAGTCGCAAAGTCGCGATGTAGTGGAGGTCGCGCTGTCGGCCTGTTGTTGAGCTTGTGCGACCCAACGACCTGAGGGATAATGCGACTCAATGGTTTTATGTGAAATGCGACCTCACAGAGGTCGCATGGTCACACCACCATGCCAATCGCAGGTTTGACTTGCTTCATCATTTTTGCAACCCATCGACCTAGTCGCATAGTCGCACGGCCATGGGAGTCGCAATTTTAGATCACTCCACCTGATCTGCAACCCAGCGACTTGGTCGCACACACCATAGGTCGCATTCCCTCAGATTTAGTTCAGATGATACTTCTAGGAGCGCTGGGCTGCAGGGACGCGATCAATGAAACATGATTATCGTCATGATTCTGTTCCTCTTATTTTTTTGGAAGAGCGTGGCTTCCAGAGAACGAAAATGAAAGCAGACATTTCGAACAGAACTGCTCAAAAGCATCGACAGATCTTGGCTGTGGTGTAGCACAAAAACAAACACAGTGTATGATGCCGCGGATTTCATGCCTCAGATCCACAAATAAATCTTATTGGTTTTTTAAACCAGCAGAGAGGAACTAAATACTTGAATAACTGAATACACGTATCGAATGCCTCGGTGGCCTGCATTTTATTTTCCTCCCCGTTCTGCGTTCAATCGAGGCATGGTTGATGTTGTGTCTATGATGCAATTGTTCATTACCTGTCCAATCCGAGAGGCGACATCTTGGTGATTTGCATCCCTCTCATGCACCACGGAAAGTATGGGGGCTTCCAGAATCCTGTGGGGTAGCGCGATGGCACAGAAAGAAAAGCCTGTGAACAAAGTGAAGAAATATTCTGTAAGACTTATCTATATCTTGAATTTTGGTGGGTGATTTCCTTTGAGTCAAAGAGGAGGGGTTAGAACGGTCACGGTATCGATGGTTGAGTAAATACCCACATTGTGTAGTTTTCTTGTGACTAATGTTAATCACAATATGTCGCCAGAGACTGCACTGCGACGAACAAAGCATGGAATAGACGGGTCATTCCCTTTTTTGCTCCGCGGTTTTTCTCCTGCTCTTGAATTTGCTACAGATGTTCTTCATCATGCTGCACCCTCTCTTCCTTGTGTGGCCCCCCTTTCCTACCACAAGATTCCGTGTATGTGTTTTTAATCAATCCCTTGAGCGCCCTTTAGTTTTACGTGAGGAGAGTTTGATATCATTGGCACATGCATCAAGTTTTGTCCCACTCAACAAGGCTTCATGACACATATATGCCTACGTTGTGTGGCAATTTGTAGAATGATGTGCGAGATATGGCTCATTGAGCAGTCCATAAAGTGCACATTTATGGAGTTGTGTCTATGCTTATGTTAGCTCATGACTTTAAAGCATTTCATAATGCATAGTCATTAGAATGTTTCGTTCTCCCTTTGACTATGGCTTTGGTATGTGCATGGAATGAGAACGCTCTTTTTATTTGAACTAAGATGCCCCATTGAGAAAGTTATCGCCTTATACAAGCCTCTCTCTTTAGGAATGAAACTATACATCCAGAAACATGTGGCTCAACCGTGATCGAAGATTCCCCCAATTAATGCGTCCTTGTAATTATAGCTTTGATTTATTTCCCTCAATGCAGCGGTGAGATTGTTCGCCAGATCATCTATGGGCTCAACCTGCGTGACATATTATAATATCGATTAGTCCATGGTTACCTTTTAGAATAATGTTTCAAGATTTAAAAAATGATTAAAATGTGACCCCAAGCTCGATGGAGAACCCATATAGAATGCCTCAAATCCATGGTGAAGGTGCTTCCGAGAGTTATGTCATGTACTTAAAAAAAAAAAATTCCATTCAAGTGCATGTATGATGACACACCCTCATATGGCATGATTGCAGCAAAATCATCTTGTCATGATGGTGAGGAGGTTTATGAGGGGCTGAGAAAAGGTTGAGTATAGCTAAAGCCGATATCATGAAAACCTGGGGAAACCTACCTTTGGGTTTGGCAGGGAAATCCTAGTGTTCTTTAAACAACAAACCCCAGGTCTTAGTGTATTGATGAGACACCGAGACCAACGGGTGTGGAAACAAGGTTTGGAAGGTAAAAGGTCACCAGAGTGTCACTAACTAAAGGCCGGGTCAAAACCCTAATGGTTGAGGGAGCATAAGGGGGCCGAAATTTTGAATATACCCGAAATTTTGGGTGGTGTTGTAGCAGATACAACAGAAGAGTAGCATGAGGCCTATATAAATCCATGGAGATATGATCAATATATTAGATGAAATTATTCTTCACATGGATCATTAAATTTGCTACAGGATCCCTCAGTAGTTAAGTAGTAGGAGGATTGAGGTGTCATCAATGCACAACTAGATCTTTAGGGACAATGCAGATAAATTTGTAGCTAGTTATTTAAGAGGCAATTGTTGAGCTAGTTGGGCACAATCAGGTGCTCAATATATAATGTAGAGCTAGTTATAGTTAGAGACTCAAGGGACGATTGTAGAGCTAGTTACAGGGGCACAATAGATCAGCAAGAGCTTGAGGCTCAAAAGGAGTCTAGCTTTAGAGGGAGCAACCCTATGGAAGCTTTGTTTTCATATTCTAAGAAGGTCAATACACATAGTTGTAGTGGTTGCACATCACAAAGGTAGTGCATAGGCATCAACAATGTGATATCATAGTATGTGTACTAGCATGGTGGACATATTTTTCGAGAGTAACTTCTTCACAGTGATTTCCAGTGATAAAGAGTCAGATCAGTTAAGATATGAAGAAAGGAGGTACAACAAATTTCAAACATTTAAGTATCATGTGATAGTCCAGCGACAAATTTTTCATCAAGAGAAATGAGCAGAATAGTTAGTGGAGTATAGTGGAGAACACCTTTCTCCCTAAGAGGGAGTGTTAGTTTTTGATGGATATGGTAGCATTGAACAAGTGTTCTAGTATCTAATGTGTTAGAGAGAATAAGGAACAAAATGAATCCAAAACCCAGAAAAGGTTTGATAGAAAAAACTTAGAAACCCCTCAATTAAATTAATTGATTAATAATTAAAAAGTTCCTATGTATAACTTAGGAAAATTGATCAATCAATGGGTATTAATTGAGAAAATATATGTTTCTCTAGAGACTTATGGAAAAGTGACTTGATGAAGTCTAAGATGATTTGAGCCATTGATCACAATTATATCTTTGTCATTGATGATATAGTGATATATTATAGGTGCAATTCGATGGGGTTGGAGATAGACATAGTTGACATTAAGAGAGAAAGGCAATTCAAATTCCCTAGTATGTAGTATTCAATGAGGGCACAGTTTGATCCAAGGAAAGAGCACCAGAGAGAGAAAGCAACAAATATTTGGGAATATTAGGATTATGGAGAGATTCCTCGTGATTTTCAAGTGTCAGAGATACATGAGAAGGGAGGTTGAACTATCTGCAGAGAGGGATCCTACACCTAGTGTGAATAGCCAGAAACCCCAGTGTGAGTTTTCAGAAGAGGTTTGATTTAGTTTTTGGAGGAAAAATCAATGTCTAGAAGGTAGATCGAATTCATTTCAGAGGCAGAGGGAGGCAAGATGTCTCAGTTGGAGGAAATTTTGGGGTTGTGAGAAATGATTCTAAGCAACAATGCTTATTTTTAGAGGGAGTGCGAATTCCAAATAGGGGTGTGAGTTTCCCAAAGAGTGGTGAGATAAGTTGTATAGGAGACTAGAGTGTTTGCAATATATTTTTCCAGTGTATTTACAGAGGTTTACCAGTTTGGAAACCAATTGTAATTATTTTATCAAATCAATGCATAATAAAATAAACCCTCATCTCTTGCATAAGTTTTCCATCATGTTTTTTCTGGGGACTATTATCGAAAAACATTGGTGTCTATTTTATTGTGTGTGTGTGTGTGCACGCATCTATTTCTCTTTTTTGCATTTTTATTTCTGCAACATAATTTTATTGTGAAGAATTTCATTTTGGTTTATTCGATATTTTTCATAATAATAATCATGAGAAAACAAATAAACTACTAAGTTAGAAGAATAATACTAAGTTGTCTCAGTTCAAAGGAATTTTCACAATCACCCTTCACTGACAAATGAAAACTTTGTTGGGTCAGGTCCTTAAAGAGAAACACGAGGGTTGTAATGAGATTATAGCCTGCCTCAATGAAATCCAACAGGTTCAATGCCACCAATGCTCTTGTTTGGTCAGTCTGGATTCTCGTCTAGCCCATATTGAGGGACATCTTTAGTGTGGGTGTCAATCTCTAGTAGACCCAAGAGAAAATGATCTGGCCTTAGAAACACCTCTAGTTTAATGATACATGCACAAGTCTGTTGTTTTATGTTGTTGATTAAAAAATTTCATTTATTTTCATAGATAAGTGAATACTATAAATGGCTAGATCCACTTGGTAGATTGGATGTAACAATTTTGAATATGTAACTAGAAATATGTCTAGGCACATGGAAACTCATAAAATAGATTCAATTTTGATCATTTTTATGGACAGAAGATTGGTAAGACACTCTATTTGTAACAACCCGGGTTAAAAGTTCATGTAATAAAGTTAATAAAGGAAAACTAAGGCCAAGGTCATGGGACAAGTATTCCAAGCTGAATATTGGGAAAAACATCCTAGTGGGTGTTCATTTGGTTATTATGGCTAAGGGGAAATTGGAAAAGGAATTAAAAAGGAAAAGAGACATTAATTGGAATTTTTATTTACGAAAATTTGGAAAATAGGAGAAAAGGAAAGTGAAAGGTCAAAGGTTGCATGTGAGGAAGAAAATGAAGAAAATTAGAGGAAATTGAAGAAAATAGAGGCCTCAATGATAAAAAGGCTTCTGAGGAACAATTCACATCTTTTGTCAATTCAGTTTGGGAGCTCTCTCTATTCTCTCTACTCTCTCATACTATTGCACACTTAGAGAATTCTTGTAGCACTCTAACATTGGAAAAAGGAAGGCAAAGGACAGATAAGAAAGCGAAGGAAAGAAAGGATCAAACAAGGAAGAGTTGGATCAAGAGGCTACAACAAGATTACTTTGTAGGTATTGAGTTGCATGTATGATTTCCTTGCTAGTTTTGACATGAGTGATACATACATGTGTGTAGTTGGTTCTCTTGTTGTCATTGGCATGGGTTTTTCTTGGTGTGACAGTGGTTTCAGCTTTGCCTTGCCATTTCTGGATAGCCATGGTGTGATGGGGTTCTTTTACTTGGTTGAGCTTTGGATTGTCGGATGGTTTTGGAACCGGGTGAGGTGGTCTTACGAAAATTCTCAAGGGCCTAGGAATCCCTTGACCGGTAATGACATGATTTCGGTAAATACTGAGGTTGGAGACGAGAAAATTCCTCAAGGTATTGGTGAAGAATCCATAGCCATCCAAGCTTGTTTAGGGCCTAGTGATCCCTTGACCAATTTTGCGGGATTGCGATAAAGCCTGGTAGTGTATGTTTATTTGTGTGGGCCTAGGAATCCCTTGATCGGTAATGGAGGGATTGTGGTAAAGCTTGGTTGTGTATATGCTTGTATCTGGCCTAAGAGTCCCTTGACCAGTTTTGGTGGGATCGCGGTAAAGTGTGAGGAAGCCCTGGTTGTTTTGTTGTGAATCCCGCATTCATGCTTGGAATATGGCACAAGGGTGATTGGCTGAAAGAAAGATTTGTTTCAACCCAATCTATGGTTGGGTGGTATGTGGAAGTCCCTAACTTGGTTGGATTTTCATATGTTAATAAGAGCTATTTTCCTCTTGTATTTCATGAGTAAATGCACTTTTTATGATGTGGTTTTGATGGTTGTTCTATCAATGTTATTATTCTGGTTATATGCTAGTTATAAGCATGGTTTCATGATATATTCGAGTTATGGATCTTAACATGTTTTGATTGGTAAATGAATGGTTATTGAATGGATGAACTAATAGATGTTATTGCAAGTATCATGAGAGGGTATTAGACGTTCATGATAATTCTCATATAAGTTTCAAATATCTATGTTAAGATATCCATTTATGACCTATATATTTCATGTTCACTATGTGTTTGGCGAAATGACTGTCATGGTTAGGCCAGGTTAGGTCAAGTACTTGATCAATATTTGTGTTAAACGATTTTTTTTTTTGTGTCATTTATCATTCTATAAAGTTCTATGCAGTTTTGGGCAGAGGTATGGATACTGGCCCTAAAAAAGTGGCTAATATTTTGGGGTCCATGCTCAGAACTAGGAAATCTAGACTGCAGTTGCTAGGAGGTAGGGTTATCAGAGTGAATGTAGGGTTATAGTCACTGGATTGCCTTGTCATGGGAATGATTAGGGATCCATATCACTAAAAAATAAAGTTAACTTAGGGTTTGGGTACCTGGAGTGGTTGTTTAGCTCCTGGGGGTCCTATATCACCTTAGGGAAGTCAATAAAGTTTTGGTTTGTCGATTCCACTTCCTTAACTGTACTTATGAGGTTGATTCATGTCATAATATACCTCATCTCATGTTTACCCTGACAGGTTGGTGCTAAGTGGGTAAATGTGGGAGGGGTGGTTACATTATTGTAACTAGTATGGTTTCCCTTGCAAACACTAGAAGGGTAAATGTTGAGCTTTGTATGCAACTTTACCGTATAGTGTAAGGTAATTAATTTAAAAATTTTAAATCAAGATTAAAAAATTCCTTTCGTGCTCAACCATGAGTTAATACCAATCCTTTTTAAAATAAAACTTAGATATTTTCTAAATAAAAAAAAACAATGTCACGTATAATAAAAAATAAAAAAGAAGACATATTTAGTTATTTTAATTAAAAGTATTGTAAAACATCAAGAATCTCACTCTCATTGTTCTGCTCGGTTGTTTATATTACAACCCAATATGAAGGATATGTGTTAAAATTACTTTAATGATGTCTGTTCAATATGTTAATATTTTTTTAATAAGTCATTAAGAGATAATTAAGTTTGTGAATGCATGTTGTTATTTTCTTGGCTTTATGGAAAGCATGTGACAGTGTGAAGTGGATATTTTTTTTTTTTCACATATTTAAAATGATTTTTGTTTCAAAAACCAAATTTTGAAGAGATTCAAATAACCACCTAGATGTGTTTTGAGCAATGTTTAAGGGAAGAAGTCTCAATCAGTTTGGAAGTGTCGATCTTATTTGTTTCTAAGGAAAGCACAAATATAGATTTTTTGCTCTGCCTTCCAAGAATTGATTTCCAGGTTCGAATTTCTTTATTTTAGGTTTGCTTTGTTATAAAAATTGAGAGATAGAAAAGAGAATGATTAAACACACAACCAATCACACTTTCATATATTTATTGATCACAAAAAACGCAAATATGCAGGACATAAATCACTGTCTTCGACACATATATATGACGACTACAAATCGTACATAGAAAACAACAAAATCTAGACTGACTCCTCGTGACTCATAATTACAACTAAAAATGACATGGAAACATTACTTCCAACGCCCTCCCTTAATGCTTACATGGAAAACATTGAAAACACATAGTAAAATAAAAATATTAATCTCTTATTGATTGGTCTTCATCAACACCTACACCCACTCTGAATCTTGCAAACACCTCTCTTTCTTCACTACCACATCTTCGAGTTGTCACTTTTAAGACATAACCACTTCAAACCATCTTTGAAGTACTTTGAAGAATTGATGCTTCTCAACCTCCAAGAGCATGACGAGCTAGTCTTGATATTGAATCATCCGATGGAAATACCTCCATCTGTTGAACACAAAGTATTCTGTTGTATTCCCTATCTATCTAGGAAGGAAATCTAGGTACTTAATGTATTCATAAGTCAATTATACAAGGTGACCTCTTAAACACAATCAAATTAACTTGTAAGTTGATTTTCCTGGCTCCACATGATGCCACCAACTTATAACAGAAAGTACATAATAAAATTAGTGATATGTTCTTGTGTCACTGTATGCATCAATAATCACCAATTTTAAAATATGTTAATATGTTGTATAATTGGTTCTTCATTTGATTTTTCACATTACACTTGGACAATAACACACTATAATATTATAAAACTGCAACACACACCACATAATGAGACTGCATATAAATGCATAAATCTCAGAAGAGCTTGAGAGACTTAGAAGTGTATTCTTCCTCACTTTCGAGTCTCAAGTTCTGCATCAATTTCATACATAGAATCTGATATTTCTTATGTGTTGGCTAAATTTTTTTTCTCTTTCAGTTTTCCTTTCAGAAGATATTTGGCAAGGATTTTGCAATTCATCATTGTATGTCCTTGTCGTCGACAATAGAAACATTCAACTAAGCTTCTATTTTTCTTCTTCCCTTTTGGAAAGAGTGCAATTTCAGTTTGTAAATTTCCTTCAATGTCTCCCACTTTCATTCTCTTTTCTTCTGCGAGGAGTGCTACTATCACCTCATCCAAAGATTTATAAGATAATTGGCTTAAAGTAAAATTAATATTAACATAATTTGAAGATTAGTTATTCAACAATATATCCCTTGCATATTCATCATCTACTTTAGAGCCAATTTCTGCCAACTGCCTTATGATAGATTTTAGCTCATTTATATGAATAGCCAAATATGTGTCATCATGCATTTCCAATTTGAATAGCTGTAATTTTAAGGTGAACTTTGACTTCACAACATTCTCTCCAAATATTTTACTTAATTCTTCCCATATTTCTGCAAAAGATTTCTCTAAATCTATTAAGTGAAGTTCAGAGAAATCTATTAAGTGAAGTTGAGAATTTAAGAGAGAGAGACTAATAATCGGTTTTGATTTTTATTCTTTTGTTGGAATTTCTGAATGATTCCAAACAACGTAGAGGAATAAAATAATTCCTCCTCTCAACATAGAGATTAAAATTACTAGACATAGATGAATTAAAAACTTCTATTCCATTAAACTGTAAAAGGCTATATTACAAAAGATGCCACAGAACTGTTGTTCTAGCATTTACAAAAAAAAATTACAATTGTTGCAAACACAATTCTCTACTTCATTAAACTGCTCTCTCTGTCTTTTACAAAATGCACACACAGTGCTATATCAGTTCTCTGCCTTCTGGCATAACCAAAAAAACTTACACACAGTGTTCAAAATGCACATAATACAGAGTCTCACACACTGTTTTTGTACTCTGTCTCCTTTTAAAAAAAAATGCACAACACCTTTTTTTGTTTTAGCCTTCGGGCTCTTTTCAATACAATGCACACTAATTAAACTATTTCAGTGTTATATTATATATAGCAAAACTAAAAATTATATATATTATAAACTTTGCAAGTTTATAATATATATATTAAAACCTTTATATATAATATTAAAAAGTCAAAGGGCTTATAAGACATGTGTTGTGGCATTCCTTTGAAAAAAAAAAAAAAAAAAAAACATAAACCTTTTAACCTAAGTTACAAACCCTTCATGGATTTCAAAATGGGAATTAAATCCCTTTGCAAAAAAAAATCGCATATCAAATTCCCCTGATGACGTAGGGGTTCAAAACTGCGCAATCGCATTTTTATTGGTCGCTGGTGGACCCCGCATGGATTTCAAACAAGGCTTAAACGGATTTGATAAATTTATCGCGTACCAATTTGTTGTTGTGATGTCACCCTCATTTCTACGCGATAGCCATTTGATTAGTTGCTGGTGGAGCCCGCAGGTGTTGACTTGGCCCATTCAAAAACTTCAAACAACAACACAAAGGATTGTGGTTGCTGCAGTGTTTTAACTACAGTGGTTGCAGGTTTGAATGTGGTATGGTGCAGGTTTAAACTGCCGGTTGCGTGGTGAGGAGAACCATGATCCTTCAAAGCATTCTGCACAGAGGTATGGCTACAACCTTGAACATAAACTAGATTTGCAGGTGTTTAAGTGCACAATGGAGTGCACACAAAAATCTGCAGCTGTTGTACTTCGGTGTTTCATCAAAAAATAAAAAAATAAACGTCCTCCTTGCTAGTGTGCAGTTGAGTTTAACATTTCAACACTCCCCCTTAAATTCAACTGCTAGGGTTTCTTCCATACCCAAACACTTTCTTAAATAATTAAAACTTTTAAGTACCAATGGTTTTGTCAATATGTCTGCAAACTTCTCCTCTGTTCTGCAATGATTCAGAACAATTTCACCATTGTTCACTAGCTCCCTGATGTAGTGATACTTGGCATCAACGTGTTTCGTTCTCTTGTGAAACACTGAATTTTTTGATAAAGCTATAACTGAGCTATTATCACAATAAATTGTTGTGCATTTTACCTGTTCATGACACAAAATCCTTAACATTCTCCTCATCCAAACTGCTTGACATGCTGCTGCTGTAGCTGCCACATACTCTGCCTCTGCTGTAGATAAAGTCACAATTGGCTGTTTCTTATAAGCCCATGAAATGGCTCCTGAACCCATATGAAAAACATAACCAAAGGTTCTTTTCCTGTCATCTATAATTCCAACCCAATCATTGTCAGTATATCCAATCAATTTAGAATTTTCTGAAGTGGTGTATAAAATTCCATACCTCTTTGTTCCTTTCACATACCTCAGAATTCTTTTTGCTGCTTGCCAATGTGCCTCCTTTGGCCTCTCTATAAATATGGAAATTAAACTTACAGCATGCATAATATCCGGCCTAGTTGCAGTCAAATACATGAGGCTACCAACTATGTTATTGTAAAAACTTGGATCAAAATCCTTGTTGCTATCCTCTTTCCTGAGTTTCAATCCCATCACTATAGGAGTAATCGGTGTCTTGCAATCCTGCATATTAAATCTTTCCAAAACTTTATTTACATATTTAGCTTGAGAGATAAAAATTTTATTTTCATTTTTCTCTACTTTTATTCCTAAGAAGTATTTCAGCAATCCCATATCAGTCATCTTAAATTCATCCTTCATGACTGATTTAAAATTCTTAATAAGGGAAGCATCATTACCTGTAAAGATCACATCATCAACATATAAAACAACAATCAACATCTTACCATCTTTCTCCTTGATGTATAATGTGGGTTCTCCTTCACATTTCTCAAACCCATTTTCCAATAGATAGACATCTATCCTACTGTACCATGCTCTTGGTGATTGTTTCAGCCCATAAAGAGCTTTCTTCAATCTGCAAACTTTGTGCTCTTGGCCTTTTGTCTCATATCCTAAAGGTTGTTCAACATATACCTCTTCCATCAATACTCCATTTAGGAATGCTGATTTCACATCCATTTGGTAAAATCTCCACTTGTGTTGTGCTGCTATGGACAACACTACTCTCACTATTTCTATTCTTGCAACCGGTGCAAATGTTTCCTCATAATCTCTTCCTTGTTGTTGCTTGTAGCCTTTTCCAACAAGTCTGTCCTTGTGCCTTTCTATCTTACCTTCAACATTGCTTTTGGTCTTGTAGACCCATTTCACTCCAATGACTTCTTTTCCTTTTGGGAGATCAACTAATTCCCATGTCTTATTTTTCTCTATGGCATTTATCTCTTCATCCATATCATCTATCCATTTCTTATCTTTTATAGCTTCTTCAAAATGAATAGGATCATCTACATGAAAATACAATGCAAATAAAGAATTCATATCTTCATTTGTTGCCTCTTGCTCATAAATTTCATTCAAACTTCTGAATCTGGTTCCTCTTTCACTTGTTGAACTTGTGCTTGTAGAAGCACTCAAATCTACTCCTTGTGGTGTCCTTGGAGAAGCACTGTCATCACTTCTCAAAGGTGTTCTCATACCTGCTTGTGGTGTCCCTTGTTGTCCTTGTGTTGGTGGAGGTGGTGCTGCTAATGAGAAATGTATTTCAACCATCTCTTCCTCATTATCATCATGAGACAAACAACTTTTAACATTCACTGTTTTCTCAATGCTTCCATCCCAAGCTTCTTCCTCAATGAATTGCACATCTTTACTTATAACAAACTTCTTGGTGGATGGGTTATACAACCTGTAAGCCTTGGATTCTTCACTGTATCCAATAAATATGCACTTCTCCCCCTTACTGTCCAAATTCTTCCTTAGCTGATCTGGAATGTGTGCATAAGCCACAAAACCAAAAACTCTCATGTGGGTGACACCTTGTTTTATGCCACTCCATGTTTCTTCCAGAACTCTGTTCATTACATCTTTGGTTGGGAATCTATTCAAGATATATGCTGCACAATGTACAGCTTCAGCCCAATATTCATTTGGCAAATGTTTTGCCTTCAACATACTTCTTACCATGTCCATAATGGTTCTATTTTTCCTTTCATCAACTCCATTTTGCTGCAATGTATACATTGCTATAAATTGCTTGTGTATGCCATTTTATCTGCAAAAATGCAGAAATTATTTTGAGATATACTCACCTCATCTATCAATTCTTAATACCTTAATATGCTGCCCACTTTGTTTCTCTACAAGAGCCTTAAAGTGGCATAACTTCTCAAACATTTCACTTTTAAATTTCAAGAAATACACCCAAGTTTTTCTTGTGTAATCATCAATAAAAATCAGCATATAGTAGTTGCTTGCTCGTGATGGTGTTTGCATTGTTCCACACAAATATGAATGGACAATTTCTAAGGGTCCCTTTGCCCTTATGTTCTTTTTTGATGGAAATCTTTCTCTGTGTTGTTTGCCCAAGATGCAGCCTTTACAAAGGCTGTTCGGTTTTTCAATCAATGGTAATCCCTTTACCATTCCTTTCCTATGCAAAGAATTCAGTCCTCCAAAGTTGAGATGTCCAAATCTCAAATGCCATAACCAATTTTCATCTTTTGCTTCTCTTTGAAATGTCTCTTATGTCACTATTGCCATTTCAGCTCATTTCTTCAAATTTGCTCTCATTTTGAGAGGGAACATTCTATTCCTTGTCATCTTCACTTGTGCAATGCATTGCTTGCTTGGTGGTTTATCCATGATGGTGCATACATCATCTTCAAAGAAAACATTGTACCCCTTTTGAATGAGCTGTCCAATGCTCAAGAGGTTACACTTCATACCAGACACATAGTAAACATCTGATATGGATCTTCCTTCTCCTTTCTTTGTCAAAACACTTACTCTACCTTTTCCCATGACAGAGACCTTACTGTCTGTCCCCAATGTTACTTGAGACTTTACATTTTCATCTAACATGGAAAACATGGACATTTTTCCAGTCATATGGTTGCTACATCCTAAATCTAGAAACCATATATTTTCATTCTTTTCTTCAGCCATATTACATGCTAAAAACAACTTCTCTTGACTGATATTTTCTTTAGTAAAATTAGCACTGTGTCTATTACCCATGTCACTCTGTTTCTTCCTACATTCATTGGAATAATGGTCATACTTCTTACAGTAACAACATTGGACTTGAGATTTATCATACATTTGTCCATGTGCTTGATTTTGTTGGCTGCTGCCTTGGCCTTAGTTCTGATTTTGGTTGGTGCCCCTTCCATGAGTATTTGCAGGGCTACTTTTTCTTCCTCTGTTTTGGCTTATGCTTCTTCCTTTTCCTCTGTATTTTTCTCTGCCTTGACCTCTTCCTCTTCCAAAGGAAATTTGGGTCTTGAAGACATGCTCCAAATATGAGTTTGTTGTTCTACCCAATCTTTGTTCATGTGTCATCAATGATGCATGTAGCTCATCAACTGTAAACTTTGAGAGATCATTTGTCTCTTAAATGGTTGTGACTGTTACATCAAACCTTGAGGGTAAGCTCCTCAACAATTTCTCCACTATTCTTATTTATTCCACTGTCTCTCCATGAGATCTCATTTGGATGACCAACCCAATCAATAGAGTAAAGAATGAGTCTATTGTATCAGACTCCTTCATGCAAATAACTTCAAAATCCCTTCTCATTAATTGAAGTTTTGCAGTCTTCACCTTCTCCATACCTTGGTAGGCTGTCTGGAGAGTATCTCATGCATACTTGGACCTCTTAGCTGCTGCAATCCTTGGAAACACACTTTCATGCACTGCTTGATAGAGATAAAAGAGGGCTTTTGAGTCCTTCTTCCTATTGCTCTTCAGCAAATCCTTCTCTGCCTGTGTTAAGGCATTAAAAGCATTTTCATCTGCTAGTTCTTCTAGACCATCTTCAACAAGCTCCCATAAATCTTGAGAGGAAAACAAGGCTCTCATAGTGATTGCCCAATAGTCATAGTTCTTTCCATTGAACTGTGGGAGTTGAGTATTTCCAATACTCATGCTTGTGCTGGCTCCTACCATGACTAGCTCACTGAACTATGCTATAAACTTGACTGTGATTTTTTAAACAAACTGTCTCTCTGCTTAAGAGACAAAATCTGTCTTCAAAAAGACTTCTCTGGACTGCACTTTTTAAACAAGCTCAAAACTCTGTTTTTGAGAAATACCTTGCTTTTGATGCGCCTTCATACTGCTGGAGAACTGCTTCAACAACTCCCTCCTTTAGCTTCTTTGACAAAATTCAAAGACCCTGGACTAGCTCCGATACCATGTTGAAATTTCTGAATGATTCCAAATAACACAGAGGAATAAAATAATTCCTCCTCTCAACATAGAAATTAAAATTACTGGACATAAATGCTTTAAAAACTTCTATTCCATTAAACTGTAAAAGGCTATTACAAAAGATGCCACAGAACTGTTGTTCTGGCATTTACAAAAAAAAATTACAACTGTTGTAGACACAATGCTCTACTTCATTAAACTGCTCTCTCTGTCTTTTACAAAATGCACACGCAGTGCTATATCAGTTCTCTGCCTTCTGGCATAACCAAAAAAACTTACACACAATCTTCAAAATGCACATAATACAGAGTCTCACACACTGTTTTTATACTCTGTCTCATTTAAAAAAAAAATACACAACACCTTTTTTTGGTTTAGCCTTCGGACTCTTTTCAATACAATGCACACTAATTAAACTATTTATGTGTTATATTATATATAACAAAACTAAAAATTATATATATTATAAAATTTACAAGTTTATAATATATATATTAAAACCTTTATATATAATATTAAAAAGTCAAAGGGCTTATAAGACATGCGTTGCAGCATTCCTTTAAAAAAAAAAAAAGACATAAACCTTTTAACCTAAGTTACAAACCCTTCGCGGATTTCAAAACGGGAATTAAATTCCTTTGCAAAAAAAATCGCATACCAAATGCCCCTAATGACGTAGGGGTCCAAAACTGCGCGATCACATTTCTATTGGTCGTTGGTGGACCCCGCGTGGATTTCAAATGAGGCTTAAACGGATTTGATAAATTTATCTTGTACCAATTTGTTGTTGTGACGTCACCCTCATTTCTACGCGATAGCCATTTGATTGGCTGTTGGTGGATCCCACAGGTGTTGACTTGGCCCATTCAAAAACTTCAAACAATGACGCGAAGCACTGTGGTTGCTGCAGTGTTTTAACTGCGGTGGTTACAGGTTTGAATACGGTATGGTGCAGGTTTAAACTGTTGGTTGCGTGGTGAGGAGAACCACGATTCTTCAAAACATTCTGCACAGAGTTATGGCTACGACCTTGAACATAAACTGGATTTGCAGATGTTTAAATGATTAATGGAATGCACACAAAAATCTGCAGCCACTGTACTTCGACATTCCATCAAAATATAAAAAAAATGTTCACCTTACCAGTGTGAAGTTGAGTTTAACATTTCAACACTTTTTTTACCAAAGTATTAATTGACTAAGATTGATAGGCACTTTTTGAGTGCCATTAACAAGCTCCCATAAATTCTTATTCATCATTTGCAACTGAATTTACTGTATGGAAGTTATGCCCTTTAAAATTTTCCTATGGAAAACATTCTATCTTTCACAAGAATCTAAATTTTAAAAAATATTACCTTGGATTAGAGATGCTTTGAATTTTTTATTTTATTTTTACTCTAGATGATTCCTCAGTAGATCTCACGCGTGGATCTAAGAGATGGACCGTTCACATTTCCCACACAACATCTTCACAAATATTTCATTCACAAATATTTCATGCTAATTACTCAAGTCTATCCAGGAGAGGATATTTTATGAGATGGTCATGCAAAATGATATCAAGTCGCTGGAGCAGTTGAACCAATCAGATCTCATGCAGGTGAAAATGTTGTTGTTGATGCCTCCAGAAATAGCGACGCTTGGGATGCTCCTCGACTTTCCACAACTACATCTCAGATCCAGATCAATGGTCTCATGCTCCACTATCACACTCTTATGTTGCAGATCTTGACACCATTTTGTGGTACAGTGAGTCTGCGTGGACCCATATCACGAAGAAGAGAAAATCCAGGCAACAGTTTATCCTTCACAACAATAAGTGTTTAATTTCCTACGCAACAGCTCGAATCATATGCACCATGGACCAAATATCAGGAGGTCAAGAGAAAAATCGAATTCGAAGAGACAAAATGAAAGCGAGGTATTCTTCCGAAAATTTACTGTCACATTAGAAGCGACTCCTTGATTTCTTTTTTTAATTAAAAGAGAAACAAAGGCTGATTTTATTTTACTCACAACCTATCCATCTCTTCATATTCACGGTGGTTCATCCAGCCTTTAGATGGAGAAAAAAAATAGAATATATATTCTCAATGGCAACTGGTGGATGTTAAACATGCTTGGATGTGTGCAGTCACTGTATAACCAATTAATGGACAACAAATCAACCTTAGGATCCGTAATCCGTGACTTTGCTGGTTGTGGAACCTCAGGATCTTGAATAGGGAAAAAATGCAGACAAGAAAGTCAAGAATGTCGCTTCTTTATTTCTACTGACCGTTAAAGTCATAGATCCGAACTCTTTCGAGACATAGACCAATCGATCAGCCGAGACATAGAGATCAACTTTATTAGTGATTGCGGTTCATTCAAGATTCAAAAACAACAGAATCAAGTGAAAAAAAAACATAGCATATGAAAAATGAGACTAAACACAGCAGTAGTCTAATTAGATTGTTTTTTTCCTTAAAAATCATGGAAATTTTGGTAATATTTTAAGAAAATCTAGCAGAGATTTTTGTAAATCCATAGCTATCAAACTTCAATATTTTTGGGTGTCATAGAGGTTTTTGATGGTACTGAATCTATTTCCACCATCAAAAACATGATTCAAACAATGCTACTACAAGATTTCTTAAAAAAAAATTGTCCAGATTCCTACCACTTTTGACTGTTGCCTCCCTAGACAACTCCTTAAATACACATTGAATGACACTTTCATATCTTTATTGATCAGAACAGTTATAAATATATAGGAAATAAATCATTGAATTCAACACATTTAGATCACAACTACAACTCATACATAAGAAACATCAACATATAGACTAACTCCTCGTG
The DNA here is from genome assembly GCA_034641835.2 of Pinus albicaulis. Taxonomy (NCBI): domain Eukaryota; kingdom Viridiplantae; phylum Streptophyta; class Pinopsida; order Pinales; family Pinaceae; genus Pinus; species Pinus albicaulis. The sequence goes on from CM076582.1 coordinate 1,082,951,545, forward strand.
ACTCATAATGACAACTACAAATTACATTAAAGAATTACTTCCAACATGATTTTCAAGTTAGAGTAAAATTGAAGTATTTTCGTGTGATGGTTCAAAGTAAAGATAGCGATATTTTAGATCACTGGTTTAACTTGAAACAAATTTGAAAATTTCAATTTTTTTTTAAATACATTTTTTTTTTTTTTTTTTTTTACATATATTTTCTCTTGAGCTATCATTCACTCGTTAAATTTAAATTTCTTTTTATTCTTAGCATTCTTCATTTGAATTCAACAATTTTTTGAATCATTGGATAATGTTAGGCTTATGGTTCTCATCTAGGATCTCGAAGAGTCGTAAAACATATGCCGGAAATTTGTAAAGGTTAAATAAATGCCATTGGAAATGTTTATGGGGGCGTCTAAGGGATCTTGCTCTAATTTTACAACATTATTTTGTGACAAAAAAAATAGTGCATGCACTAAAATTTCGAGTAGTCTATAGTGTGATTTTTTGAAGGCTTTTACAGTAGTTTTTCCCGGTTTAATTTCTCTAAATTCCGGCAGGAATTTATTGAAAATAGAAGTTTGAAGGGTAACATTGCACAATTGAAGTGCCCTATGGGTTTTTTAGGGTGCTGAATCCATATTTACAGTAAAAAAACCAGTTTAAATAACAGAAATCAAGATTTTACCTCAATTTTTTTCACCGGATTCCGGCACCTGAAACTTCAAAAAGTCGCACTAAAGACAACTCCCTAAAATTTCATTATTCTCTATACAAATAAATATAATTTGTTGTTTGTAATGGCTAAGGTAAAGGGAAAAGTTTCGCAGACTTAGTGGATCTAGACTCTAAATTCGTAGATCCATGTTGAGAATAATCAAATGTAGACTCATTCAATGGGTCTAGATTGTAAATGCATGAAAATAATCAACTTAATCGACTTACCCTTAAGGTTCATATTTTCAGATAGGGACTAGTTAAGATGGATCCAACATTCTTTGCGATAAAACACTGAAGAATGAGATTTTCTTTTATATGGATCGTCACTGTTAATTTAAGATTAGTTAAGATAGAATAAGTCAAATCGAATAAGATTAAGATTAATAAGATAAAGATAAATAGTGTTACAATAATTCTTCTATATGATCCCTAAGAAGAAAATCTTAGGTCGAAATTAAGAACTTAATAAATATAATCGAGTAATCTCAGATTGAAATCTTAGCCTGATATAATCAATATTGGATGGACGTAGACTATAAATGCATAACAATAATCAATAATGAGCCCCTAGAATTTGTGTTAGAGCCTAAGCTTTTAGGCAAAAAAAAAAAATATTGTCTTTGTCGTTTTCCTTCGTATTAGGCCTAGGAATAGTATATTACTCCAATGTGCAGTGCAAATTATATTAAGAGTGTGGGTTAATTTGAATTAGTGTGAGTTAGTTCGAGTTTAATTTATATTTGGAAAGGTTTAATTTAGTGTGAGTTTGTATGAATAAGTTAGTGGAGTTGACTCAAATCTAATTAGAGTTTGTCATGATTCCATATTTAATAAATTAGAGCTTTATATACACTTAGTTGAGTCATTGTGAAAAGTATAAGGCAAAAAGAGCCAAAAGCTATAGCTAAGTGATTGTGTAGGTAGTAAGTTTAATGAATAAAAGATTGTTTTGTCTTTGAAATTCCCTTTTTCCTTATCTACCTTTCCATCAAATTGATATCAGAGCTAAGATTGATTTTGAGGATCTGAGGGAGAGCGAAGGTCACAAACAACAGTCTGGGTGAGAAGAGAAAACTTTTTTTTTTTTTTAAATTTGAGTGGCGCCGCCGTGACACACTCAAGAAATATTAAATTCGCATTATAATGTTGTAAGAGTTGGGAAGTCGCGTTACAACTCATAAATTGTTAGCTCATTAACACGGGAACACCTTATCAAATGCGTTTGGCATGCAGACACACCAAATTAACAACAACGTTAGCCGGGTAAGATTTGAAAATTTTTATTTGAAAAGTTTTTTAGTAGGACCAAAGACCACATGGGAAAGTATTAAATAAAAAAGCGGCACACGAAGAGGCGCGTCAGGAAAGGTTCTTTTGAAAAGTCAAGGGGGTTCTTTTATGCACGAGTTAAATTTTTTTTATTGGACGAATGAAGTGGGTTGGTATATATATATATATAAAAGCCTTACTTTAAAAGGGCTTGAATGGTGTCGTTTACAAAGGGCTCATGTAATTTTTGAAAAAGCTTAAAGGTTTATTAAAGGATTATGAAAGTTTTTTAAAGGTCAAAGTGTGCTCATGAGTTATTTGAAAGTTTTGGAAAAGAATGTTGGTTAAAAAACAAATTATATATATATAAAAGGTTTTATTGGAAAGAGAGTTTAGGACTTTGCAAAAGTATGTTTGTCTGCAAAAAAAATTTCAGGTTTTTCAATGTTTTGGGTAAGAAAATATTTCTTTATGAACTTGAATTTGGTGAAGATTGTGTCTTAGGTGGAAGCATATTAAAAATCATATTTTTGGGGGGGGGGCGATATGGAGAGAAGCATCATGCAATAAGAAAAACAACAATAAGACAAAAGAAAGATAGTAGTAATGGCTCACAAAGAACGATTGAAGAAAATTGAGAAAATGAATTGAAAAGAGGAGTCAAATATCGTTGACATGTTTAAAGATGTTCAAGTCGCAACCGAGGAACCAAGAAGTCTAGCAGAAGCCATAAGAGAAATCGAGTTTGATTAGTAAAATTTTGATTTTTGGGTTGTCAAAATGAAAAATTTTCTTCAAGGAAAAAATTTATTTGAGTGTCGATCTAATAGCCCATATGGTGAAGTATGTGATGCTTTAGTATTGGATTTTATAAAACAAGAATTGGATGAGAAGTTTTTGTGCAAGGTTACAAAAGATAAATCTTCCAAGGAAACATGGAAGATACTAGAAGAAAATTTTGGTACAAAGGAAAGTGGCATGCATCAACAAGATGTGTCACAATCGATTGAAGAATCAATAGAGAAGGAAACTGCAAATTTGAGAGTAGATGAGCAAGACTTTGGGAGGACAACAAAACTTGGAGAATATTTGCATATGGATGATGAAGTCGCAGCAAAGATTGCAGAGAGAGAAGATGAAGCCTCTATGTACAAAGCAGAGCAAGAGCATATACATGCTCATGAACTCCACTATAACATGGATGGTGAAGATGATGGTGAATCCCACTGTGACATGACACATGTGGATGATGACAACAAAGTGAGATGTGAGTTGGTGAATTCAGTAGAAACTGATGAATTTTGTGAAGTTGAAATAGTCAATGAGCACATGCATGCTCGAATACCCCACCATAGGATGGATGAACATTATGTTAATGAAACTTGTGGTATATTTTTTGAAATAGGGACTCATCATGGAAATATTGAAAGTGCCATGTGTGATGAAGAATTGAAGGTTGAAACTACCATTGTAGCAACACAATATAAAACAGTTGGAATTTCTCATGAAGCAGTGCGTGATCTAAAAATATCTGATGATCAAGAAGAGGATAAAGTGATTCAAGGGTTTTTTATGAGAATATCCACTAACGGCATAATAATGGAAGATAGTCTCAATGTAGTTGAAGAGACAAAGAAAGAAGATGAAGAGAAGGAAGCTCTCAGTATAGAGCATAACGAAGATGTTTTTAATATTATTTTTGAATATGCAGGTGTTCAAAATAGCATGGGAGAGAAATTTCAAAACAAAGTTATTGATGAGTTTGATGCATATTTGAAGCTCATTGAAGAATGGATTGATCATTCAATTGAACAAATTGATGATAATCTTATAGTATCAATTGGAATAAAAAAATAGAATGAAATGGTGAACGAGAAAAAAGAGAGTGATTATGATTTTACATGTAAGCCTAATGATGATCTTGAGTGTACAATTTACAAGTAAAAAGCAGCAGTGTTTGATAATGAAAGTGAAGAAAAATATATGTATGTTTCTGAAGATGAAGAAGAAAGCATTGAAACAATCTTTCAACAATGGAGTTAAGAAGAGATCAGATTTTTCTATCAAGAAATATGGCAAAAAGAACATCATGAATATGAAGCGTAAGAAGCAAAGCAAAGAAGACAATTTGAAGATGAAGTGTTGTGGAAGCAGTCCATGAGTGAAAGAATTGTTGAAGAGGAAGTTGTAGAAGACAAGCTCAAAACAAATACAAGAGAATTCAAAGACAAATTGCAGCAACAACAAGTGAAGAAATATGGAGATTACAATGAGAAAGTGCAACTGAAAATGAAGCACTTTCGAGGGTATAGAATTTGGAAGAAACGAAAAAGAAAATCCAACATTGTAAAAGTTTTCAGTTATTGTAAGCCTAACTGAGACTTAGATCAATAAGCATGTTTAAGTTAAGATTGAGTCAATTTCTATTGTGAGCCTATCAGACATAGTTGATTCATGTTTGAGTTATGTTGAGTCATATGGTCGTAATTAAGGGGGAGTGTTGGAAATAGTAAATTACTCATTAAGAGTGTGAGTTAATTTGAGTTAGTGTGAGCTAGTTCGGGTTCAGTCTATATCTGGAAAAGTCTAATTTAGTGTGAGTTTGCATGAACAAGTTAGACGAAGTTGATTCACGTCTAGTTCGAGTTTTTTATGATTCCATATTTAGTAAGTTAAGGCTTTATATACCCGTGGTTAGGTCATTGGGTCATTGTAAAAAGTATGAAGCCAAAAAAACCCAAAATCATATCTGAGTGATTGTGTATGTGAGAAAGTTAAATGAATTGAAGATTATTTTTGTGTGAAATTCCTTTTTCCTCCTTTACCTTTCCTTCATACAATCAACCTAGATTCGAACTTAATGAGAGATGGACGATTTGGTGAACTTAAGAAATGCATGCAAAACTTTGAAAATAGAATATTAATTGTGACAACCTTCTAATACATATCTTCGAAAATTCATTGTTGAAAAATAAAACGATAGTTTATCTGCATACCGATCTCACTCATAAAGAAAAGACACATGATGGTGGTCATCTCAATGATGTGGGGAAGTTCAAATTAAGATGCTTTATTTTATTTTATTTTTATTCTGGAAAGAATTTAAGAGAGAACTTGATGAAATTTTATTAAGATCTAATGGAAAGCATGAATGATAGGGAGGGTAGGTTGAATCTTAAATCGTCAATTCACCCAATTGTAGAAATTATGGTTGAGAGACAATTAGGTACATATGGAGCGTAGATTCTCCTGTGGGTTATGAGTTTGCATGGATAATGATTGTCATTAGGGGAGTTTAGTTGTGGGGTTGAGTATTTAGGTTAATTTTTTTAAAATTCAATTTTTATGAATAATTTGTTTTATAAAGTAAATTAAAATTTATTTCTTATTTTAAATTTTATAAATTGAATTAAAATATTAAATTTAAATTTAAAAAATTAAAAATGAAAATAAAGAAAATTTATATTAAAAGTATTTTAGTAAATTATAAGTAAATAAATTTATATATATAAATAAAATAATTTCATATTTTAAGATTTTAAATTTTAGAATTTTAGAATGAATATATATATATATATATAATTTTGGATTTATTAAGATTTAAGAGGAGATGTAGTAAAAATATTTTACTTTCACTTTTTGTCACAAATAAAATATTTCTATGCCAATGTGAAATAACATAATTTATATTGTTATATAAATTATAATTTATAATTTATAGGAAAACATATTGTTATATGTTTTTTAAAAATATTTCAATGCAAAACTTATATAAACTATTTGAATAACCATATTAACTAATTTATTTTAATATCTAACATATATATGTATACAAATTAATCAATATAATGATTATAAAATATTTGCATGATGAAAGAGGGGAAGTATAAAAAATAATTACTTTGTAATAAGAGTAATTAGATAAAGATGTGTAATTAATTCAATTCCTAATATACCATCCTAGATCCATCTTAGCTCCAGATCTACCAACAAACCTTTTTGCATCTTAACATATTCACATCTCATGAAATTTGATCCCTCTCAATACTTGCTAGATCTAGAGTTAAGATGGATCTAGAGTGGTTTAATTCCCCTCTTTAAATAATCTATAGTCCACATGAATATCATGGGAAATTCCTCTCTTTAAATAAGTTATATTCCACACGAATACCATGGATTCTTGTAAACCTGGAGCTATATTCCACTAGTAATTTGGCCAAATCAAATTTGCCTTAACTCCCTAACAAAAATTAATTAAAAATAATAATAACGGAGAATTTTTATTTTAATATAGGGTTATTTTTATTTTTATTTCAAATTTATTTTAACTACCCAACAAAAATTGATAAAAAAAAATAACAACCTAGAATTTTTATTTTAACATAGGGTTATTCTTATTTTATTTCATTTTGACCGAGTCAAAATGTTTACATAACCACATTTCTTACATAGCATTTATAATAATAATAATAATAATGACACTAATTTAATGTGGGTTATAAACAAAATAGTTCAATATGTCGAGTTAAGTAATAGTAAGGTGTACTTAAAAATACATTGATAAAAAAATAATAATTAATGTGGATAAGGTCCACAAATAAAATATATTTCAATTATATTTATATGGGGCAGAATGACCTTTTTCACCAAAATCCAACCATACAATTTCAAGTAAAATTGTGATTTTTTGTTGTTTAAAATACACTATTAAATGCATCATCGATAGATTCACTATCCTAAAAAAACCTTGAGGCACTGGAAATCTACAGATTAAACAACTTAAATTCAAGTTTTTAAAAATATTTATCCGATTTTGATTAAAATAAACCAAAAAAATAAATCCTAAAAAGGATCATTTCATTAATAGTCACGCTACACACACATATATATGGTTTAAAGAAATTTGAAAAAATAAATTATTATTATTAAAACATTTTAGTAGTTTTATTATTCTATTTTGGTCATTTTTGGATATATTGGAATTGTAAGTTTAAGTTGTGTAATCTACAATCTAATTGCTCACCTGAAATAGTTGAATTTATTTATAATTTCAAAATACAATTTAAATAATAAAAAATTATACGTATATTGTTTTACATATAAATATTGTTTTAATTATAGAGGTATAAAGTATCAAATGGAATCAAATTTCCAAAGTATAAACATTTTTTTAAAATCTCTACTCTAAAAAAATGTGTACTTTTGAAAATTTGATCTCCCTCTTATTAAATACTTGTTAAATCTATATTAATTATAATACAATTCAAAATATATAACATATAAGAAAATTAAGATATTATAAGGAGGTCATCAACCCCACCCTAGAAGATCAAAAGTATCTCGAAATAACTAGCTCAAAGAAGTCACAGATAACCACATTAGAGCTCAATTTCATAATCTTTGTTGCAATAGTGACCTTCCTAGCCTTTTAAGATGTCAAAATTATAGTGAGCTCGAGAGGCTTCTCTCCAAGCTTTTTCGAGCATAGGAATAAAATCTTAAATCAAACTAAATAACTCTTTTCTTTAGGTCCCATAGACAAAAGATTGGTCTCAGTAACCATCATCATCATCATCATTACAAGCTCCTAAATGCAAATGCTCACATTTTTTTGGTGGAGTACCATTACATTTTGACAAACTGCTAAATTCAAAAGCTCACGTATTTTGGTGGAACGATTTGTCAAAATTCAAATGCTCATGTAGTTTGGTGGAACGAAGGACCATTACATTTTGACAAAATACTAAATTCAATGATTAATGTGATTAATTCAAAAAAACATTTATCTATTTTATGAATCACAAAAGTCTCAAATCTAAAATTGATAAATTCAAATAGTAATACTGTTACACTCCTAACAAATTATTAAAGAGTAAAATTTTGTCATCAAGATAAAATTTAAAAAATAATATCCATATTTAAAAGTAATTGGACTTACATTTCTTTCAATGCTGTTAGGTTCCCAAGCTCTGGTGGAAGTAACCCATTAAGATTGTTTTCAGAAAAGCTCCTGCAGATAAAGCCCCACAAGAAAGGTATAAGTTCCTAAATTAACAAATCCCATGGAAGAAATAATTCCTGTTTTCTTTGTTTTCCTTGTTGCTTTCATGGAAACCAGCTGATTCTGGATGATATAAAGTGATGTAAGCATCTAAAGATTAAATGAAGTTGTTCAACTTCAAGGAACTAAACTGCTAGCCTGTTATATCTTCCTACTTTCACAGAGTTATAGCATATATGCATTCCATACAATAGGGAAATCACTCGCATTTAAGCAGGAAAATGTGAAGCAACAAATCAGTTTGGCGATTTTTTCCAGCTCCTATTTAGTGCTCAATTTCATATTTTTTCATATTTGTGCTCCACTTGGAGTAATAAGTATGCGTGTTTACAGAGAGAGGGACAGATCATACAATGAAATCGAACTCCGAAGATTTCCAAGCTCCTTTGGAACAGGGCCCGATAATTTATTTGCTGCAACAGACCTGAAGCCATGAACGTTATTGAAAACCAGTAATTTAAATTGCCTGCAGATAAAATCCCTTTTGCTAACAGTAGTTAATGATTTCAACTAGTATGATCTATGTGAAAGATGCCGATCAATAAATTCTACCTAGCTAACGCAAAAAGAAAGAAAAGTTCTGCAGAATTTCATTATCTTGATTAATTTTAAAGAACAAAAAGGACAGGATCTCACAGGTACTGCATCCGTGTGAGGTTACCCAAGAAGGCAGGTATTGGTCCTGTTAAATAGTTTTGTGCCAAGTTCCTGCCATGAAAATTCAACCGATCGCTCTGTCAAGGCCTCACTTTATATAAACAGAATAAGTAAACATGCATGGACTGAACAAAATGCACATCGTAATACATTCAGTTCAATTTGGTTTTTTTTTTTCTTTAATTTTTGGATGGGAATTAGCAAGCTCCAGATATTTGTAACAGCCTACCAACTATATATCAGAAACTTTTCACATGTCATTTATATCAGAAACTCATAGTTTAGTGTGTTTTATAGAGAGAGACCACTCATATATATCAGAAATTCATAGTTTAGTATGATATCTAGAAGGAAATCACCCAGAAGCAATATATATTAGAAATTTATAGTTTAGTCTAAGACTTAGAGACAGACCACCCACAAGCCAAGTATATCATAAACTCATAATTTAGTCTAGGACTCTAGGACTGAGAAGGAGACCACCAGCAAGCCACATATATCGGAAACTCATAATTTAGTGGGAAGCTATATGTATTAGAAACTTATAGTTTAGTCTAGGACCTAGAGACAGACCACCCACAAGCCAAGTATATCATAAACTCATACCTTAGTCTAGGACTATAGGACAGAGAGGGAGATCACCAGCTAGCCACATATATCAGAAACTCATAATTTAGTTGGACCTAGAAAATCTAGGACCTAGAGGGAGACCACCATCGAGCCACATATATCAGGAACTCATAATTTAGTTGGACCTAGAGACCACCTAGAGCCATATATATCAGAAACTCATAATTTAGTTGGACCTAGAGACCCCAAGCTACATATATTAGAAACCCATAGTTAAATCTAGGACCCAGAGGGAAACCACCCACAAGCCACATATATCAGAAACTTGTAATTTAATTGGACATAAAGACTGCAAGCCACACCTGTAATTTAATTGGACATAAAAACCACAAGCCACATATATCAGAAACTCATAATTTAATTAAGACCTAAAGTCCCCAACAAAACCCTATCATTTAGACCTTACTCTGACAAACCATATTGCCTTAGACTTAAACCCTAGTAATAAACCACCATCTCAACCCTTCTAACTAAAAAGGATGGCAGCCATCTCAACCATTCTGACTAAGAACCAATGACGGCTTCTGAAATTAGGTTACTAGTCAAAGATTTTGGAAACCAAAACCGTGATATAATTACTTTGCACTCGTTTTAATTCCCCTGGAAAAAAAAACCTGCAGCCATTAGATGGAATAGAATTCAATTTCACTGAAAATCAGATTCAGTCTTACAGATCCCAAAGTTGAGTCAGGTTAGCCAGTTCTGGCGGAATTGGTCCCGTTATGTCCATTGCAAAGACTTTCCTGCCAGCAAGAAGGCGGGTACTGGGTTAGGATATTTGAGCTTTGCAATTTTGGTCTGAAAAGAGGCCGGCTCACATTGAAAATCAATACAGGTCAGTGCATTGAATCTAATTTAAACGAATAATTTAAGAACCTTAGAAAAACAACTGGAAGATTTAAGAGAAGTTTTTACATTTGCAGAATATGGCAAGTGTTTCCATTGTTGAAGGTGCAAACACACTTGAAGCCTGGATTCATAGAGGTATCGGTAATGGGCGTACTATCGACAGCTCGTCCAGTGCAGGGATCTCCAGTAAGATTCCATGTCTTCCAATTAGAAGTCTTTAAAGCGGTACTCCACTTCTGAGTAAGTGACTTTAATGCAATAACTGTGACCAGGAAAAGGAAGTGAATTGATTACGAAAAATATATAGATCAAAAACAAATTGATCAACAAAAGAATATATTGTCAAAAACAGAAAACATGAGAATGCTTGGAGCCTGCGGTCATTTTTCAGAAACATATTCCGTGGTTACCTTCAATTGGGTCCGTGACGGCTGCTGGTTGAACTTGCTGAAACAAAGTGACACAATAAGCAATGCTCAGAAAAAAAGTGCGGAGAAGCCAAATCGGGAATGGTGTTTGAAGCTTAGACATGATGATGATAGACACTGTCAGTTCTGGATGATATAGCAGGCGACTCAATTGGGGGATATTATAACAAACACGGATTGGTGTTAAGGAGCGCTCGATATTTCAAAGTATATCATTAAATAGTGGGGTTGTACAGTAAGGCACCTCAATAGTCGGGTTGTACAGTAAGCCACCTCAGATGTAAAGCGCAAAAAGGATAAAGTACAGACGGACAGAGTGCACAAAACAACAAGGTAGCAGTCCACCTCAGATGTAAAGCGCAAAAAGGATAAAGTACAGACGGACAGAGTGCACAAAACAACAAGGTTGCAGAGACTGCAGGGATGGAATTTGATGGGAAAATTAACAACAAAGTAGTAGGGGCTGAGGATATGGAATTTGATGGGAAATTAACAACAAAGTAGCAGGGTTGCAGGGATGGAATTTCATAGGAAAATTAACAAGAAGGTTAGTAGGGGCTGAGGATATGGAATTTGATGGGAAATTAACAACAAAGTAGCAGGGTTGCAGGGATGGAATTTCATAGGAAAATTAACAAGAAGGTAGTACAGACGAACAGAGTGCACAAAACAACAAGGTAGCAGGGACTGCAGGGATGGAATTTGATGGGAAAATTAACAACAAAGTAGTAGGGGCTGCGGACATGGAATTTGATAGAAAATTAACAACAAAGTAGCAGGGTTGCAGAGATGGAATTTCATAGGAAAATTAACAAGAAGGTAGTAGGAGTTGCAGAAATGGAATTTGATGAGAAAATTGTTTCTAGCAAGAATCAAATATAATAGCAGCAGGGATCAAATATAATAAGAGAGTGGAGTTGGGTAAATGGAATTTGATGGCCACGGTTGCAAAGATGTCATGGAATTTGACCCACAAATTATTGGTAGTTGAGTGATTTGCTGATTAAATACAATCAATTTGTTACGTAAATATTTTTTAATCAAAATAATCAAAATATGACTAGCCAAAAATAGAATTTGACAAACTAATTATTGATCACTAAATGATTTGTTAATCCAATACCATTAATTTTATTTATTTTTAATAATCATATCTAGTAAACAACCTTTTCTACCATCTTCTAATTTGAATTGAATTACCAAAAACCAAACTATAAAATTGTGTGCATGATAAGGTGGTTTTATATTAATTTTTTAAGTTAATTAACAAGTTATTACAATTTTGTCTGGATGTTAATATATTGTATTGATATTAAATTTTAAATTAAAGAGTTAATTAATTTATTAAAATAGATTTTAATCAGAAATTTTAAAATTGACGCGTTTCGAACTTAATTATTTTTAGCTAATTTTACATAACCTTTTTAATATTCAAAAGAAAAAGTATAACTTTTGAATGATATAGGAGAGCGACTCAATTGGGCGATATTATAACAAACACGGATAGGTGTTAGGTAGTGTTGACATTAAAAGTGTATCATTGAAATGTCAGGTTGTACAGTGGACCACCTCAAATTTAAAGCGCAACCAGGATAAAATCTAGACGGAGAGAATGCACAAAAGATCAAGGCAAAACAACAAGGTAGCGGGGTCAGGGATAGAATTTGATAGGCAAAAGAATAAAGTAGTGGGGTCAAAGATGGAATTTGACAATCAAATTGAAGTGATTTGTCTATTAAATATAGCTAACCAAACAAAGCCAGGTGTGATCTACCTCACGTGATTTTGATGGCTCAGATGCCCACAGGTCAAGCCTGGATAAACACAGATCACTTGACAAACAGTTTTTTTTTATTGAATGTATAACCTATTATGGGAGTTTAAATGGTAATGGAATTGTTATGAAGTACCATGTAAACCATGTGATTCTATCTCCAACCTTTTGATTGAAGGAAATAAAGGAAAGAAAAATACAAATTTTATTTTCATATTTAACTTAAATAAGCAAGTCTTATTTTTAGAATGAAATATTTATGATGGACATAATAAGAGAAATGACTTATTGTTCAATTTTTTTTTTACTAAATGTAATATTTTCATTAGAACAAGTTAACCATATTAATCAAAGTTATTATACAAAAGCATAGTAACACAGTTCATCACATTCTTTAGATAAAAAATAAGTTTCCTTCCACAAAATAAACTAGAAAATTATTGTTACCATACAAATAATTTGAGATAGAAGTAACATGGCATGACTAAACATGGAATAAGTAAGAAAATCACTTAAAGAGTTGACCCTGGAAGGGTATCTTCTATCAATTCCTGTGAAGTATAGATAGCAACTTCCACGTGCACATTTTCAATCAGGGTATTCAAAAGAGTGAGCTTCAACTACAATAACCTATAATTTCAATAATAATATATGTTTGATGTCCATGCCCTCTTCCATAATCATATAAATGTTGTTGAAGGAATAGCCCTAATAGAGACAAAGATCAAGGGAGGGGTACAAAAGAAACTCCTGTGAGATATGCAAATGATATAAAAACCCTATTAACCATGGAAGATAAAGGGTCGAATTTGGATTCCAATTCAAGATATTTCTTTTAGTGATTTTGTATGAAGGTATTGACATGCTCTTCAAATTGTCCAAGTACCAATAATTGGGTGGCAATTTCCACTATACATTAACCCCTCGCGCTATTCTTAATTTGAGCCTTCTTCATGGAGGAAATCATAACAAATAATTGAACCTTTACCATCTCTTTCTCACAATGTTAACCTCTCATCTCATGTCTCCAATTCACACAACACTCACTTTTACAATGGAAATGGAACATTGCTTCTACTAAAGAATGAATTCTTAGGACAATGATAGCCAAGATACTAATGGATTCTAGAGCAAACCAAACCCCCACCTTTTCATTTCAAATTCAAGTTGTTTGGCTTGATGCTAATGCAACACATCGATTGATATGGGAATTGAAACTAGATAAGAAAAAACCAACAAGAAATAACCATTCTCTTAACCCATACATAGGAGGTGGCCTCCTTGTCATACTCCTAGTTATCACAAATATTAATGAAAAATAACCATAGAGCAATGTTGGCTAGGTGAGTCTCAACTCCACATTCATTCCCATTTTCATGAGAGTACACCTATTAGCACATGAGCCTTATGATTTACTAAAAATTATACTCATGGGGTGGCTTTGAATGTTGCTCTCCTGCCATTTATGACTATTGATCCTTCACTCATGCACACATCAAGTTGTTCTTTGTGGTTGAATATTTTATTCCAAATTTCTACAACCTTAAAAAACCGAACTCCTTAAAATCTTAAGCTAAGTCGAGGATTTTTTGAATGAGATCAATGAGAGAAAGAATATTTCCTTTTTAGTGGTGGGGGTGAGTGGGGTGGGGTGATGAATGCAAAACTAGGGATCAAATAAGAATCAAAGAGTCCACCACCACAATAACAATGTTAATCCTATCATCTTTTAGCATTAATAAACCTTGATAAAATACAATCGGTTTTTCTTTGTTATTGGATGTTGTGCCAAGAGCTCATGCAAACTTTGATTTCTTTTGTCCCTCAAGACCATATATGCCCCCCCCAAATAATGTCATCCTTGGGTTTTCTTTTGATGCTCTGTCAAATAAAAGTGTGTTTTTTACAATATGATCTCTAATGTTGAAATTCTTGATCCCCCAATTTTAATTTTTGCCTATAGGATTAGTTTGATTTTATTAATTGGAAATTAAGAAGTTTCGGTAACTACAAGATGAGAGTTTCTAGCTAGGCATTTTCCTCCACTTCATAGAAATTTGGATTCAGTTTCTCCATGCCATCAAAGAAAATTTTCTCAATAATAGTCCCCTCATTTATTTTTCCACTCCTTAGGGCATTTCCTATAAAAATTGAAATGATTCCGAGCTAGTGATATTGTCCAAGAGAGAAGTTTGAGCACAATAGTACAAACTCTTATTGTTAGGAATAAAATTAGAGAGCAATAAAATCAAAATGAATGTGGAAATAAAACATATAATTCAACAATATTATAAAGGAGACACCAATATATGTGGTTCACCCAATTTAGGCTATATCCATGGAGAAATATGCAATCCTTTTATTACATCCAACAAAATGAAGTGATTACAACCTGTCACATATCCATGACATCCTCCTCTTCTCTCTTTTATAGTCTCATATATCTCAATTATAATGTTATCTCAATATACACAACTGCAATACAATTTCCTCATAAAGAAAGGGTTGCCTTGTAGGGAAAAAAAACACAACATAACATATACCATCAAATCTATGACGTAATGATGAATGGTAAAGATTGAATATAAAATTAAAATATTTATGTAATGTCCCATTTTCCAAGCATTAAGAAAGGACATCTCAATATCCTAGGATACAAATTAAAATTAATTACAGGCTATGAAGGAAATAATTAATTAAAAGTGACTAAGAAAAGAGAATATTAAAAAGTCACTTTATTTAATTAAACAATAGTGACTCGTGGTATTCACACGACCCATGGTATTAACCATTGTATTATAAGCCATCATAATAAAAAAGAGAAGCATGATTTCATAGGGGATATGATTGAATGATTTGGTGAATAGATTTTGTGGTTGTTTATTGTGTGAGGGTTTGTAACCCTTAGTGTGGATCATCTTCAAGGGTGAGACCATCCTCCCTAGGAATCTAACTATTCACTTGTTTTGGTAGTGAAACACCCCCTTAGCCAGTTAAGAGGAAGAACCACTTTAGGTTCTTCATTGTTGTTTAGTAATAAAAAACATGATTTTGGAGTAACTATTAGAATCCTGTTCAAGCAGCATACATTGTAGAAAAGGGTTTCCTAATAAATTTGATGTAATTTCCTTCTCAATATTAAATAAAAAATAAATAAAATAGATGGGGTTTACAGTTATATTGTTCATAAGCTATGTGAATTTCTTGTTAAATTTTCTTCGAAAAATATGGAGTATATCTTCTAAAGAAATATCATCAGAAATATTATGGAAATTATAATTAAATAAATAAAGGGATATTGTATTGATATCAGAGCATTAAACTCTGCAGTGTGTTATTTGATGTAATTTCCTTCTCAATATTAAATAAAAAATAAATAAAATAGATGGGGTTTACAGTTATATTGTCCATAAGCTATGTGAATTTCTTGTTAAATTTTCTTCGAAAAATATGGAGTATATCTTGTAAAGAAATATCATCAGAAATATTATGGAAATTATAATTAAATAAATAAAGGGATGTTGTATTGGTATCAGAGCATTAAACTCTGCAGTGTGTTTCCGTGTAAATGTTTCTCCATGCGGTTGTAACTAGTTGTTGTGATCCAACTATATTCAAAACCAATATCTAGAAGGACTTGTTGATTTATTTCTCATAAGGATGGAAGTATATCTACTGTAATAAATAGCATACAAGGGTTTTTTCTATTACCAAGTGGGCATTAGCTAGTACACAAGGGTTTTTTCTATTACCAAGTGGGCATTAGCACTTTGTATCTGCATTGCATTCAAATAAATTAACATGTTAACTTTACGTTTGAGAAGAATAATATGTATTTGCATTGCATTCAAAGAAATTAACATGTTAATTTTATCTTTCAGAAGAATAATATGCTTGCCATATGTTTGACAAAATTTTCCTAAGGACACTTTAAGGCCCATTTAGCATACTTATCATATATTGGATGATCTAGGTGGATGATGATTAATGCAACTAATAATTATTTTTCTACTAATGTGTGTTTACAACATATTGGTTTGGTAAAACCATGGCTTATATTTGTAATATGCATGATAATAAACAAAATAAATCTAATTGCACAATAAATCATAATAGTGAAGTGAGAATCTAATTGCACAAAGATTTAGTTTTTACCATTGTAATGTATGATATTCACCCATGGATTTTGTAAACCATGGTATATACCCATGGTATCGTAATTTATGATATTCACCCATAGATTTTGTAAACCATGGTATTTACCCATGGTTTTTGAAACATAACAGGCTACATGATTCTCAGTAAAAAGAAAGCTGTAAAAAGTATCAATACATGACTTCACCATGGAACAAACTATGTTTTTTTCTCATAACGTAGTCTCATGGTATATTATCAATTCAATAAAGATATTTATGTTTTTTTTTTTTAATATTTCTCTTATGCATTGTGATATATTCCTTTGTCATCTGTTAAGTTTCATTTCTTATACAACTTGGATCACACCAACATTAATGCATTAGATCTCATGAGAACTTTATAGTTAAGTGTGCTTGAGAAAGAGTAATATCGGGATGGGTGACTTGCTGGAAAATTTTAGTTTTTTATTCTTTTGTCACTTTGGAAGTCTTACTCCTGAGAAAATACAGATCAATGGTCTCAGAATGGTCTTTTCTTGTTTATTTTTATGCACATGCCCCCAATGAGGTCAGGGTACAAAGAGTTGGGACTTTAACTACTGGAACCTTTGCAAGATCGTTCTCGCCTACCCCACAACCTCACATGGTGAATGAAAAGAGAAATGATGAAGTAGTAGATCCTATCAAAATTTTGCTCGAGGAAGCACTTACACAAAAGAGGCGTGAGATGATGGATTTTTCATCAAGATCCTCCAACGACTCCCAACAGTGGCTGAAAACCATTTGATACGCAGAATGTTTGGAAGCTCGACACCCTTAAAGGTACAAGTTAACTTTGATATCCCCCTATTCAAAGGAAAAATAGATGAAAAATCTTTAGATAAATGGTTGAATATATTAGAGGGCTATAACACAGTCAATAATTTTTCCAACCATGAGAAAATGTGTGTGTCCAAGGAGATCCAGGAGGTGAAGGTTGATACAATACCGTTGCGTGCATGGCATGGCCATGGTACTCTGAGAGATGATACAGAGAAGGTTGTAGTGCAGGTAGGAACTGGGAAGCGTTCCAATACCCCTCATGACAACGAGAGAGGTAATTCTGATTTTCCAATTAAAACCCTAAACCACAGTAAACCTAATTCTGATTTTCCAATGAGAGAGACAACAGTAAACCTCTCGATTTTCCAATTAAAACCCTAAACCCTAAAGACAGTAAAACCCTAAACCATAGTAAAACCATAGTAAAATAGTAAAGAAGCTCAACAGAGAACATCTCCATAAGGTTAAATGTGTTTACAAACACATACATATCACTGGTAGGACAGAGGCCTACCTTAAAACTCCTCTCATCCAATTCCTCTCCCTCCTGGCCTTCCTCCTTGCCTTGCCAGCCAACTGCATTGTCCTTGGCTTCTGCACTGACCTGCAAAAAATAAAAAACACAATCATTCACAAAGCACCAACATTAAAAAAAATGCAAAAACACTTAAAACTAACAGAGTAACGCACCTGAAAGCACAATTCACAGCATCCAGAGCTGAAAAACGCACCTGAAAACAAAATTCGCAGCATACAGACCTGTAAAACACGCAGCGCCGAACCATAGAGCCGAGGTATGTCCACCATGGAGCCGAGGTATGATCACCACCACCACAGAGCTGAGAAAAACCACCACAGAGCCGAGTTAAAACCACCACAGGGCCGAGCCAAGTAAAACCACTACAGAGCCGAATAAAACTACGAAAGGGCGAAGGTAAAACCACCACAGGGCCGAGGTATGACAAAATAGAGCCGAGCATAAAGAGCAAAGAGCCGACCCTAAACCACACAGCGCCGAGGTTAACCACCACAGAGGCGAGGTTGAACGAACACACAACCCAGTGTAAACAGCCACAGAGCATAAACCACTAACAATTTGAATGTCGCTGCGGCCGAACCAGGACCAGGGGAGCTCGAGCCAGGAGAGCACGGGTGCCATAACGATGGATGGAGCGTGCAGACGGTGGTGGCGAAGGCGTCGGACATCGGAGAAACGTTGCGCAAGGAACGGAGCCGAGAACGCACAGCAACCAGACCCGGAGCAGGAAATGAGGATTCGTCGAGAAGCCTCCACAATATGGCGGGAGATGACCGACAGGAAAGGTTACAGACCAGAAGGACCGGCTGCACGTGCCTGCCACGTGAACGCCATGCGAACGGACAGCTGACGTACATGACGTGGCCCTCCTTACGTGGCCCCTGGTCCAGTCATCGCTGAGGTGTTCGGGCACTGACCCCTCTCCCCTAGACATTTCAAAGTATATTATTAAATAGTGAGGTTGTACAGTAAACCACCTCAAATGTAAAGCGAAAGAAGGATAAAGTACAGACGGACAGAGTGCACAAAACAACAAGGTAGCAGGGGCAACCAGGTAGCAAGAAGGATAAAGTACATACGGACAGAGTGCACAAAACAACAAGGTAGCAAGAAGGATAAAGTACAGACGGACAGAGTGCACAAAACAAAGGTAGCAGGGGCTGCAGGGATGGAATTTGACAAGGAAAATTGTTCGTCACTGAGTGATTTGATGATTAAATATAATCATTTAATTTTTTATATATAAATAATTTTTTTAAATAATTAAAATGTGACTAGGATTGAGAGCTGTGGAATTTGATAAGTAAATTGTCCGTGTCACTGAGTGATTTGTTGATAAATACAATCAATTTTTTTGAATGATCAAAATGTGCACTAAAAAATAATCAAATTGTGTAGCAAACAACCATATTTAAAATTTCTTCCATCTTCTAATTTGAATTGAATTACCCAGAAAATCAGAAAATGTTTTGAGGGGCACAAAACTATAAGATTGTTTGCATGATATAGATGATTTATATTATTTTTTTAAGTTAATTAACACGTTATTATAATTTTGGTTTTCAGGGGTACAAAACTATAAAATTGTTTGCATGATATAGCGGATTTATATTATTTTTTTTAAGTTAAATAAAAGTTATTATAATTTTGGTTGAATGTTAATAAATATATTGTATTTAAAAAGAATTGAGCAAATGGGAGTAGGTAGATGGCTTAATGTTATCTTCAACCAAGATATGAGTGAAAGAAAAAAAACATGGATGAGACAAAACTACACATGAATGCAAAAATGGAATATTTACCTCAATATTGTTTGTCTCACAAATAGCAAGGAGCTAAAGAATTTTGTTATAAACAAGTACGGGAAAAAAGTTGGGTAGAAAGAAGAATTCAACCCTACTCACTCCAACAAAAAAAATTACATTGGAGCTAACATTCTGCGGAGGGCAAAAGTTCTTATTGCCCAATGAACCAACTCACATTATCTTCAATGTGAAAAGTGTAATGCATTCAAAGACATCATAAAAAATTATGAAAATATTTTATTTTTGTTCATTTATATTAAATTTTAAATTAAAAAATTAAATAACTATTTTTAAGTGTGACTTTTTTATATTGAAAAGAAAAAATATAACTTTAGAATGATATATCAGAGAGCGACTCAACTGGGCGATATTATAACTAGCAATTGCACCGGGGTGCAAGGGAACGCCGGATGGAGGAGATGTGAATCATTTTCTGCTATATGAGGGGTAAAAACTGAATTGTGATTTAACAGAAGAAAATCCAAAACTGAACAGATAATCATAAATGGTAAGTAGAAATATGATCACCTAAGGTGGAAAGCCTATAACTATTAATGTCTCGATTCTTTTCACGTTCAAACTATCTATACTGTATACTAAAGAAGCAACCTGGCGACATGTCACAAATTGGCCATTCAAATGGCCTGCACATCCTCGAGACTGATGGAATCTTCATATATGAAGAAGGCAATGAGACCTTGATGTGAAATTCTCGTATTTTCTCTGCCTGTCCTTGATGTTATGTCTGGGTGGTCGAATTGAGTGTGCTCATTTTAATTTGCAGAAGGCCGAATAGGATGAGCGAACCCATTATCATACGTTGTTTGCCCATAGAACCTTTAAGTTTATCTAAGGCGGTAAACCCTGCTCATGTAGTTCATCATCAAGACAAGATGGAGAATCTGATCAAGTAACCTCTTTAAATAGAAAGTATAGCTCCTACTTGCCATTTGTAAAATAACGGCTAGGTTGCCTCAAATAATAAAAATTAATTTATTTTATTTTAAAAAGAGTAAACCAAATGATAAAAGTTTATAATTTGAATTTTAAATATTTATATTTATTTTAATAAAAATAATATTTTTTAATTTAATATTATTAAATTGTAATTTATGTAATCTTATTTTTATTTCATTTTATTTATTTATTTGTTTATTTATTTATTTATTAATCTTTATTTTATTTTATTTTATTTCTATTTATTTATTTTATTTTTATTTTTTAATTAATAATTTTTTTATCTATTTTATTTTTAATTTTAATTTTATCTTTATTTTATTTTATTTCTATTTATTTATTTATCTAATTTATTTATTTATTTTTATTTTTTTTAATCTTTTCTTATCATAGCATTTAATTATTAAAAATAAAATAAATATATAAATTAAAACTTTAAATATTATTTAATTATTTATAACATTTGATTTATTCGATAATAATAAAAACAAATGAATATCCTTTGAATAATGCGCCGAGGCTATCTCCCTATTTTATAAAGCGCTCGAATATTAATAGAAATCCTCCCCTTGTAAATTGTATTAAAATGCAATATCCCAATGCTCATAGCTTAACACGCACTTATATTTTAATGGTCATCCTCTCATTATATTTTGATGTTCGAACTTCTTAGACCATAACCCCAAGCAATAACAAGTATACGCCCTCCTGAAAGGCTCACGATGGACTTTAGTTTAATAAGCATTGACCAAACCTTAGAGTTAAAACCCCAAGTCTTATCAAGTCATTAGATCATTAATATGGGATCACTACATACCTTAATTTTAATACCGCGGACATCAATCGACGATACCATAGACACTTTCACATATTCATTAAAACGCCATTATGCATGAATGTCCGCCATATATATATCTCGGACCTAACTATAAGGCCATCGCCAATATAACGTTTGGGCCCTACCTATTAACAATCCTCTCGCATCCAACGGCTAGAAGAGTATCGCGTTAATTGGAGCGATCCAACGAGCAGGGTGGAGTTTGCATTTTTTTTTATGCCAAAATTTAGCACGTCAAATTCACGCGATGAAGGCGGTATTGCCCCAACGACGTGGCACGATCTAATAGGATCGGGTTTTTTTCTTGTGGTTTCACCTCCGGGCAAGGGCGGTGCGAAATAGGCGGGTTTGTTCCCAAAACCACCTGACTATAACCTCCGGTTCCACGTTCAACTCTTGGTTGCGTTCCTTCTACGCTCCAGTCCTCCCCTATGCTGGTCCTTAGCATGAATTGTATTCCATTCTGGCTTTAAAACCCTCTAGCATACATTCAACGTACAGTTGAACGCTAGTTCCCATTTGCGTCTCGATTCTTTGCTCCGACTTCAGGAATTCGAGCACAACCAAGGTTCGACCTGAAGGGATTTGCACTATAACAAAATTACAATACAACTGCCCCTCCTTTTAAGTGGGGATTTCTTCTCCGTTCCGCCTTCAAGGCTGACCGTAAGGAAGGTCTACCATCAGTTATACATAATCGTTCTATAATGGCATTATTCAAAAATTCAAAAGGTTGAATTGGTTTGATAGTCTTATCACAGTTTATCCAGTGCTCCAACATCCTACAATACAGTGAGACTCAAACATGATTTCTAACCTGAATCCTTTTCTCTCGAGCATCGTAGATCGAAGCTTTGAAATTTTTTTAATTTAGTTTGAGATTTAATTTGTTTAAAATTTAGCTGGGATTTATTGAAAACACAAGTTTGATAGAAAAACTCTTCACAATAGAAGTGTTTTGCTTTACTTTTAGAAAATACTGAATCAATATATGTAATAAAAAATCTATTTTAAACAACATATCAATATTGGTCACACATTTTTTCTCCAAATTCTAGCAAAATTCTGGCAAAAATATCCACAGAAATTCCAAAAACATTCACTCAAAGACTACTACAAATGTTAAAATATTAAATGTTGTTGCAGAGCATAAAGGTCATTGGATCTGGAACACTTGTTTCAAATGCAACAACTTTTGCAATGGCATTTATGAATCTACCACAAGGTGCTTCGACACTACCATTCTCTAATGCAGTTTAACCCTGCATACCTCTGTTTTGACAACCTTGATAACTTTGCTAAGCTTGATCAGACAGGTGACGGATAAATTATTCCCCAGAAACCTAAACCCTAAAGTTTTCCCCAACATGGTGTGTACCCGTGCAGTTGGATTGTCGCCCAACTCGGAATAGCAATTTATGTTTTGAGTTTACAAAACCTTTACATTCCTCAACGGATCGTCCAAGAAGAGCATATTTCGATGCACCTATCTATTCTAAGCTGAAAATCATAAACCCTACCAGCAATCAATTAATCCTCTATTATTATTTTAACATTAGTAAATGTATTCCTGAAAATCAGAAACTCTGCCAACAATCAATTAATCTTCTATTATAAATTTCTTACTTGCTTTAAAATATTTATGACGATTCTAATAAGGCTGGAAATCCCAAATTATTATTTTACAAGTCTATCCACATTATTTTTGTATTGTTGGATACATAAAATAGTAAAAATACAATCAGAGGATCATATTTTACTGACAAATGAACATAAAGGAAAGTAGCATCTGCATTTTTCATTAAATATGAAGACAAATTACAGTCAGGTACATTTGTCTTTCCATTATTGTTGCCGCCACGAGGGGCATGGCTCAGGGATTACCTTCCGACTAGTCTTCAATTTTCTGGTACATTCTAATTCATCAGTATCATCTAAATGCTAAAATGCCCTGTTTTTGTTGGGATTCAGCCCAAAAAATAATTTGTAATTCGAACAACTTGTTGGATGGAAATATTGACAATAAGTGGGTTCGAAGTTTCTAATAACTTGGAGATCAAATCTGAATGAATAAGAGTGTAATTTCGCTCTGACAGAAATTGAAATTTGCAATTCCAACCTTAAAATTGTAAAACCAAAAGTTGCTTGAAAAGTGGAGAAACCACCGGATTATCAAAACCCTAAATGCCGTAAAATTGGAAAAACCACCTTGCTATCAAAACCCTAAATGCTTGAAAAGTGGTAAAGCCACCTTGACCATCAAAACCCTAATTAACATTCTCGATCTATTCAGAGAATTTTAAAACCTAACTCAAATCTTTAAGTAAGAAGATTCTCCAGATAAAAGAAAACTTTAAAACATTTAAATCACATCACTGGATAAAAGGAATAGCAATTTTACCTGGATAAATCTCCGAATGGAATGCAATAAATCTGCGAATGGAATGCAACGAGGTGCTGTCGCTGGAGCTCAAAGTTTGACGCCTCGTCCTAATGTACTGAATAGTCACCGGCGACGGTGTGTCAACCATCATTCCGATCGATAGCGTAATCAAAACTTCTGTATGTGTCAAAAATAGCCAAACCCCCCCGCTAGATCGACAAATGCTTACCTTACCCACATCTTATATGTGAATGACCCAGAGTTCGAATCCTGCCGAAATGCCGAATGTAATTGGCACGAAGAAATCCACCAGAAGAGCTCCTCCTATGAGATTCAGATTTGAAACAACCCGAGTGACTGCATGAGTTCTTGGTGATTATTTTTGAGGCATTGCAGAAACCCGGGATCGAGCCATGGGATTGTTGATGGGATTGTTGTTTGGAGGGAAAAATATATAGAAAGCAAGACGAGAGCTCCTCCTATGAGATTCAGATTTGAAACAGCCCGAGTGACTGCATGAGTTCTTGGTGATTATTTTTGAGGCATTGCAGAAACCCGGGATCGAGCCATGGGATTGTTGATGGGATTGTTGTTTGGAGGGAAAAATATATAGAAAACAAGACAAGGACCGGATGGTAGCTAAATCCCGGTTGTAGTAGCATAAAGCTGCCTCAAAGCAACCACCATTACCTTCTTGAAGACGCTATTGTTGGGTGCAATGAAGATTACCTGCAGAGAATAGGTAGCCATCATTTTAGTTGGTGAAGAAATTGAATGCACATGACAGATTTGTTGGCCACGGAGGGGAAGGAAATTAATGAATACGGAGCATGGTGAGTGAGTAGTCTGCGGCAGCATGTTGGACAAATCCAACGGTGAGAAATCAAGTAAAGGTTGACGATGGTGAGCAGGGAACAAATAGTGCGCAGTCCACGTGGCAAAATCTGATTGGCGTGAAGGGCGGTACAGTTTTTCTCTTATTGGCTGGGGTGAACAGTGTTTGCTCACCTTGTACTTTATTACGAAGAACAACCTTGTACTTCAATGGTTGCCTATGGAAATTTTCCACTGCAGAGTTTGTTATGCTTGAAGTAAGATGGAACATTAGTAGGTAAATAACTAAATCACTATACAACTAATACAATTCATTATTTAATTCTTTGGTTGAAAGGTCTTCTAGGTGAAATTTGAAGAACATAGAATAACATAAATGCATTTTGTGACAATCAAAGTACTATTTTTTTGGCTAAAAAAATAGCTTATCTTAATAAGACTAAGCATATTGTTAGGAAGTAGTATTTTGTGAGAGAGATCATTGATGGAGATGGAGTAGATCTTAAAAAGGTCCACACTCAAGAACAATGTGCATATATGTTTACAAAACTAATGTTGTTAGAGAAGTTGTGGTGGTGTTTAATTTATCTTGGCTTATAGAAGAGATGATGAATGAACTTGAGCAAGGTATTAAATAAATTGTTGTCAACATGGAGATTGTTAAAACATGACAACATAAGTTAAAGAAAAATGTAAAAAATCTAAATTTCACAACATAAATTAAAGGAAAATGTAAAAAACCTAAATTTATTTGAGAAGGTGGAAATTGTTAAAATATGAAAACATAAGTGAAAGAAAAATTTAAAAAACCTAATTTCACAACATAAATTAAAGGGAAATGTAAAACACCTAAATTTATTTGAGAATTTTTTTTTGTGGTTACTCTAATATTTTCGTTTACAATACTTGTGATAGTTTAACAATGTTTATTTTAGTATATCAAGTTTCATAATAAATTTAACAATGTTTATTTCAATATATCAATAAAGCTAATATTTCAATGAGTTGTAAACCTGAGCATTGATTGGATTGTAAAGTTGATTGTAATATCATTTTGATCAATAAAATACCTTATCTTGCTATGAATATTGAAGTGATAAACTATTAAAAATTTTAAATGAAAATTTCACCTTGTATATTATTCTATTTTGTCAATATTATTTATTTACTATAATAAATTTGCAAATATTAAATACTAATAAAAATCATCCAAAATAATCTTGCAAAATTAGATTTATACCATCTCAATTCTTTGCTTATTACTATTAGAAATTAGATTTATACCATCTCAATTTTTAGACCATCACTAATATAGAATATTCTCAAATTTTTAGAAAGCCTTTCATACCATTAACTTTTGAAAATGTAATTAAAAAAATCCAATAACAAACTATTAAAAAAAATGCATTGATTGTTAAAAAAAACCACCTTAAAATGTGTTGACCGCTCTTAAAAAATTAGGTTTAATATATTTGTTGATGGCTCTATCTATATATATATTTGTTGACGGCCCTTAAAATATATATATATATATATATATTTGTTGACGGCTCTCTAAAAAAGCTTATGGTTATTTAAAACAAAAGCCTCAGAATGTGTTGACGGAATTAAAAAAACTTAATATAGTTTGTTTGGCCATGGACTCTAGAAAGTAACCCTTGCTCAAAGTAAAATTGCTCGTGGAAAATCCATCAATGTCGAACGACTGCAACCAGTACACCGGCTATGTTGGGGTAGCTGAGATCTTGACACAAGTGCACATGGGAATGCTATGTTGCATTAGATGAGGTCTGGGACGAGTACAAGTGGTAATCCTGTGATTTGACGTCGGCAGAACGGCCATAGCGATTATGATTTAACGTCTGCGGAACAGCCATACCGCAGAACGGCCATAGCAATTATTCCACGTGTTCATTTCTTACTTGACGGAAGGGCGAAAATAAATCAGTGTAATTGGCTCTACTGAATAGTGTTTGCACGGGCAAAGTCCGCAAAGAAAACGCCTCCGGCGTAACAAACACGGATAGGTGTTGAGTAGTGTTGACATTAAAATCTCATCATTGAAATGTGAGGTTGTACAGTAGACCACCTCAAATTTAAAGCGAAAGCAGAATAAAATCGACGGACAGAATGCACAAAAGAACAAGGTACTGGGTCAGGAATGGAATTTGATAGAGAAATTGTAGAAACTAACAAAGCAAAAGAAAAAAGTATTGGGGGGGTGAAAGATGGAATTTGATAACTCAATTGAAGTGATTTGTCCATTAAATATAGTCAAAAGAAATTTTTTTCATTAATTATTTCATAAAAAGAAAAGTAAGAAAGTATTTTTAAAAATATTTGTCTATTAAATATAGTCAAACTAATTTTTTTTCATTAATTTTTTCATAAAATTATTTCATAAAAGAAAAGTAAGAAAGTATTTTTAAAAATATTTGTCCATTAAATATAGTCAAACGAATTTTTTTTCATTAATTATTTCATAAAAAGAAAAGTAAGAAAGTATTTTTAAAAATAATTTATGAGACAGATTGCTTTTTTATTTGACTTTTGTATTTGGCTTTTTTTTTTGTAAAATTTTCCAATAATTGTTGTTTTACAGAATAGATTATTCCAAGAACTTAACAGCCAGAATACTTATATAATTTTTCTTGCTTTTTTTGAAAGCCTCTCATTCCTAACCGACTGAGGTCTAATTTGAATTGAATAAAAAACGTTAACCATAAAAGGGAGAAAATGTTTTCAGGGAACACAAAACCGATAAAATTGTTCGTGAAAGGTAAGAGGGAGAAAATGTTTTCAGGGAACACAAAATGATAAAATTGTTCGTGAGCGGTACGAAGGAGAAAATGTTTTCACGGAACACAAAACGATAAAATTTTCTGTATGATAGGGTGGATTTCTATTAATTTTTAAAGTTAATTAATAACATACTAGAAGTGGTTGGATGTTAATGTATTGTATCATATTAATACTTAAATTAAAGAGTTAATTAAATAAGTTGTTATTTTAGCAAATTTTACGTGGCCTTTTCTATATTCAAAAGTAAAAAGTTAATTAAATAATTTGTTATTTTAGCAAATTTTACGTGGCCTTTTCTATATTCAAAAGTAAAAGTATAACTTAATACCATTATTAATATTTCAGCACTTTTATAATTTAAGTATAATCGATTTTAAAACTAGTAATTGCACTATATGTTGTAAAGAAAACGTCGTAAAGTGGTAGCATAGAGAAGAGTATTATTGATGAAAGAAGATGTGATATGTTATGTGATTTAATTGAATATTCACCATCATTCTGAACAATCATTAAGGCATTTGAAACAGCACTAGAATCGAGTCTCTTTAGAGTGAAGTGTTTCACAAGAAACCATGGCCTAAGTTTGATTGTCTAGAGTCAAGCTAGAATATGCTTCTCTTTCGCACTCCTGACCTTAGGCCAAACCTTGCAATCCATTGGAAGGTAAACATACTCCTACTCCTGATCTTAGGCTAAACCTTGCAATCCATTGGAAGGTAAACATACTCCTGTATATTGAGACTGTAAGTTTTTCCCTCTTCTCATATAATGACACTGTGTCTCCATTAATGTGCTCACACTACTATAGTTCTGAATCTTTGGTTGCATATCAAAAGGCTATTGTTTCTCCTCACCCAAATGCTTGTGGACCATTTTTAAGTTACCAGAGAAATATGAGAATGACGTCTGCTTCTCAAGTTTTCTCTCTGAACCCATATTTCTACCATGAACCCATATTTCTACCATTAATAGTAGAAAAAGAAAACAGAAAAGGGCCATATCTCAATTTTTAAACAAAGTTTTCGAGTCAGCTGACTCACTGAACACTTAGACAAAATTGAATTGAAAGATGTTATAAAACTTGATATGATAGTGAGAGACACAAATAAATACAGGTCAAGCATGGCCTTATTCTAATACATTTTCTATACTAAGAACTTGTGCACAAAATAGTTGAGATGTCAAGTTACACTATTGATCACAACTCATTCATTTAACACTAAAACAAACTGAAATGAAAGATGATATTAAACTCGATATGATAGTGAGGGAATTCGATTCATGGCTCTCTAAATGTCACTGTTTTCGTTTTTCTTTGTCTGAGTTGGGATTCAATATCATCATCATATAGAATAAGGTTATCCCTAAGTGGCCATAATTTTTTTTCTTATAAAAATATTTTCTACTAAATCTACCAGGAGACTGTGAGACTTCAAGACTACGTACACACAAATCATTGGCGTTGTAAGTAGTTAAAGAAAGCAGAGCACCGACAATATCAAAACAACTTTTATTTATATTTTTTACTCTTTTGCATGAAATGGACTTGAAAGAATCATTCTAACTTTGGTTTTAATATAAGAAAATATTACAACTAAAGAAGTGCCTTATTGTCGAGTGTCATCCCAATATCTCCAACTATTTCATTACGTGCATTAAATAAAGCTCATCCACCACCTTCAACCAGGAAGCCAATGATAACAGATTTTTCACTGGGCAGTGTGGCTCTGCAATCAAGGCCAACAATTTACTCTGTTTATCGTCTACTCGATCATGGGAAAGTTCTTGAAGGGTTTTCTACAAGGTATTTTACTTTACAAAATACATTAAGGGAAACATCATATGTGCCCTGGTCTGGGATTTGGAAATAAATTTCAAACAGAAGGAAGGTGGGATGCTAGAATGCATAGAGAATGCAAGATTAATTAACCAAAGCATTTTAGACAAAAAAAAATTAGGCTGAAAGAGCTTGATTAAGACATCATCCAATTCATCTAAGAATGTTGGGGAGGGTCATTGTGACATTATAAAACTCCATAGCATAGAAAATTCACCTCAGACGTTCCTTAATGTAAACTCTAGTCTTGGTTGGCTCAATGATCATATGCATTATAACTTTGTATGTGCATTGGAAAATGTAATAGTTCTTCTTTAGCAAACCATAGCATAGAAAATTCACCTCAGCCGCTCCTGAATGTAAAGTCTAGTCTCTGTTGACTCAATGATCATGTGCATTAGAAATTTGTTTGTGCATTAGAAAATGTAATAGTTGTTCTTTAGCAAACCACAGAACAAGTTCCAATAGTTGTTAAGAAAGAGCAAAGGAGTTGAATACATGGAAATTGCATATTGTTAATTTGATTGAGTAATAGGTTGTTTGATTTGTGCCAAGAGGAGATCATATTTGTTTAAAGGAGATTAATCCTTGACATGGTGAAAATCTGGGGCTTTGGGAGGGGATCAAAACCTTTGCAAATATAATGGGCCCATATATTACAAAACGGATGGAAAGGAACAAACATCCTTCCTTTTACTCTCTTTTGGGGACTAATAAGCCCTGTGATGGATGCCAATGGGATCAAGAGATGTCCCAGCATTCATTTTCACATGGATCACCCCTAGTATAGCCACGTCCATGTGCCCTGTTGATCACAATTTGTGAACAAGATATCCATGAGGTATGGCCTTGAGATTGGATTTGTTCAAAGGAGATTTATCCTTGACATGGTGAGAATCTGGGGCTTTGGGAGGGGATCAAAACGTTTAAAAATATAATGATTTATTACAAAAGGGATGGAAAGGAACAAACATCCTTACTTTTACTCTCTTTGGGGGACTAATAAGCCCTGTAATGGATGCCAATGGGATCAAAAGATGTCCTAGCATTCATTTTCACATGGAGCACCCTTAGTACAACCCCGTCCATGTGCCTTGTTGATCACAATTCGCAAACAAGATATCCCTGAGGTATGACCTTGACCCCAAAATGCAAGGGACAATGCTTTCACACCATGAATTGACATAGTGTTGCTATTTTGAATTTAACTCGACATAGACTTAGGACTTGCTTTCAAATTCATGAATGCAAAAAAATCACCCTTGATAACCTGATTAACTAATCACCCTTGATAACTTGATTAACTAACAAGGGAGACTCGTAAAAGACCACAGTTTCTAGACTTTATTTCCTAGGGATCAAAGATGATAGAATTTAAAAAATACCAGGATTGAAACGCTCAATTCTTCTTAAGCTGATGCTTTGTAATAATAGCGGATTTCAACCATGATAACAAACTCCATAGCATTTCCCTCATTGGACACACAGTGACAAGCTAGTAATCTACATGGAAAGAAACCCAAGGAAGTAAATGTAGCCAAACTCTCAAACTGTCTCTCACTACATTGCAAGATGGCTGACCAGTGGCTAAACTCCCAATAAAAATGAAAAAAATGTACCACCATGAATTGATTAATCCAATCTTTGACATTTTCAATGAGGTATAAGTATCTCATCACCAATGAGTACGAATAATTATTTTGCTTGAGTCACACAAAACTTGCACCTGCACCTGGGGTCAATACCTATCACAAATAGTGGCATACAACTATCACCAGCACAAGCATGAGCGTCTAATTGGATAACACTTCATTATGGTAAAATGGTTCTTTTTGATAAAAAATAAGACATTTAATGAAACAATTTATAACGTTTTTAAATAGAATGTAGAATCTTGTTTCCTACTTATTCCATGCTAAAATCAGTGTCTGGATCTTTAAATACGAGCAGTTGGCCCATACAGAATCTAGATTAATATAAATAGCAGGCCATAGGCCATATATTCATTCAGGGATCATCATGAATCTTGGATTTTCAGGTTTCCTAGATCACTTGCTTTATCAACTCTCCAGAGAACATTTTGCATCCACTGGTTACTCTACATCTTTCATCTCAATACAAGTAAAAATAAAAACTACTCCATGTCTCCCAAAAATTTGTGCTATTGTAAGATCCAACAGTGAGATCAGGTGCGTGAGATCCAGCAGTGAGCTCAGGCGCATGAGATCTGGTTAAATAATGCCAATGAATACCTGTCACTTTGCCAGAGAGTTTGGCACCAGAGTTGTGAAAAATGGATTTAGCTTCAACTAGGATCTATGATTCAGAAGCATGTAAGAATACCACTGCAAAATAAACTCACCATAAGGTGAGTTCCAACCATTCACTACTCTGTCTCCTCTGGCCAATTGTTGTAGTCACCTACATCAGTTGACCCTCCATAACCCCATTCTTTCTTACCATTAGTTTCAGCTGTGGCTTTAAGGTTAGCCAACATATGCTGCAAGGATACATATAGAACATAATGATCATTAAAGGATCTATAATCTCAACATAGTATAATGTTATACTTCCAACTTCCATCCATACCTTGTCATAGCATTGAAAAGCTCCAATCCAAGGAAATTTCCATGTACCGTTAACTCTCAGCATAAGAAGGATACCGCAGCGCTCCTGCTGGACCAATTCCTACTTGAATTTTCAGCATCAAGCATACCATTCCCATACAAATATATAAGAATTATGTAATATGACCATGAACATGCACAATTAAAAAAAGTAATAAATAGTATCCCTTCGATATGGAGCCCGAGATGCACGAGTAGCAGATGGAGTAGCACCAATACGAGGAAGTGCAGGCGACAAACCTTGAGCATCATTTGGGATAGGAGTAGCAAAAGTAGCAGGAGTAAGAGTAAAGGCAGTAGTGGATATTATATGGTTGAACTAACAAGGGAGTATCACACTTTTTCTATCTCAGTTCCATACAGGGGATAAGGATAAAGGCTATAGTACAATAGAATGTGACATATTAAACCTCATAAATAATGGCTTTGGAATGGGTAGGACTCGAACCTACACTGCTTTAGGGTTAGCCCTAAAGAATTGACCATTTCTCTTTTTTCATTCCAATCTAGTTATTGACTAAGGCTTGCATTCTCCTATCTCTTGTTTTAGATCCCCTCCCAACCATTCCAAACTCATTTGACATTTTGGTCATCTAGATGGGATTTTCTGTCATTGAGCAAATCTCTATCTCTCATGACATTTATGTGAGTAAAACTAAAGAAATGAAAAGTGTAAAAAAGTGGATGCATTATTTATCTATTTTACCATATTTAAAAAACAGAATCAATACGTCAAAAGGGCTCACAAAACATTGAGATTTTCACCTCCATTTTTTTATCCATCTTAGCATTTAATAGATATATGTTTAAGAGAGATTTGTGCTAATATAATAAAAATTCAGACATGGCCCACGAAGTCTAGGTTTCATACATAAAACAAGTAAGAGGTGCACAATCAAGAAATGGGCCATAAAGTTTAGGTTTCATACATAAAACAAGAAATAAGTGCATACTTAACAACTGGTCCATAAAGTCTAGGTTCCATACATAAAACAAGTAAGAGGTCCATAATAAACAAATGTGTGTTATATAGCACATTCCAATCCTATCAAATTCATAAAGTACATGAGCTCTAGACTCATGTAAATCAAGTATTTAGTCACCATTCCTAAAGTCACATCATGGGTCATAAAAATTTAAATGGAATGTAAAAGCTTGGATTCTACTTATTCCATGCTAAAATTAATGTCTGGATCTTTAAATCTGAGCCGTTAGCCCATACAGAATCCAGATTCATATAAATAGCAGGCCATAGGACGTACAATCATGCAGGGATCATAATGAAATTCCCCTCACTATTGGGTCTCACAAGTCTGTTAGAAGACAATTTGACACCTGGGTCAAGGAATTTCATACAAAAGGTACATTCTTAGATGAAATTCCCTAGTGAGAAGAAATGAAATGTTTATATTGCACTGGTTTCATCTAACAATATTAAGCATTGGGTTCTAAAAATCAATTTCTTGGACATGGAAACTCCATACAATCTGAAGTTACTGACTTCAATCAATCCTCATAGAAGAAAATGTATCTTTTTTCCACAAAGTCCATACAGTAATTAAAGTCTTGGATTATCTACATTAACACCAAGAGATTACATATAAAAGTTCAGACATCATGAGTTAATTTAGGCATCTGTTTTACAAGAAGTTAGTTTTGTAACACTAGAGTTAGAAAATCCATGAAAAAGATAATGCCTCTGAAACCTCTTCAATGAGCGCAAAAACCAAATTCTGAGAAGACTTACCACAACAGTTTCACTCATAAGATCATTAAAGCTCTCCTTGAAGCTTCTCATGAAATCAACATAGCATTGAACAAGGGTTCTCCCTTTTAAGAGAGGAATATTATCATTACCCAATGAAATGTACTCATAGTTTCACCTTTTCCATTGGTCAGTGTAAGCCAGATCATTATCACGGTCTAGAGAAATTTTGAAATTTGTGCCCCAATGTTGGCTGAGATTTTGTTGATGGCCTCAACCCTAGTTGTTGGAGGGCCGAAGGGCGCCAGTCCAAGATCAAGGTGGCCGAGAAGTCTCAGTTTAGAGGGAAAAAGAAGATCAAATTACCCCAGATGAGCGAAGAATCGAGTGAAGTTATCTCTGTCTACTAAAAGGAGGTTTTGAATCTTTCTAAATGCCATAGCTAAATGTAGAGAGGTGTGGATATCTTCTCAAAAAGAAGGTTTTGAATATTTCTAAATGTCGTAGCTAAATGTAGAGAGGTGTGGGTAAAAGTAATTGACCATAAGAAGCATTCCCCAAATATTCTGCCATTTCTCATCTCTGGATAAAAATGATTGGAATTTGGAAGTCCTTCGGCTTATAAAATGGATTACATGGTTATTTGAACGTAATGATGATTTTTTCGTTGATGTATGTACGATTTTACACTAAATTCCAGAACACACATAGCAATAAAAATTCGGAGATCAACCACAAGAAAAAACAATTTGCTGCCAACTTCACAAAACTCATAAAATTATGATTACAGAATTTGTGACAATTTCCCAGCATCATGGAATTGTGAGTACGAAATGTGTGCTAAGCCCGCCTTCATATCAAATCATTTCCTGTTGATATTTATATGAATTACTTTCTTGCTTATCGAAGACATCATGATAAAGGAGTAGGTTATTTGTGAGAATTTTTTTAGCACGGAACAAAGAAAATTAATAACGAACAAGGAAGCTAATGCATTACCGACAAGAGTTTGACCAGATTCGTCATAGCTATAAACAAATACCTGTGATGGATATTAAATTGTTGCAGCTTCAACTATAAGATGGAAGACATGCCCTTCTGCAGACTTGTTTTTGCACATAGACTCGGGCAACAAATTGTCCAACAGTTGCAGCTATTGTAGCTGTAATTTGCTCGAAGAAGCACAGAAGCAAATAGAGCAACAAATTGTCCAAAGAGATGTAGCTATTGCAGCTGTAGTTCATAGAACAAAGAAAATTAATAACGAACAAGGAGACTCTAACTACTAATAACGAAGGAGTACAATTTTTTTTTTGAATTATATAAATGAATTCAATTATAATTTCGCCAAAAACCTGAATCATGGGAAACTGTCTTGAAGTACCTTTTGGATAATAAAACACTCAACTCCCCTAAATGCAGAGAGTCGCCAAAAAACCCTTTCTTGTAATGAGTGCATATTTTAGAATTGAATGTAATTGAGACATCATATATAAGAATATAAAAGCTAAGCTATGAATGGAAAAGGGAAAAAACAGTTAAGCATCAGAAATTTCACATGCCCGCATAAAGGGCATTTGGACTTAGGATCTGCGCAGTCTAAGCCATCCACAACTGTAACTGCCCCAGCAGAAGAAGCACAACTGAAGCAGAAGATATGGTTGCATTTCAGAGAAACAGGGTCGAAGAATGTTTCGTGACCAAAGACGAAAAAGGGAAAAATTTTAAACAGTGGCAGAGATACATTGTTGTTCAATGCCTAAATTTACATCATGTATTAATAAACACACAATGCTTTGTACCAGCCATATAAATTAAATTTCTTGCAACACTCTCACCCATAGGGCATTATGGGAGTACAATTTTTTTTAACTATAAAAATTAATTCAATTATAATTTCGCCATAGTTGACTCTTGGAAAGGCACCACCTCGAAAACCCCCAAATGAACCAACTACAACAAAAAACGAAGGCAGCAACGACGAAGGCACCAGATCTCACGCCCCAGAATCAACATCAAACCCCATAGCCCAGAACAGAAGCCAAAAGAAAAGAACAGGGGAGGCTAGGGTTCCCCAGTCTCCCCTGCTTTACCATGTAGATCATTATCAATTGAAGTTGAAGAAACATCAAAGAAAATAACAACAGAATACCCCGAAGAAACCCCCACAACAATAGAGGCAGAGACGACGACTTTAGGTAGACATTTGCATCCAGCATTCCATCAGAAAAAGGCAGTGAAAGAATAAGACAGAGAAGTCCGTGGCAAAGGTGAACCAACACACAAACCTGAACAAAATAGCAGGTAGGCAGGCTAACAAGGGCCACACCAATAATGTGATTGGCGACAAAGGATTCAAACAGACAACCCTATATAAATCCATAGGATCAAGTCACGAGCAAAAAATGAAGCAGAGACGGAAAGGCATCACCTCGAAAACCCCCAAATGAATGAACCGCAGAAGTAAACGAAGGCAGTAACAACCACCAAACGAATGAACCGCAGCAGAAAATGAAGGCAACAATGACCAAAGCACAGGAATCTCATGCACTAGAACCCCATAGTGTAGAACGGAAGCCCAAAGAAAAGAACAGGGCCGTCTAGGGTTCCCCAGAATGCGAGTGGGGAGAGGGTGAGTAAGGATTGTTTAAAATCATAACGAACTTTAATAACTAACCTGATCTGTTGCTAGCTTGGGAATGAGTAACGAGTTCAAATAAATGGTCCACCAGAATTTAATCGTCTAACAAAAGATCGAACGATGCATACTAAGGACAGCAAGGACAACAGGAATGTTGTTTTCAAATAATGACGCCTTACGGCGTAAAAATATTATTACATTTTCAAGTTGATTTAATCATTTTAATAATTATTTATTAAAAGTTAACATTATCATTTTAATTAAAAAATTATTATTACATTTTAAAGTTGATTTAATCATTTTAATAATTATTTACTAAAAGTTAATATTAATAGTATTATATTTATATATATATATATATTTTTAATATTTATTATTAAATTTTAATTAAGTATTAGGAGTTTTTGCAGTGTATTATATTAGATATTATTTTTGGGATTCAAGTGTGTTAAGTAAGTCATTCATCTCTAACCATTTTTATGAGAGGTAGTGGTAACTAACTAATTTCTCATGATTTTTGAATAGTCCACTTAGCACTCATTGAATATATTAATATAAATAAACACGTGATATGTAGATTAAGCTTTGAAATAAAAATAATATTTATAATAGTTTACTGGGTCAGTGCTTTGTTAAGGCACTCCTTGATGTGAAGTCACAGATTTAATTCCCTGCCTAGATCGGTACGATATATTGGAAACTATGAAAATGTAGTCTTGCCAAGCTTACAAAAAAAATATTGAATGTATAACCTATGATGACAATTTAAATGGTAATGAAAGTGTTATGAAGTACCATGTAAACCCTATGATTATATATTCAACCCCCATGATTGAAGCTAATAAAAGGAAAAAAATACAAATTTTATTTTCATATTTACCATAAATAAGCACTTATTTTTAGAATGCAATATTTATGAAGGACATAATGAAATAAATGACTCATGTTCAAAATTTCCTTTTTTTATATATACTAAAAGTAATATTTGTATTAGAACAAATTAACCATATTAATCAAAGTTATGATACAAAAACGTAGTAACATAGTTCATCACTAAGTGTCCTTCCACAAAAAAAACTAAAAAATGATTGTTACCATACAAATAATTTGAGATAGAAGTAACATGTTGACCCTAGAAGGGTATCTTCTATCAAGTCCTCTGAAGTATAGATAGCAACTTCCACGTGCACATTTTCAATGAGGGTATTCCAAAGAGTGAGCTTCAACTACAACAACCACTAGTTTCAATAACAATATATGTGTGATGTTCATGCCCTCTTCCATAATCATATAAATGTTGTTGAAGGAAGAGTCCCTAATAGAGACAAAGATCAAGGGAAGGGGGTACAAAATAAACTCTTGTGGGATATGCAAATGATATAAAAACCCTATTAACCTTAGAAGATAAGGGTCCAATTTGGATTCCAATTCAAGATATTTCCTTTAGTGATTTTGTACGAAGGTATTGACATGCTCTGCAAATTTTTCCAAGTACCAATAATTGGGTGGCAATTTCCACTATACATTAATCCCTCATGTTATTCTTAATTTGAGCCTTCTTATCCCAATAATCTTGCCATTGTGTCCATTTCATGGAGGAATTCATAACAAATAATTAAAACTTTACCATCTCTTTCTCACAATGTTAACCCCTCATCTCATGTCTCCAATTCACACAACACACAAAACTCGCTTTTACAATGGCAATGGAACATTACTTCTACTAAATAATGAATTCTTAGGACAATGATAGCCAAGATACTATTGGATTCCAGAGAAAACCAAACCCCAACCTTTTCCTTTCAAATTCAAGCTGCTTGGCTTGATGCTAATGCAACACATTGTTTGAGTTGGGAATTGAAACTAGATAAGAAAAACCCAACAAGAAATAGTCATTCTCTGAACCCACACATAAGAGGTGACCTCCTTGTCATACTCCTCGTTATCACAAATGTTAATGAAAAATAACCATATAGCAATGTTGCCTAGGTGAGTCTCAACTCCATATTCATTCCCATTTGCATGAGAGTACACCTATTAGCACATAAGCCTTATGATTTACTAAAAAATATACTCATGGAATGGCTTTGAATGTTGCTCTCCTGCCATTTATGACTATTGATCCTTCACTCTTGCACACATCAAGGTTTGCTCTGTGATTGAATCTTTTATTTCAAGTTTATACAACCTTAAAAAACCCAACTCCTTAAAATCTTAAGCTAATTCGAGGAGTTTTTGAACAATGAGAGAAGAATTTTTATTTTTCAGTGGTGGGGGTGGGTGGGGTGGGGTGAGGAATGCAAAACTAGGGATAAAATAGGAATCAAAGAGTCCCCCACCACAATATCAATGTTAATCCTATCATCTTTTAGCATTATTAAACCTTGATAAAATACAATCGTTTTTTCTTTGTTATTGGATGTTGTGCCAAGAGCTCATGTAAACTTCGATTTATTTTGTCCCTCAATACCTTATATGGCCCCCAAAATCATATCATCCTTGGGTTTTATTTTGATGCTCTTTCAAATAAAAGTGTGTTGTTTACTATATGATCTATAATTTTGAAATTCTTGATCCCCCAATTTTAGTTGTTTCCTATAGGACTAGTTTGGTTTTCTTAATTGGAAATTAAGAAGTGTCGGTAACTACATGATGAGAGTTTCTAGCTAGGAATTTTCCTCCACTTCATAGAAATTTGGATTGAGTTTCTCTACGCCATCAAAGAAAATTGTCTCAATAATAATCCCCTCACTTGGTTTTCCACTCCCTAGGGAAATTCCGATAAAAATTGAAGTGATTCCCAGCTAGCGATATTTTCCAAGAGAGAATTTTGAGCATAGTAGTCCAAAATATTATTGTTAGGAATAAAATTACAGAGTAATAAAATCAAAATGAATGTGTAAATAAAACATATAATGAAGCAAGATAAAGGAGACACCAATATATGTGGTTCACCCAATTTGGGCTACATCCACATAGAAATAACCAATCCTTTTATTCCATCCAACAAAATAAAGTGATTACAACCTGTCACACATCCACGCCATCCTCCTCTTCTCTCTTTTATAGTTTCCTATCTCTCAATTATAATGCTATCTCAATAATCCACAACTGCAATACAATTTATTCATAAAGAAAGGGTTGCCTTCTAGGTAAAAAAAAACACAACATAACATCTACCATCAAATCTATGACCTTATGATGAATGGTCTAGATTGACTATAAAATTAAAACATTTATGTAATGTCCCATTTTACAAGCATTAAGAAAGGACAACATCTCAGCAGCTTAGGCTACAACTTAAAATTAATTACGGGCTATGAAGGAAATAATTAATTAAAAGTGACTAAGAAAATAGAATATTAAAAAGTCACTTTATTTAATAAAAGAACAATGACCCATGGTATTCAGATGACCTATGGTATTGACCATGGTATTATAAGCCATCATAATAAAAACTAGAAGCATGAGCTCATAGGGGATGTGATTAAATGATTTGGTGAATTGATTTTGTGGTTGTTTGAGCATTGTGTGAGGGTTTGAAAACCTTAGTGTGGATCATCTTCAAGGGTGAGACCATCCTCTTTAGGGATCTAACTCTTCACTTGTTTTAGTGGTGAAGGACCCACCCTAACTAGTTAAGAGGAAGAACCGCTTTAGGTTCTTCATTGTTGTTTAGTAAGGAAAGACACGATTTTGGAGTAACTATTAGAAGCCTGTTGAAGCAACGTACAATGTAGAAAAAGGAAATCCAGCCATAAAAATATTCTGAACAAGACCAAGTTATTCCAACTTATCTACTTGTCAGGTTTCCTAACAAATTTGATATAATTTCCTTCTCAATATTAAATAAATAAAGTATATGGGGTTTACAGTTATATTTTCCTCAAGCTATGTGAATTTATTGTTAAATTTTCTCAGAAAAATATGGAGTATACCTTCTAAAGAAATATCATCAAAAATTTCATGGAAATTATAATTAAATAAATAAAGGGATATTACATTGGTATCAAAGCATTAAACTAAGTAGTGTGTTTTCTTGTAAATGTTTCTCTACAAGTATGTCTTGTTGTAGCTGGTTGTTGTGATCCAACTATATTCAGAACTAATATCTAGAAGGACTTGTTGATTTATTTCTCACAAGGATGTCAATGTATCTACTGTAATAAATAACATACATGGGTTTTTTCTATTACCAGGTGGGCATTAGTTCTTTGTCTCTGCGTTGCATTCAAAGAAATTAGAATGTTAATTTTAGCTTTGAGAAGAGTAATATGCTTGCCATATGTTTGAAAAAATTCCCCTAAGGACACTTTAAGGCCCATTTAGCATACTTATCATTAATTGAATGATCTAGGTGGATGATGATTACTACTCCTAATAATTATTTTTCTACCAATGTTTGTTTACAACACATGGGTTTGGTAAAACCATGGATGATATTTGTAATGTGCATGATAATAATAAAAAAATCATAATTTAGTGAAGTGAGAATCTAATTGCACAATGATTTAGTTTTTACCATCGTAATTTATGATATTCACCCATGGATTTTGTAAACCATGGTATCTACCCAAGGTATCGTAAGTTATGATATTCACCCATAGATTTTTTAAACCATGGTATTTACCCATGGCTTTTGAAACAAAATGAACCCATAAAATATGAAGTAGGTCTAGGTAGAAAATCAAGGAAACGTAGGTTTTTAAGAAGCAACATGGAAAAGGATCCCCCTTCTTCTTACGAGAAATGGCTCAGAGCTATGGTTTCGTTATGACAGTGCTTTCGGCCTCCTGCCAAGACCCTCCCCTTGTGTGTCTATTGTGGGTCTCCCGCTCTGCTTGGTTGTTGCGCCTGTATGGGGTATTTTTTTTTTCTCTCGGTGTCTGGGCCTCGTCCTCTGTTGTTCTCTTGGCCTCCTATGTGGGCCTCCTGCTTGCTGGGGGCTCCTTCCTTCCCCGAAGAAGTTTTTTTCGTGCTAAGTGGTCTTTTCCTTGTGTGGTCGAGGCAAATATGGTGCCACCGACCCAAACGGGTCCGGTGCTGTATGATATTACAGTGTTTAACATCTTAGTGGCATCTGCTCCCTAGTTTCAGAAACAAGTCCGGTCGAAGTTTGTGAAAAAGGTTGAGGAAATACCAAATATTGTGATAAGCGCCCCTCAAGCACACTCTCGTGCTTTGCAACTGGTCGACCGGGTGGGGGGGGGGGGAATAGGTCAGTTCATGGGGCTTTGGCCTTCCTCACATACAGTTAAAGTTTGGATTGATAATAACTAGAAACCTCTTATCACAGGTAAGGTGATATCTTCTTTATGTGGTAAAGGTTTCTATAAATTCTACTTTGAAAATCGACAGGACAAAGATTTAGTGTTCAGAAGTGACCCATACTTCATGGGAACTCAGGGTCTATATTTGGATTGATGGAGCCCAAACTTTAATCCATAAAGTGATGTCCCTTCTTTGGTCCCAGTCTGGGTGAAATTTCCCTACCTCCACCTGCATTGCTGGAACGACGCAACATTTCGACTAATTGGGAACTCTCTTGGAAAGTATATTGACTTCTCTAAGCCTAAGGATGGCCTATACTCTTGTGCAAGGATCTGTGTGGAGGTATACCTAGAAAAAGGTCTTCCGGGGGCAGTTAATCTCTACATGGATAGCTGGATGCATGTGTAGGAAGTCAATTACGATCAACTCCCATTTAAATGTAAGTTGTGCCATGAATATGGTCACTTCGCTAAAAGTTGCCCAAAAATACAGGATAACATGGAAAATAAAATAGGAGAATCAAATGAACAATGGCATCAAGTTAAAAAAAAAGAAAGGGAAACCTAAAGCAGAATATTGGGCCAAATCCAAGTCACAAATTTTCCTCCAAGGTAGCAGGTCCAAGTCAGAATGCCCTTCCCCGACCCGTGCCCTCGCCATTGGAGGGGGGATCGGGTCAAGAGGGTGAGAATCGATTTTCTGTCTTGGCCTCAACTCTCGTGGCGGGTTGCTCTTCCCCCCCTCCTCAAATAAGCCCAGAGGATTTGTTCGTTGAAGTTGTCATCCTTTCTTCAGCCTCAAAAAATAAAAGGAAATAAGCTCTTGTCTCGAAACACCTAGCAGTACAGAAGAAACTTCAGACGAAGAAGAGGAAGAAGAAGGTTTTCTATCATCAAAGGAAGTATAAGGAATTACTATACCTTTGAGCTCAGTTGATGAAAATTTAGAAGGCACATGAGCTAAGGAATCAGATAGGAAGGTCAGAAGATCAAGAAGGAAATCAAACAAAGAAATAAGGCGGGAAAAAACATAAAAAGAAAAAGAATTGAGATTTCAACATACAATCCCATGTCAACTTGTTGGCTTAAGGAATGAAGGTGGGAAAAAATGAAGTAACATAGGCCCAGTGAAGGAGAAATAATACAATAAGAAGTAATTAATGAATATAATATCCTGGAATTGTAGTGGACTAGGGTCAGGAAAAAGAATAATGGAAGTCGGATCTCTAATCCAAAATGGAAGACCAATAGTCTCTCTCCTTCACGAGACAAAGTTGGGGGAGTCTGATCTTCACTCAATACACAATAAAATCTTGATTTGCGGCAACCTAGTAGTAGAAATCTCAAGAGGAGCTTCAAGAGGGCTATGTACGATGTGGAATCCAGCGAAGCTACATCTAGTAAGCTCTTTAAAAACTATTCACTAGATTGCAACTAGTTTCAACTTTTTAGAATTGCATTAAACATTCAATGTGATCAATGTATATATGCCAATCCATTTCCAAGAGGAACAAGAATGTCGGAAGTCTTTGATGGAGTTAAAGCATTTTGAGTATGGTAGAAATTTCATTTTGGGAGGAAATTTTAACACCACTATGGGAAAACATGAGAAAAGGGGAGGTATAATAGTAAGGGATTCCCTCTAGGAAAATATGGAGGATCTTATTATATCCCTTAACCTATTTGATGTTAAGCCTGAAATTTTTTTATATACTTGGAATAATAAATAGTATGGGCTGGGTCACATTGTAGCTTGGCTTGACAGGTTTCTGGCCTCTGATAGTCTTCTAGTTTTGAACCTTTGTCTCAAGTCCTCCATTCTTTCGTGGTGTGGATCATACCATTGCCTGATAAGCCTTCTAATTTCCCAAACCCTCATCCTAAGCCCAATTCCCTTTCGGTTATCCCCATTATGGTTGGATTTTCCTGGGTTTCTTGATGTGATTTCTCTTTCTTGGTTGGGCCAACTCGAGGGCAGCCTGGTCACTATTTGGGAATAAAAATAAAAAGGTTGAAAGAAGACATTAAAAATGTATAAAAGAAAATAAACATGAAAGGCAATATGACATAAAGAAAATGAAATAAAAACTAGCCCCCATTCAAGGACAAATGGAATCTTCTCGGGTAAACCTATCAGACTTCCAAAAAGAATATGAAATCCTTCAAGTCTCTCCATGCTAATATCAGAAGAGAAGAAGAGTACTAGAGACTGAAATTTAGAAACAAGTGGCTTTTGGCCGGGGATAGAAACACAAAGTTATTCCATAAGTAAGCCAAGTAGGGAAACTAAAAACAACATAGCTCATACTAATCGTGAGGGGCATACATTAAATAATTTTGAGAAAATAAATAAAGCAGCGGTGGAATACTTCGACCTCTTATATCAGGAGGAACCTCTGCGAGAGGTGGAGAATGAGGATTATTTCCTGGAATATATACCTGCCTTGGCATCGTTGGATATTAACAAAGAATTGGTCTCTGATCCTTCAGCTGAGGAGACAAAGTTCGTGGTTTTCTCTTTCCCCCCTGACAAGGCCCCTGGCCTGGATGGTTTCTCAGCCATTTTCTATCAAAATTTCTAGGACGTGATTGAGAAAGACCTATGTAGAATGGTGGGATACTCCTTCAAGAGATTTATCATGTGTGGGGGAATAAATACTTCCATCTTAACCTTAATTCCAAATGAGTCGAATCTGTCATCCTTTTCTAGATTTCATCATATCTCCCTGTCCAACGTATCGTATAAAATATTCTCGAAGCTGTTAGCCTCACGGCTAAAACCTCTTTTGCCTTTGTTGATTTTGGACAACCAGGGGGGCTTTGTTTTGGGGAGGCATATTTTTTATAATTATTATTCTGATACAAGAGGCTATTGACTCGAGCTAGAAAGTGGTGATCAGGGAATGATAATAAAGTTAGATATGGAAAATGCATTTGAACGTGTAAGAGATTATTTCTTGTTGAAAGTATTAAAAAAAATGGGGTTTGATGAAAATTTTATAATATGGACGACCCTTTATATCTTGTATTCATGGATAGCTCCATTGGTAAATGGTAGAGTGGTTGGATTATTCAATGCTTCCAGGGGATTGCGATAAGATGCCCTCTC
This sequence comes from Pinus albicaulis, assembly GCA_034641835.2. Lineage (NCBI taxonomy): Eukaryota > Viridiplantae > Streptophyta > Pinopsida > Pinales > Pinaceae > Pinus > Pinus albicaulis. The sequence goes on from CM076582.1 coordinate 1,082,996,222, forward strand.
TCCCCTTTTATTTATATCATAATGGCATATGTGTTGAGAAGGAAATTGGAGAAGGATCGAACTTCTATTCTCCTTCTGGGAACCAGGTATAAAGAAGGCATCAAAATTATTAATTCTTGGACAATTTGTGGATGAAACAATTTTTTTGGGAGGGGCCTCTGTGGTAATTTCCAGGGATTTCAAAGGGAATCTCGTTCGGTTCCTAAGTTCTTCGGGAGAAGCCATAAATGACAAAAAAGGTCATATTTATAGTTGGAACATCTCTCCCCAGAAGGTAAAGAAATAGAATAAATTCTAGGTTTCAGAACAATTATAGACTGGAAATACTTTAATTAACTTGGGGTTCCTATTTTCCTAAGAATAGATCCTCCCTATGCCTGACAGAAAGTCCTAGACAAAATTAAATAAAAAATGGTGAATTGGGGAGGAATCTGGCTCATTAATGTTGGGAGGGCTATCCTTGTGAAATCGATGCTTTAAGTTATCCCTCTATAGTAGTTCTTCACCCTGCAAGCTCCAAAGTATGTTATTTACCAAATAATGGTCTATATAAGAAATTTTATGTGGGAAGGAGGAAAGGCAGAAACCAAAAAATATCATTTGGTGAACTGGAAAAATATAAGAGCGCCTAAAAAACATGGAGGGTTGGGAATAATAGACCCGACATTGGTGAATATGGTAATGACGTCCAAGATATATTGGATCATGACTACGAATCTAGATCTTTGGTGGTCGAAGGTGATGCAAAAAAATTATATCATACAACATAATGAAAGAGTAGTGCACTTAGAAGATTCACATGGTTCTCCAATATTGAAACTAGTGAGATTATCATATGACATTATAGAGAGTATTTTATGTAAAATTCTGGGTAAAGGAGACACTACAAAAATATTTTCGGATTCGATTTTGGAAATGCAGCCTCTGGGAGTGGACCTATCCCTAAACCCTCTCAGGTTTCATATGGTTCAGTATGGGGTAGCTCACCTAGATCGAATTTCAGAATGGGACCTCTAAGGGCAATGGAAGGGATGGAGGCTGAAAAAAATCCCAGTCGAGTTGTTCCCTTTAAGAGATAGGAAATTTAAGAAATTAATAGGTTGCGCCCCTATTGCATATTCAATGGAGGACAAATAGGGTTGGAAAATTTTCAATATTACAGTTAAATAAGGATACTCCCACCTTCTGTTTAATGTTCGGATCCCTCCAAAATCTTCAATTTGGATCTCAAATTCTATCCCAAAAGTAAACTTCTTCTGTTGGTTGTTAGCTCATAAAAAAATACTCATAACTAAGAATCTTCAGAAAAGAGATCACATTGGGCCATCTAGATGTCCGATATGTGAAAATTTTGAAGAGTCTTCCTTCATTGTCAGGTTACAAAAGAAGTTTGGTCGGTGGCTCTGGGTCCTCTCTTCCTCATAACCATTTGGCCTTCTTATCTTCTTCAATTCCTTAACTCCTAGCCCAAATTTTTTTCAAGCTTCCTTCAGGCCAATAGCACCTTCAAGGAGATTTGGATCACTCTTCCCAAGTATGTTTTCTGGAAAATATGGCTATCATGCAATAAAGCGATCTTCATATCAACTTGCATGACTGATATAATCACAACCATTAAAGCATTATCATCTTGTATGTAGTTTCACTTCCCGACAATAGACTCTTCTCTAGATCAGGTCAAATCAACATGGATCACCCCTTGGATTAGCACGGTGGCACCCTTGCCTCTGGAAAAAGCTCCTCCTCCACGCCCTTCTTGGTTTCTTAGAATGTCTTTTGAAGGGCTTATAAAGTGGATGCAAGCAACAAAAAAATGGATTCTCCAATTTGATGGAGCTTCAAAAGGAAACACTGGGGTGGCAGGAGGGGGAGGGATTCTCGTTAATCACAAAGGAATCATAGAAGATAGATTTGCATGGGGGCTGGGAAAAAATAAAAATAATCAAGCCGAGGCTTATGGATTGTTCCTCAAGATATCTGTGGCTTAGAAAAAGGGAATAAATGATATGTCCAGCCTAGGGAACTCTCTGGTAATTATAAAGCATATGAACTACAATTCATTATCACAAAACTATAAATTGAACCAAATTATCAAGAGAATCCAGGGAGTGATGCCTCTCTTTAGTCAATTACAGTTCTTTCATATTCTGAGAAGACAAAATAAGGAAGAAAATAGGCAAGCCAATTAGGCATGAAAAATGATAGAAGAAAGAAACAATGTGAATGGAATCATGGGAACGGTTTCTACCCCTTAATGGTTGATATGAAAAATAAAAATTCAAAAGTAATGGTTGAGGATAGTAAGAAAAATTAAAAAATCAGATTAGTATATGGGAGTGTGATGGTCCTAACTTACCTAAAACTCCTCCCCTCCTTGTCTCCTCTCCTCCCCCCTCCTCCCCCCTACCTCTCACCCCTCCTACCCCCTGCCTCTCGCCCCTCCACCTCACCTACCCAATCATTATTCATCTCCTCTTGTCGCTGACTACCTGGCATCTGATTCACCCCATTTATGGCCCTCCTCTGCCTTGACCCATCGACCCCATTTTCCCATGCCCCTTATCCTTTCCTCAGTTCATTGAAATAATTGAAAAATTGTGTGACGACTATGTTAGGCCATGTGATACACTTGGTTTCAATTGAAGGAGCTGTGTGGGAGCTTGGGCATATTATCCTTGGATCATTCCCTGGTGTCGGTGCATTCAAGGAGTAGGCATGGGAAACTTAGGAGATTGTGAGTGGAATTTAATCCTCCTGTGATGGTGTGGTCGGTTCGCGTGGGGGAAGTTGACGTTATACAACAAGAAGGTTGTTTCATAGAGAAAAATAATTATGGAAGTTTTTTGTGATTCTTACGACATGACCTCAATTCATGGCCCCTGCTGCAATTCAAGTATAAGAATTATCTATATAAACAAGAGTAAAAATATGTCTCCTTGCCAGAAGAATGGGTCTGCCACTGTCCTAAGAGTTCTTTGGTTAATGACCCAGTGGCAGGGCCTGTGTAGTTTAGGAAGTATGGGTAGGGGCTCAATCTAGGTCTTTGGAATGTTTGTGATTCATGAGGGTAGTAGCGTGTTGTTGTAGGTAGTTAGTAAGGTGGAATATTTGAGTGAATCAAGGCCCAAGGTAGCTTCTGAAGGTGTTGCAGATGCGGGTGGTCGGGTGAATTATGGTAGTCTGGATTGTTTTTTGGGAAGTAGGAAGGCTCATACAAGCTGGGTTTGTGCGGACTTACAGGAGTCTGGTGCTATGGTTGCAGGATTTTTTTTTATTTTTTAATTAATTAATTTATTTTTAATTTATTTATTTATTTATTTTTTTAAATTCTGGGAGTCTCTATCTTGGACCCATGGTTTTTTTGGAAATAATGAGTCATTCTGTGGAGGGTAGCGTTGTTTTGGGATCTTGGGGCTGCTGTAGGCCTTAAACGGGCAGAACGTCGGGGCGTATGGTGATGGATTGAGGAAGGTGCCACACAGATTTCACTCTCTGTGTCAAAGACCACGCTGAAATTAAGGATGGATTGGAAATAATCCAAAGGTGTATGCACTATCAACAAAAGGAAAATCTTGAGATGTAGGAGAAACAACTGGAAAAAAATGAAAGAATCTGCCAACTGGAAGATGAAATTGACATTTTGCGGCATCAAATTGAGGATCTTCAGCTCAACATGGAAGATAAAATCATGAATATGGATGAAGAAGATGTCAGAATTGATCTCAAAATTCCGGAAACAATGGAGGAGTAACCGGTTCTGAGGGTCCTTTTTTGTGTTTTGTTAGTTTTTGATGTTAAAATGTAAATGTAAACTGTTGATGAATCAGTTCTATAGAATGTATAGCAATAGTCAACAATTAAGGGTGAATTTTGTAATTTTGGGGAAGAAAAGCTAGGTTGGGTTGATCATCAAACATGCTAAGTTTCCCATTGATGGCTTTGAACTGATATTGTGAAGCTCCCAGTTTTTGACTGCGTACGAGCGAAGATTAATATACTACTACTAATATTTCCTGTTAAAGAAATAAATTCGTAAAAAATATAAATAATGAAATTCACTGTGGAACAAATTGTGTTTTTTTCTCATAACATAGTCTCACGGTATATTATCAATTCAATAAAGATATGTATGTTCTTTTTATTATTTTTCTAAAATATTTCTCTTATGCATTGTGATATATTCCTTTGTCATTTTTCAAGTTTCATTTCTTCTGCAACTTGGATCGAACCAACATTAATGCATCAGATGTCATGAGAACTTTGCAATAAGTGTGCTTGAGAAAGAGTAATATTAGGATGGGGACCTGTTGGAAAATTTTTGTTTTTTATTCTTTTGTCACTCTGTAAGTATTATTCCTTTGAAAATCCATATAAGTGGTATCAGAGTGGTCTTATCTTGTTTATTTTTATGCGCATGTACCCAACGAGGCTAGGGTACAAAGGGTTGGGACTTGAACTACTACAACATTTGCAGTACCGTTCTCACTTACCCCACAACCTCACATGTCGAACGAATAGAAAAATGACGAAGTAGGAGATCCTATCAAACTATTGCTCGAGGAAGCACTTACACAAAAGAGGAGTGATATGATGTATTTTTCATCAAGATCCTCCAACAACTCCCAATAGTGGCTGAAAACCCTTCGATGAGCAGAAATTTTGGAAGCTCGACACCCTTAAAGGTACAAGTTAACTTCGATATCCCCCTATTCGAAGGAAAAATAGACGCAAAATATTTGGAGAAATGGTTGAATATACTAGTGGGCTATAACACAATTGATCATTTTTCCAACCATGAAAAAATCAGCTTAGCACTCATAAAATCTCTTCCCCATGTCGAATATTGGTGGGAAGGTTACTAGGAGAGAATCATGGAAGACAAGTCCAGGGTATACAAGGTAGTCCTCAATGAGGAATTATACCCTATAAGATACTATGAAGACCAATACATGAGATGGAACACACTACAACAAGAAAGGGACCAAGCAACGATAGATTTCACAATATTTCATACCTTGTGCACCAAGCTGGGTATCAAATACTCTAAGCGATATTTAGTGCTCAAGTACTATGTTTGTCTACACATATACATCTAGACATAAATGGATTTCCTAGACATCTCTTCACTTGAAACAACATAAAAATATGTTGAAAAAAAAAAAAAAAAATTCAACAGAAGGAGTTGAACTTTTGATCTATGAACCCTTCATAGCAGAAGTAGGGTAAGGGAAAAATCTAGGGTGGAAATCCCTAAGACAACACACCTAAGCCAAAAACAAAGAATGGTTATGGAAATCCAAAGGAAGACACTAGGAAGTGGTCTAGGATCTACAAAAGTCCCTCACACAACATTGATGAATGTCACTTGAAACAATCATTGTTGCTAGAGATTAAAAATAAATAAGTAGGCTCTCTCTCAAATTTTGATTCAGAATAGGATAAAATAAAGTTGATTGATGAGGGATTTTTTTTTTTTATCATTGCAACTATGAAGATCCAATCAAAAGAGTAAGAGGAAGTTGAGGAGGGGGAGTTCCTCTTCCATTCATATACGTGGGTGACAAGGGCCTCACTATAGCTCATTGTTGGCAGTGGGAGCCAAAAGATTATGATCTCAATCGAGGTCATGAAGAGATTGAAGCTTCCAATAGTGTCACACCCAAAACCATACACCATTGGTTGGTTGATCCATAAATGAGACATCTGTGTCAACTATTTATGTCATTTTTCCTACAACATCAAGCACTTCATAGATAAGGTATTGTGTGATGTTGCCCCAATCAAAGTTTGTGATGTTCTTTTAGGAAAACCTTATATGTGGAAAAAATATGTTGTAAGTGAATCTCGACCCCATAGTATCGTTTTTACTCTAGGGGATCAACTCTATAGGATACCAAAGGTAGTTTTGATTACTGTGATTTCACTTATCTTAGCAAAATAATGCAAGAAGGTAGTCTCTCATACTTCCAAGTTTTCCCTCTCCACGGTTCAGTCAGAAGGTGAAAAATAGGTCACTATAACCACCATAGCTTCAATACAAGCTCCATCTACATAACACAAGTAGGTGAAGAAGCTTGTATAATGATCTAGAGATATATCCACCCTAACTACAAAGGCACCCCTACACTTCCAAGTCACACATCCACTTACACAGGATGGCAGTCTTCCATATGTTCAATATGGTTATGGCAAAGCTCTTTACAATTTGATTAGATATTTTCAAACATGTTTAGGGTTCCAGTTAGAAATCTCCATGTATGCCAGTTTTTAGACTGTTTCTTCACCAAAAATTCCTCCTATGCTCATGTTGAATTAGATCAAGCAACCAATTTTTTGAAAAATTCCAACAATTCCAACAACAGGTTCATGATTCCCTATAAAAGATAATTCCAAGTAAAAAAAACGTCATGAAAAACATCATTTTTGATGTAAGTTTTAGGCTACAACAGATAGGATTATGGAAACCAAGATGAAGGGTACTCACCAAAAAAATATACAACTCTATCAAGTGGTTAAACCAGAGCAGATTCTTCACCAAGGAAAGTGGTTCACCAGGGACTGAGTTCAACAGAAATTTCCCCATCTGATGAGGGAACTTGATGCAATGGGGACCATTTCTTCCTAAGGGGGGAGGATTGATCCAAGTGGATGATGATTACCACAATTAATAATTATTTTTCTACCAATTTTTGTTTACAACACATGGATTTCATAAAACCATGGATGGTATTTGTAATATGCATGATAATAAACAAAATAAATCATAATACCGAAGTGAGAATCTAATAACAAGGTGATTTAGTTTTTACCATCGTAATTTATAATATTCACCCATGTATTTTTTAAACCATGGTATTTATCCATGGTATCATAATCTATTATATTCACCCATGGAGTTTGTAAACCATGGTGTTTACCAATGGTATCTGAAATGTTACAAGAGGCATGACTCTTGGTGAAAATATACCCATATAAATTATAAATACGATACTTCACCGTGGATAAAACTATGTTTTTTTCTCATAATGTAGTCTCATGGTATATTATCAATTCAATTAATATATTTACATTATTTTTATTGTATTTTTACAATATTTCTCTTATGCATTATGATATATTCCTTTGTCATTCACGAAGTTTCATTTCTTAGACAACTTGGATTACACCAACATTAATGCATTAGATCCCAGGAGAAATTTGTGATTAAGTGTGCTTGGGAAAGAGTAATACTAGGATGGGTGACCTGCTGGGAAATTTTTGTTTTTATTCTTTTGTCACGCCTTAAGTATTATTCCTCCAATGATTCAGATAATTGGAAATAAACAACTATGGTATTCCATCAAGAAGGAACAACTATGGTATTCCAAAAATTAGTGAAATTTACCTAAGGGAATCATTGCAGTGGTATCTACAAACAATTGGGGGATTATAATGGATGATGGAATGTTATCAAGTAACTAACACTCTTACTGCATCAGTACAGCAATTACATTTTGTTTTCTTGACAAAAGTGTTGTCATGGAGAAGGAACAAAGGAGATCAACAAAACTTTCTTAAAGGGAGTCCATGTTACTCTTCAACACAAGTAGTCGAAGGATTTACAGAAAGAAAAGGAAGTGGTAAATTGGTTGTTCATGCTAGTGTCAAATCTAAATTTCATGAATATAGGGGGTGTCCTTCTTAAATTGGAGAAGTTAGACATGTGTTTGTCCAAAATAGCTCAATCTGATTGGAGGATATTAAGATGGGAATTGAAGCCATCAATGTTGGCCTTGATCCAACACAGGTTTATGGAACACCCTTCTAAGGAGGTATGCCTTGCATTTTCTTCTTTCCTTAGTGAGTCATAAGGATAACTACTCATGTTCCCCCCTACAACGATGAAATTATAAGAAGGGTGTTACATGTGATTTCAGAAATCATCCAAGGAATGCATGATACCAAGTAATTTACCTTTGGTAAGAAAATCAATATCTTAGATGTGGTGGCTAGAACCATATTGTGTGCCATTATGCTTGATTTATAATGTAATGGCTTGATTTTTCAAATATTTTATTTTTTCTTCACCAGCATCAGAGAATACCATTTGGGCAATGTAAAAAACAACATGCAAAATAAATTTTCGTTGGTTTTAGGTGCAGATGATTCCATTTCCAAGTGGTTACAATCAAAGGTGTGGGTTGTCTGGAGGAAGGAGAAATTTGTTTTGTCTGTTGCTCATGAAATCTCATAAAATTGGTTATGCATAACATAAAGAGGTTAAAAAAGCAACTGAATAAAAAATAAATAAATTTGATGGGGTTGTAGGTCACATGATATTCTGACAATGGTAAGAACCCAATAAGAAGGAATATTTCCACCAGGTTAGGGGATGTGGAAAGTTGGTAACTTTGGTGGGCTTAGTAAGAGAAATAATATGTTATAGCCAAACAAAGTTGAAGATAATGAAGCAAATGTGGATATGGAGTGTCAAAAAAATGCCTCACCTCAAGAAGAGAACATGTCAGCTGATGAGGAATTGGTAGAAGAAGAAAGAGCTAGTGAATCACATTCCTCATCGTCTACAAATACCATAACAAATGAGGATGAAAAAAACATCAACACTCAAGATCATAATGATGAACAGAACAGGTAAGGAGAATTTGTAGAGTTCCAGGGGCTTGAGAAGAGATATAGTTTTCAATAGAAGAATCATGAATCACCTTTTTCAGAGAAGTCATCAAAGGATCAAATGATAGTATTGGGTGAGATGGTAGAGCATTCACATTAAGGAAGATCCATCAATGAAATGCAAGCATATATGAAGATATTTTTAGTGGTTATAGGGCTTTTGAATGATAATCACCATAATAACATTCAAGGAAATATTAATATTATTATAGAGGCCTTTCATCAATGAAGGAGAAACTCAAGTGGCTAAAGGGAACAATATTAAAGAAGGATAGTGCGTTTGACTAATGGAGGGTCATAGTGCTAGGAAAACTGCCAAGCTTCTTAATATTGAGGAGCAATTAAAACTCATGATAAGGAAACAACATAAAAATTCTCTTGATTTGATTTTAGTAAGAATAGTAGGTGAGATGTACAAATTCCCTCTTCAAAAATACATAAGCAAGGCTTGCGGCACATTGATTTCATTATTGCGGGGGAATATATTTCCGAGTAATGGGAAATTGAAAACCTTACACATTATTGCTTAGGAAACATAAATAAAAGGTGATGACACATAAGCATGGGATGGATGGATGGTAAGAGGAAGAAGGACTCAAATCTTGCAGGTTTTTTGAGCAAGATGGAAAGTATATCGAGATGAAGAATTAGGAGATACAACTTTGGCATTTCGACATCCTAGTTATAATCAGAGTAGCGTGTCATCAACATGGTGGTATTTTTTAGGGATTGTTGATGATTGATGGGATAGACACTCTCTGGGAAGTCACAAACTCCAGATATGTTATGGTGGAAGTTGACAACTACTATGAAAGAGGTCCCCAATAGTTAGACTAGAGGGAGATTATGAGTTGGTATCCTATCAAATGGGAAATTTATGGGAGATTACTTTTGGCAAAATGTACAATATAGTTGGAATGTTAAGGAATTAGGGATGATAGATTCCCTATTTGGCAGTGGGATCCAAGTCTGTTATCCCCTCGTATGGAAAGGATATATCAAACAGGGGAACATAACTAGATGGTTGGAGGTACTAAGATTGATAGTATCTTATTGATGAAACATGAATTTAGCATAGACTTCTTCTATTGATTTGGGATCTGAGAATTGGTTATGGTATACACATTCTAGATTCCATCTCATTGATATAATAAGGACTCTTTAGGTTCATTTTGGGTCCTAGTATTGAGGTTATAATTGCTTGGGGTCAAGTAATTTTGGGAAAAGAGGACAGTAATGTCCCTTTTTTCGAGCATTGGGAAAGGAGAGAGTCTCAATAACCTAGGCTACAAATTAAAATTAATTGTGGGTTATGAAATAAATAATTAATTAAAAGTGACTAAGAAAAGAGAAAATTAAGAAGTCAATTTATTTAATAAAGGAAAAGTGACCCATGGTATTTGGACAATCCATGGTATTTACCATGGTATTCTGATAAGCCATCATAATAAAAAAGAGAAGCATGAACTCATGGGGGATAGGATTGAATGATCCGGTGAATTGAAATTGTGACTCTCTAAGCATTGTGTGAGGTTTTGTAACCCTAAGTGTGGATCATCTTTTGGGGTAAGACTATCCTCCTTAGGGATATAACTATTCACTAGTTTCAGTCGCGAACCACCCACCCTAGCCAATCAAGAGGAAGAACCACTTCAAGTTCTCGAGTGGTGTTTAGCGAGGAAATGTGATATTTTAGAGTAACTTTTAGAAGGCTGAAGAAGCATACATTGCAGACAAGGAAGTCTAGGCAGAAAAGGATTCTAAAGAAAACTGAGTTATTCTAGTTTATCTATTATTAGGTTTCCTAATGAATTTCATGTAGTTTCCTTCTCAATATTAAACAAATAAAGTAGTTGAGGTTTGTAATTATATTTCCCATAAGCTTTGTGAATTTCTTGTTAAATTTTGAGGTTTTTAGTTATATTGTCCACAAGCTCTGTGAATTTCTTGTTAAATTTTCTTCGCATAATGTGGCATGTATCCTCTAAAGAAATATCATTGAAATTTTTTTATAAATTTTATTTAAATAATAAACATATATTACAATTTTATAAGGTAATTTTTCCAAAAAAATCTCATTACTCTTGAACCCCTACTAGGGGGTGGGGGCCTTGAAAGAGTTGTCATTGTCCCCCTAGACCCCTTGGTGACAAAATTATCGGGAGGGGCAGGGGGCGCGGGCGGCTACACCCCTCTTCAAGAACTTGATCCAAACATGTCCAAAAATAAGACCTCTAAATTAGGAAGATAATTAGGTTCCATAACAAAAAATCTCCCACTTGGAGAATAATTATAACAACTCTATTCCTACTACACTTGCTAGACTATGCTTCAATTTTGGACTTGAAAAGTTTCTCATCTTCATCATCATGCTTGAAGACCAACTCAAACTAAGCATAAACACAATTTTTCCTTGGTTACTTCGTTCATTAACATGTTTACATGATTTTGGCTAGTATGTATCTTTTCCAACTTCAACTATCCCTTTTACAAAACTTATTATATGAAATGGTAGCTTTTTTTTTTCAGAAGAAAAAAAACATCTGACATTGTCAGCGCATATTCATATTAATTCTGAGTTGTGATTTACATAAAAAAAGTTCAAATATGAACTCCATATTTGATTAAACTTCCAAAAACAGAGGAAAATATTATCCAGTATCAAACCAAGATGCATCGAGCAATCACTTCAGCCAAATGGCTTGGGAAATACAAAAAATTATAAACCTTTGTACAAAATGACCCTTAGTAAACCAGTGATCCTAACCATGGACCAGAAATCCTGATCCTGATCTGTGTGGAAAGTAAAGAAATATAGTAGACATAACGTCAATGTTCACCAGGTGTTCATCCAAAATTTCGGTGTATTAAAAAAAAAAAAACCAAAAACATCCAAGTATGTAGTTCAGTTCAGTGCGCTTGATCTGTCTCTAGTAATTGAGAGCTGATGCAGAAAGTCAGTGGAAAGTGCCTCACCCGAGTTCTACCCAATGTCTTTTATGAGGCATCCCATCTTCTCCATTGTTCAGAATTAGAAAAATTTTATAGTAGCCTTTGCCCCACTCCAGAGGCATCCATCAATTCGTAGTGAATTTCTCCAAAGGTTCCCTACATGCCTTTTTTGGACAGTTTATCAGATGCATCAATTTTCTCTCTATATATGTGATTAAAATCTATATGAGAAAAAGTCCTGCATAGTTCTTGTATCCTGTCCATCCAAGTAGAAAGATGTCTAGGATCTAGGGAGTTCAAATTGTTCATGTGGTCTATAAGAATTTTGGAGTGTCCGAAGATCCAAATTTTATCAATATAGAGCTGCTTTGTGAACTAGAGTAGACCTAATGTGCCAATAATTCTACCCTGGTATTGGTTACTTGTCCCCCATACCAGTGAATTTTATAATGACAAAGTGGAGTGATCATTAGGCAGGCACCACAACCGCATCTGTAATTCTGGGCCGCCCCATCAAAAAATCCATCCGTGTAGTGTATGTCAAATGGTCTCAGTTTATGTGATAAATCTTTGGGCGGTTTATCAGAGTTAATTGGCCCATCCCATATTTGCATGAACATCTCTGCCACCCCTTCTGGAGTACATCCCTGCTCATTGAAGATCCATTTATTCCTGCAACACCACAAACACCAATGAAAAAATAAAGGAATAATTCTATATTGTTTTCCTTTGGCACACCACCAGCAAATGAAATCTTGTACCGAGGTGAAGATCTTCAGTTGTTGTTTGAGATTTATAAAAAAGGATATGCCAAGTTTGTCTTGCGAACTTGCATCTATAGAATATATGGAAATTATCTTCTTCGTGCTTCATGCACATTCTGCATATCCCTGGCCCAATCTTACCTTTCTTCATTAGATTCGACCAAGTCAGATTTTTGTCTTTCCAGACCAGCCATATAAAGATAATAATTTTAATCTGGACATTTTCCTTCCATATGTTCTTTAACCAAAAATCCACTGTGTGTCTAGACCGTAGCTTAATTAGTTCTAGATAGGTTTTATCTGTGTTCACTTGGCCCTTTCTGAGGTTTTCCCCCCAACTTATGCGATCTCCTGATTTTTTATGGATAAATACAATATTCCTCATCTCTCCCAGGAATATGTCCCATGCATCCTTGTCATTTCCCCATAATCCCAAATCGTGTGCCTCGTGCCACCGCAGATATCCCAGCTGCCAGCTATGAATGACATGGCCAACATAAAATATGACCATTCCATGAATCCTAGTACATAAGTCTGGGTTGATGATGATATATTCTGGATATCCCCTTATGCCTCCTTCCCCAATCATTATTTTCATGCCATTCCCAAAATTCCATTTTAAAAATGAGAAGTACAACGGCCATAAACTTCTGAAGTCATTCCAACTTGCAGATCCTCCTCTCCTAGCCTCCCATCCTGAGATGTACAGGGTCTCCAAAGACATGTTTTTTAGGTACTTATGCCTCATTATATCTCTCCATATTCCAGGCATCTGTGTGCATCACCATAAATATTTTAATAATAATGCCCTCCCGAAAGTGTTTATGTTCAGCAGGCCCCATCCCCCCCATTTTTTTGGCATATAAATTTTACCCCATCTGGCCAAATGATATTTCCTAGCCTCCCTTCCCCCATCCAAAACGAAGTTTGAGATGGTAGACTTAATCCTATACATGACAGTCCTTGGAATGGAATAAAGGTGAGCCCAATATACAAAGAGTTATGTTCAGCAGGCCCCATCCCCCCTCTCGATAACCATTTAAGTGACCATCAATTAATTCTCCTTCGATATTTGTCAACTTTCCAATGCCAGTCTACCACCCTGTAGCTGGATGGTTTTAAATGAAAGCCCAAATAAGTTATGCCTTCGTTGAGTCGGGAAAATCTGTAATTGAAAATCTCACAGACCAAGTTAATGATCTCCGGATCCCCCTCAGAGAAAATGAAACATGATTTTGTATTATTATCAATCATGACTGTTGCCCTGTAAAATTTGTTAACGATGCCTTTAAGTTCCTCCCAAATATTTTTTATGAGCATACCAAAGATGGGGATATCATTTACGAAAAAACTGTGTGTGATCTCCCTATTTGTTGTGATTTTTATGCCTTTAATGGATCCCTCTTCATTAGCCAAGTTAATCTTGATGCTTAAAATATCCATAATTTGAATGAAAAGGAGGGGGGATAAGGCACATCCCTGTCTTAGGCCTTGTCCTGCTTTAAAGAAAATGGAGGGTGTGCCATTTATAAGGACCGCAATTGGGGCCCCCATAATGCATCCCATGATCCATTCCACTATCTTGCATGTCCTACCAACCTTATAAAGTATCATGCGAAGAAGTGCCCAATCCACTCTGTCATAAGCCTTGCTAAGATAAATTTTCATCACCGATGCCTTCAAATTTATTTTTTGTATAGAGTGTCAGGTTTCTTGAGTGATAGCCACTGCATCATGTATAACTATGTTGTGTAGAAACCAAAATTTCTCCTGCGTGATGTGGTGTGACAATACCCCTTTGATGCATTTCACAATTGTTTTCGATATGATTTTGTATAGGGTGTTGTAAAGGATATTGGGCGATAGTCCTTGAAGGTTTTCGTGCTTGTCTTCTTTGTAATGAGTGCGATGAAAGTGGAGTTAATCGTCCCATGTACATGTCCAATTTTTCTCACCTCCTCCACCATCATTGTAATATCTTGCATCAAATGTTTAGCAAAATGTAAGAAAAATTTTGGTGTCCATCCATCTGGACCCGGACTCTTGTCTCGGGAAAAGGAATTGAGTACCCTTTCCACTTCAGCGTCATTAACCACAACACTCAACATAATTATCCACTTGTTGAAACATTATCAAAAAATCCTCCACCGCCCATAGGTTTTCCTCTATGAACACACCTTCCCTAGCCCTGAACAAACCTTCAAAATATTTGACTGTTGCACCCTGTATTGATTCCGTGGAATTATATTGTTGTCCATCTTCACTTACCTCCCAAATGGCATTTGGAGTTTTCCGACCATTTTCATATGAGTGGAAATATTTGGTGTTTTTGTCCCCCTCCTTGAGCCATATTTCTCGACTCTTTAACCTCCAAGTCTGTTCCTGAGTCAGAAGAATGGTGCATTTCTCCTTCTCTAAAACTTTTAGTCTATTCCACCCGTCAGGTGTCATGAGTCCATTATCCATGTTCTCAAATATTTCTTTGATCTCCCTCGTATTTTCTTGTAAATCCATTAGAAGTTTCCCCTTTTTAATCCTTTCCCACACTCTGACTTTTGATTTAAGAGTGTGCATAGTTTGCGATAAGTGCACCATGGGAGAGACTCAATTCTCCCATTTATTCATCATGAAAAGGTCATTTACCAACTTGTTGAAATCGCCATCCTCCAGCAAGATTTTGTTGAATTTGAAAGGGCATCCTTTCAATTTCTTTCCAAACTTCCATTTCATAATGATTGGTCTATGGTCCGAGATGAGAAGACCCTCCACCCAGGTCTTGACCATGCCCATCTGTTGCAATAAGTTCTCATTCACCATGAAGTAGTCAATCCATTTGGTTACATACTCATCCCCTTTTCTTCCATTATACCATGTGGGACATCTTACTTGCATATCCATTTCCTTTAGATTAGCCCCCCTGATCATGTCCCTTATAAATTCTGCCAACTAATATTTTCTGCATAGTGGCCCCCAATTCTCCTTTGAGTCCAAAGTGCAGTTAATGTCCCTAGCAATGATTTAATTTCTGAGAGATAGCACCCCATAGTCATCCAATTTTTTCCAGAATTGACCCCTATCATTATATGGGCCATATAAATTGACTAATTTCACCCTGTTCTTGTGACCTTGGAGGAAACCAGTCAGTATAATCCCCCCCGAAGAAACTAAAAGCATTGAAAGTGGCCCATCTTGGGTTCCATAACCCAGCTAAGCCCCCAGATCTACCCATCGCATCCTTTGCCACCATGTTCCATGCTGGATACATAGCACGAAAAAAATAGATTGTCCTGTCAGCTTCTACCATTGTTTCTTGAATAAAAATCAAAGTTGGACCAATTTTTCTGAAAAAATCCCTCAAAGAAGAAAATTTGTCCCGCCCCCCAATCCCCACATATTGAAAGAGAAAACAATCATCAAGAACCATAGGATTCAGGTTCCAAAGCTCTAATGAACCTATTGATGGCTAAGGACACCGACACATCCCGAAAATTGTCCATGTTTAGTTCCGAGACCATCGCCCCATTCGGGATCAATTTCTTCTTGATGCGTGGGCACCTATTCCCCCTCTGAATGGTAACGTTACCCATAGATGTCAGATTAATGATGATGGGAGGCGATGTCAGATTCCCAGAGTGAACTGGGAGGGGGGCCAATTAAAATTCATGGTTATGTAACATGAAATTTAGGTCACTTCCAATTGAATTGTGGGGCGATAGTGGCTGGTCAGGATTAAGAGGGGAGGTCGGAGAAGAGTCCAGGATGTGATCAATACCCACCGCAGTTTGTGGGCACCTATAGGGAAAATACGCCACATACCCAACCAGACTACACCCCAGGTCATCAAAGTGCGGTACAATGGGAAAATGCAAGGGAACCCAATACCCACCGAGAGAAGGATTAGATGTTCGACACCCACCCACCATCAGCCCACAAAACTCATCCGCCAGTGGTTCAGCCAAGACAGGACTATGGCATGGGCCCGAAGCCGAGAACTTAGAATGATTCCCATCATCCCCCAGCACAAGCTCATGTAAGCAATCATCCCCCCCCCCAATTTTTGGAAGATTTAGAAGTAAAAGTATCAGTGGTGACGTGGTGGGGCTTACCCATTTGACATAATGTCCCTGTGGAAATATCTTTAGTCAGCATAGCGTATGCATGCTGGACTTCTCCCCATCCACGATTTTCATCACGTCTCCCTGAGAACCTTCACTAACAGGATCACATCAGATGTCCTATTTCATGACACAGGTGGCATCGAAATGGAGTGTGCCAGTAGTCCAAATGATGTTTGTGCACCAATTTCTCCCAGATGAGGTCAATATGGGGTGGTAAGCCACCTGCGTAAGATAGTTCGACCAAAACGCAAACCACCCTCTTGTTGTATACCCCTAGACACTTGGGGTCAACAAAAACACATCTACCAATACAATTGCCAATGGAAGTGAGTGCACTCATGGTCCAGAACTCTAGAGGGAGTCTCGACATCTTAATCCACGTCAGCTAATTTTTAGGGGTGTCCTTAGTTGGATTAAACCTGATATACCACCTGTGAAGTGCCATGAAGTAATGGCCCAACACCTATGGTCTTCGAAGTACCTCCAAAAAATTCTCCAAGTTCATAAAGTGGAAGTTGCACCAGCCATTGAGGAGTTTACAGATCTTTGGTGGATAACCCAACAATTTGGTCCATGCCTCTGAGAGCCAGAATTCCATATTTTCCTTTCTGTCTCTGTCAAACAACCAACGTCCCACTAGAGCTTGAGTGCTGAGGCTGGTAGCATGGTCCCACATCACATCTTAGCCGAAGCTTGGCACTCGACCCTCTGATACAGGTTTAAAAGGCTTATGAGGAAGGTGTGGGATTCCAGAGTTCATATTTTGAGGTGTATGGTATTTCTCCATAATGGCATCCTTCCCACTCCCCAACAAAGCCAAAGTAAGCCTGCTATTATCCGAAATGGGAGTGAAATCACAGTTTATGTTATTCGACGTCCTCCTTTCTGCCACCTCCACATCATGAAGAATGGCGTCGTTTGAGACCTCAGCATCCAATTCTGCCAAATATGTTTCCAAACCTTCCATCTTTCACCTTAACACAACCATCACAACGTGGTACGCACTAAGAAAAGTAAATTAATGAGGCACAAAACCTAGAGCCCTAACCTACCAAAAAGTCATGGGATGATGATATAATAAGTAATATAATGTGCCAAAAGTGTGTCGAATCACAAGCAGCCATCCAAAATATTATACCTTATACCTACCCCGTTCTTGGGAAGGACATAAGATAGGCCCAAAAGTCAGGTGTCAGGGGTTCCGTCACATAAGTAGGATTAAAATACAAACTCCAAGAATAGTGCGACATCCAAGGAAAATTCCACCATCAATGCAAATTTATGTCGCTCAGATTAATTTTTAAAAATGCCCGTCTGGTATGAATCTGGCACCGGAAACCAGCCACAAGGAGCACTGACAGAGGAGAGTGTGCACAGTTAGTCTGGAAAGATTAGTCTACAGCCATGGCCCCATTGACCAACAGTTGTCTACAATCTTCAAAAGGTGAAACCTCAATCCATGTATTTGAGTGAGCACATCCTACAAGCATGTGTTGCAAGGTTCCTGAGATCCAGAATAAGAAGTCTGGATACTAGTCCTAATCCAACTAATAGCAACAACAACATCAAGGGCATCCACTGATCTCCCACCAACGATTGTACAATTGAAATTCAATTCTTTTACAAGGCTTGTAAAAGTAAAAATGATGCATCCACTTCTCCCAAAAGGAGACAGGGGTGGATACAGGAGCCTTGTTCCCCTGTCCACTGGTGTTATAAAAATTTCGAGATAAATGAGTGCCAAAGAAGTTACCCATATGCCGACCCCTCATATGAGTAAACCCGAAACCATGGAGATAATCCACAGAGAGGAAAATAAATCGAGCATCCACCACGTAAGTAGAATAGAAAAGGTTTTATGGACCAGTCTCCAATATCACTAAACACTTTCCTAACGGTCTCAAGATCAAGAGTAATATCAACCGGGGCATCAGATTTAAACGCAACCACAGAGACATCATATTGAAAAATTCTTGGACTAAATGCACTCACACTACCTGCGTGCTCAGAAGAAAAGTGACAAGGACAGTCACCATTATATTTTCCATATGCTTAGTCGTTTCATGGCCTGAAACACCACCCCTTCTTCCTGCCCTTCTATGATCATTGTAGCACCCTGGAAATCACAGAACCCTGGACAACAAATGAAATGGTACCTATGTTGTAAATTTTGAGCCTGAGAATGAAAGTCTGATTTCTTTGCAAGATGAATTATACCCTTGCTATCATTATAGAACCTACTATTCTCCTACTTATTGCCCAATTCCTTCATGAACCAATGTAACCAAATCATATCTTTACTAGCCTCTATAGTGGCAACAAACTTTGATTTCGCTGTTGAAACTGCAACAAACATTTTCAATTTTAAAATTCAACTTACTATTGTTCCATTATAGTAAAATGTACTTCATGTTGCTCCTCCTAATTTCTATATCACCTACCATATCTAAGTCAATGTATCCTTTTAGAACAACGTTTGAACCTCCAAAGCATAATTCTTTAGTAGTACCTCTCAACTCTTCGAGAATCCACTTTAATACATTCCAATGATCTTTACCTTGATTGTTCATATAGTTACTAACAACTCCCACTGCAAGTGAAATATTTGGCCTTATGCACATGATTGCATACATTAAGATGCCAACTGATGATGAATATGGAACCTTGGACATGTAATGTATCTCCTCTAGTGTCTTAGGACACATCTCCTTAGTAAATTTGAAACGACTAGCCAAAGATGTACTAACTAGTTTTTCATTTTTCATTTTAAATATTTCAAACACCTTTTCTATGTACTCACTCTCATAGAATGTTAATTTATGTTTTTTCCTTTCTCTTGTTATTCTCATACCAAGGATTTGCTTTATAACACCCAAATCCTTAATAGAAAATGAATTAGATAATTTTCTTTTTAGCATATTTATATCATGCATGTTATACCATTCAATAAGCATGTCACAAGAAAAATATATAATAACTTCCATTATCCAGTCTCTTACAATAAACAAAGTGGTCATATTGACATCTATAATAACCTTGTTTTGTCATAAACCTATCAAACATGATATATCAATTCCTTGGAGATTTATTTAAACCATATAAGCTCCTCTTCAGTATACATACTACTTTTTCCTTCCCTTTGACACCATATCCCTATGATGGTTGTGTAAAAATATCTTCCTGCAATTCCCCATGAAGAAACATTGCCTTTACATGTAACTCCTCAAGATGAAAATGTTCTACTACCACTAAATTTAAAGTAATTCTAATTGAAGTAATTTTGACAATTGGAGAAAAAATTTCATAAAAATATATACCCCTCTTCTACGCAAACCCATTTACAACAAGTTTGGTCTTGTACCTCCTTTTCAACTCCATATTCTTCCTTCAACCTGTAAATCCATTTATTCTACATGATATTTTACTTGCAGGAAATTGGACCAAGTCCCAAATTTGGTTACATACCAAATATTCCATCTCTTCTTTCATGCCTTGCTCCCATTTCTTTCTAGTTTTTTCTTGCATTCTTTCTTCATATATTTTTGGTTCACCATGTGTTACACGTCATTTTGTCACCATGACATTTGATCGTCAATATGGATCTATCACCATCCATACTCATGCTTCCATAGAATTCAAAACACTTGTATTCCTTAACCAAGTCTTGGGAACTCAGAAAAATCTCTTAAATACTCTTAAAGATTTCTTACGCGCTTTTTGTGGACACTTCCTGCACATGCGCATATATTCCTAGCCTTACCTGTGAACATTTGCGCTCTATTTTCTGATAAAACCTACGCACCCCATTTAAAATAAATTAAAAGCGAAAAATAACTTCTAGAAGCATAGTTGGGTGCATATTCTTCCAACTAAAAGGATATTGAGTTGCGCTAGTTCGAGCTATATCCCTCCATTCATGGAACTTATCCCCTTGGATCAAGAAACCCTAATCCCTTCATTAGAGGAACTCATCCCTCTATTGGTGGATCTGAAACCTCAATTTCTCCTATAAATTGAGCTGAAACTTCAAGGTTAGGGGTACATCGTAGATTGTAAATACATATGGGATAAATCTATACAACATCAAGGCTCAGGTTGTAAGATTGCTCTTTATATTCTTGATAATACATATGGATACTTTTTCTCATTCTGTTGTTCATAGATTCATTAAAAAAATGACAATTCTTAATTTCCTTGATCATTAAGTTAAGTTTGTATTTGGATTATTATATACTGCAGGTGATTTTTATTCTTTGCATGTTTGCGATTGCAGGTTCTTCTCAGCATTGAAGGACTTCTTCGGGACAAAAGGCAAGGTCTACATAAAACATCTCATTGAAAGGTAGGATAATTATCCTCTCTTTTCTAATTTTTGATAATCTAAATGCTAATAGTTTAGGGAAAGAGATATTCAGATGGTTGTTTGTTTCTAGTTATCTGTTGGGATACTAGGGATATCGCTTTTGTCCACTAGAGTGATTTATCCAGAAAACAAATTGGTGACTCCACTGGGGAAAAAACTTACTTTTCTCTTGATTCTTTTGGTTTAGCTCTCCGATTTTTCTAGCTTGACTATGTCTGAGTGTTTTTGGGTTTATGAATTTTTAGATCCTCTGAATCATAATGCCTTGTGTTTATTTCTTTAAAAGTTTCTCTACCATGCACGGTTTTCTTTGATAAAAAGAGCACAAACCTGCGCAAGTTTGTAGCTTAATATAGTGTGCATGTGCATTGTTTTTCACTGATTACCTGTGAACCCCCCGAGAATTTTTGAAAAAGTAAATATTCTCTCTCTCAGAGTCTTGTTAGCCCCCCTATGAAATTCTTGACAAGCAAGCTGGGGGCTAGATTGTTTTGGAGCCTTCAAGGAATGCCTTTCCCCTGAAAACCCATCCTCCTTGAAGTCTCTTTGTGCTATGCCTAATACAAATCCCCTATGATGATTCATTTCTCAAAAGGCCTTATTTCGCCCCTTATATCTCTGCAGAATTCCCCCACTTTATCTTTTTTCCCTTTTTCCCAAAGTCCCCTTTGTTCCCCCTAAATTCCCCCTTACTCTCCTAAATCTTCCCAAAATCCCCTTTAAACCCCACTTTTATCCCTTGATTGGTTAATTTTCCCCTTTCCCCCTTATCGTTTCCCTTTAAATGGCCTTAAAATCCATTAAAATGGGCCAAAACCCACTTTTGACTTTATATTAAGGCCTAAATCCCTTTCCCGCTAGCCCCGACCACTTCCCCACATGTGCCCTTAGCCTAGGACCAATGCTTAAGCCTTAAGCGCTAATCGCATCGGAATACTGGAGCGGAACGTTAAATCCTGTGTAAACACCGAAAAGTTCCGATGTGATTGTTTTATTATACAAGTCTGCCACTATTGTTCCGCACCGTTGATCTACCATAGATCGGACGGCCCACGCTAATCGCGAATGATCGCAATTGCAACACTTGTGTTAAGTCCTCCGATCGCTTGTCCTCTCTGATTGGGTGTGAGTCGTTGATCTGGTCCCCAGATCCAACGGCCATCGCTCAATCGTGCTCCTCGCCCATTCGCAATCGCAATTTCCAGACGCGCGACCCTTCGCATCCCCCGATTGCGATCTCCCGATTTCTCCTCCACCGTCGATCTACCTCCAAATCGGACGGTTGGCGCTTCATCACACCCCGCCAGTCACCTCGCATTCAGTCTTCCGCATCCGCCGATCGCGATTCCCCGATCCCATCCTGACCGTCCATCCTACCCTCAATCCGACGGTCATCGCTCACTCTGCCCAATCACAATCGGAAGTTTCGATTTGTGCCTCCCTGTCCCCCCTCCGATTGTGATTGCCCGATTCAATCGCAGCCGTTCATCCGTATGTGAAATCAATGGTCAAGATTTGACCGCCCTCTGTCTCCGGCTGGGTCCCACCTCGTCCTGTTTCATTGCATTTCCGCCCATTTCCTGTGCATTTTGGGTTTTAACCTAAGTTCCATATTTGCATTAAAGTCTTATGTTGCACGCTCGTTTTGTCCGTTTTCATATATCGTTCCGCTACGTCATTCTCCGCCGTTGATCTTCGCTCCCGGACCATGATCTAATGGTCTACGCTGCATTTCAACCGACAAACCCTATTATTCATGGTTTCACCATTGCGTTACATTTTGCCACCATTATTTAGTAAAAGGCCTCCATTCCGCCCCCGCCGCACTACCATTTCATCCATCCTTCCATTGCACCGACTTTCTTGGTCCAGTTGCGTGTTCCGCAGGGTACAGAAGGCGGACACGCCTCCATAAATACACAGTATGGATACAGTGACAAGGTTTTCACTGACAGAGGCGTGGAAATTAATATGTGACAGGTTTCTCTACATCAACAGAATGTTTTCCTCCCAGAAAGGACGGGTTGTCCATACTGTTTTTATTCCATACCGTGCTCCATAGGAGATCTCCGCCCAGAACGTAGTCTAAGGATATCAGAGCATTTGTTGCTCAAGTATGGCAGATCATTCCGTTTTTTATTGCCATTTTGTTTATTCACCAAAGGTGCTATGAAGTACAGCAAACTAGAATGCATCAGAGACATACCTGGAATTAATGAAGCCTGACGAAGACCATTCTTTTCTCCAAAGTGTGCCAGAGATTAATGCTCAGAGTTTAAAACAGAATGGGCTTTGGCCCTCTCCTTATTTTCTGAGTTTATTTTTATATTTAGTGTTCTACCTACCTCCTCTGCTCTTTTTCAGTTATAAAAACTATGAGAAAACTATTGTAAAGGTTGTTGATGAGATATCAGAGAAGTGCAAGCAGTTTCTCTTGAGATAGGTTCTCTGTGTATAGTTGTAAGATAGGCTGAGGAAGATGTATTCAGATTGAATGACCAAGCTATTGGCTATGTCGTACCTGATTGGTGTTGATGTTTAATATGATAAGCACATTTCATTGGATCCTGATCTAAAGCTGCGGTGATGTTTTTCTATCTCTGTGTTTATTTCCATTACATTTCATTTCTTCTGGTTCGCATCAGAAATTTGGCATAAGATTCACCCTTGTTAGGTGCCTTATGTTTCTGCTCTCCCAGTCCTTTATGTTTTCTACTTAAATTTTGTTGATTTCAGTTAATTTAACCAGTGTAGTGGATGATATTGCCTGCTAGCTGATGTATGGATTGATGAAATCTGTTCTTAGAAGTACTTTTTAGGATTTAATTAAATGTGTTAAGAACACTGGGAGGTTTAGAACTCTGCCTCTACCTCACTAGGATCTTTCCATTCCGATTAAGCCTATCTAAGCTCCCTTGTGCCGCCCCTGATTGTGTCCAAGCTGGTCTGGAGTTAAATGACCTCTGACCTGATCTATAAACAAAATTGGATGGTTCCCCTTCTCTCACCTTAAGCCCTTAATGTCCCATACCACCCTCTCACTTTAGGATCCAAGGCTTTAGATGACTATCCCAACTGAAAGCTTGCATGTTGATTAGCAAGTAAATCCTTTCTTGACTCCATTACCCAATGGATTTGGTATTCGCTGGATTGTTTCTCCTTTGCCTAAATTCCCCTTTGCCCAACCTTGTCTCATGCTGAACCCTTCTTCCTGATTCCCAACAACCAATACTTACAATCAAATAAACAAACCCTGTGCATATAAGTAGCCTAAAACCATAACTTAGAGCTTCAAAGACATACACTTTGACTCATATAGAGAGATCCCTCTCTGGGCCTAGGAGGGCTAGATCCTAAGGTCTGAAAGTGGTTCTGATGTTGTCTCGTCTTTTGGTCTTGCCAATATGGCCAAAACACGGGAACCCCAACATAATGGCGACTCTGCTGGGGAAGAGACCAGTCAGCTTTGATTTGGTAAACCACTATGGTGGATAGTGAAATCTTGAATCATCCACCTGGCGACTCCACAGTTCCTAAATGATAAAGGACTCCACTGGTGATCAATAGGCCGCTGACCACCTATGTGTTCACAAGACTCCACTGGGAGACCATGTCGCAGTACAACATCATCCATGCCAAAGATCCAGTCACTGCATCGATGGAAGACTTTGAAAAATTTTCAGAAATGCGTCTGAACCTCATAGCAGAGTTTCGGTATGGAATAGCAAGTGTACTGGCAGAAATTGAATGGGAGGACCTTCCAAAAATCGTTCCTCTCAGCTCACCTCTCGATACTCAGCCCGTGCTTAAGAAAATTTTTCTAGACCTGGTGGTTGAGAGATATGAAGCTGAGCTCGAACTTTTGAACTCACAAGAGATATCATACGAGTTCAGAGACCTGAGAGCGTTTTTGGAAAGTCTCCCGCCCCCTAAAAATGAAGAAATTCCACTGCTTTTTGATGTGCAAGAAGAAGATGAATGGGATTTCAAGAGCCACCTTGAGGATGCAGTGGAAGAAGCAATAATCGAAGCTGCCCAGGACGTAGACAGCCTACCATCCATGGAAGGCCTAAAAGAAGAAAGTGTACATCATCTGTTTATTGATCCTGTGGCAGAATACATGAAGGCCCTAATTTGCTCAAACACCCCAGCTTTGATCCTCAGCACGGGCCAGTTACAGCAGGGATGGTCACTACTGATGGTGACCTCAGTTTTGAAGAACCACACGCAGAGCACCCTGTGGTTATCTCTGACAGGTAGTCAGTGCTCATATCATTTTTTGTTACTACTTGACTGGTTGCACTGGCACTATTGTATCACCTAAAAGCCAGAGATTTCCAGTTAGAGTAGGGTAGGTAGGAAGTCTAAAATAAAGCTCAGTGAGTGAGCATGTAGTTAGTTGTTTTAATTTCTGAAGTCCGGCAAGTCAGACAGTCTAATCCTGGCTTGACTGTTTTTCAATTTTTGTCTTAAAATGTAGAGAAGAAATCTGCTAGATAGTTTAATCCTAGCAGATACTAGTTTAGGTAGAGAAACATATGAGACCAACAGTCTAATATGGTCTCATGGAGTAATAAGGGTAGATTTAGAATAGGTTTGTTTTCTGTTTTGCAAATAAAATGTAAAGGGTCTGCTAGTTCAAATGCACCTAAGGGAAAAATTGTTAGGACTGTAGTTTGGGTAGGTAGATTGGTTGGGAAAAGTATTTCTGCTGATTAATATATCTGACATACTGTGGCAGCTAAAAATCAAAGGAATAAAAGGGATGTGCCAAGCAGAAGCCATCTAGCCTACTCCAAATATTATTCCTGGTTTCTTGACTCCTTCAAGAAGAAGCCATCCCCATGTGGAGCCATTGTTAGCCCCCCTATGAAATTCTTGACAAGCAAGCTAGGGGCTAGATTGTTTTGGAGCCTTCAAGGAATGACTTTCCCCTGAAAACCCATCCTCCTTGAAGTCTCTTTGTGTTGTGCCTAATACAAATCCCCTCTGATGATTCATTTCACAAAAGGCCTTATTTCGCCCCTTATATCTCTGCAGAATTCCCCCACTTTATCTTTTTCCTCTTTTTCCCAAAGTCCCCTTTGTTCCCCCTAAATTCCCCCTTACTCTCCTAAATCTTCCCAAAACCCCCTTTAAACGCCACTTTTATCCCTTGATTGGTTAATTTTCCCCTTTTCCCCCTTATCGTTTCCCTTTAAATGGCCTTAAAATCCATTAAAATGGGCCAAAACCCACTTTTGACTTTATATTAAGGCCTAAGCCCCTTTCTCGCTAGCCCCGACCACTTCCACACATGTGCCCTTAGCCTAGGACCAATGCTTAAGCCTTAAGCACTAATCGCATCGGAAGACCGGAGTGGAACGTTAAATCCTGTGTAAACACCGAAAAGTTCCGATGCGATTATTTTATTATACAAGTCCGCCACTATTGTTCCGCACCGTTGATCTACCATAGATCGGACGGCCCGCGCTATTCGCGAATGATCACAATCGCAACACTTGTGTTAAGTCCTCCGATCGCTTGTCCTCTCTGATTGGGTGTGAGTCGTTGATCTGGTCCCTAGATCCAACGGCCAGCGCTTAATCGTGCTCCCCGCCCATTCGCAATCGCAATTTCCAGATGCGCGACCCTTCGCATCCCCCGATTGCGATCTCCCGATTGCTCCTCCGCAGTCGATCTGCCTCCAAATCAAACGGTTGGCGCTTCATCGCACCCCGCCAGTCGCCTCACATTCCCTCTTCCGCATCCGCCGATCATGATTCCCCGATCCCATCCTGACCACCCATCCTCCCCTCGATCCGACGATCATCTCTCACTCCGCCCAATCGCAATCAGAAGTTTCGATGTGTGCCTCCCCTGTCCCCCTTCCGATTGTGATTGCCCGATTCAATCACAGCCGTTCATCCGTATGTGAAATCAACGGTCAAGACTTAACCGGCCTCCGTCTCCGATTGGGTCCCACCTCATCCTGTTTCATTGCATTTCCGACCATTTCCTGTGCATTTTGGGTTTTAACCTAAGTTCCATATTTGCATTGAATTCTTATGTTGCACTTTCGTTTCGTCCGTTTTCATATATCGTTCCACTGCGTCATTCTCCGCCGTTGATCTTCGCTCCCGGACCATGATCTAATGGTCTGCGCTGCATTTCAACCGAAAAACCCTATTATTCATGGTTTCACCATTGCGTTACATTTTGCCACCATTATTTAGTAAAAGGCCTCCATTCCACCCCCTTCGCACTACCATTTCATCCATCCTTCCATTTCACCGACTTTCTTGGTCCAGTTGCATGTTCCGCAGGGTACAGAAGGTGGACATGCCTCCATAAATACGCAGTATGGATACAACGGCAAGGTTTTTACTGACAGAGGCGTGGAAATTAATATGTGACAAGTTTCTCTACATCAGCAGAATGTTTTCCTCCCAGAAAGGACGAGTTGTCCATACTGTTTTTATTCCATACCGTGCTCCAGAGGAGATCTCGGCCCAGAATGCAGTCCAAGGATATCAGAGCATTTGTTGCTCAAGTATGGTAGATCATTCCATTTTTTATTGCCATTTTGTTTATTCACCAAAGGTGCTACGAAGTACAGCAAACCAGAATGCATCAGAGACATACCTGGAATTAATGAAGCCTGACGAAGACCATTCTTTTCTCCAAAGTGTGCCAAAGATTAATGCTCAGAGTTTAAAATAGAATGGGCTTCATCCCTCTCCTTCTTTTCTAAGTTTAATGTTATATTTAGTGTTCTACCTACCTCCTCTGCTCTTTTTCAGTTATAAAAACTATGAGAAAACTATTGTAAAGGTTGTTGATGAGATATCAGAGAAGTGCAAGTAGTTTCTCTTGAGATAGGTTCTCTGTGTATAGTTGTAAGATAGGCTGAGGAAGATGTATTCAGACTGAATGACCAAGCTATTGGCTATGTTGTACCTGATTGGTGTTGATGTTTAATATGATAAGCACATTTCATTGGATCCTGATCTAAAGCTGCGGTGATGTTTTTCTATCTCTGTGTTTATTTCCATTACATTTCATTTCTTCTGGCTCGCATCAGAAATTTGGCATAAGATTCACCCTTGTTAGGTGCCTTATGTTGCTGCTCTCCCAGTCCTTTATGTTTTCTGCTTAAAGTGTTTATCTAAGAGTTGATTTCAGTTAATTTAACCAGTGTAGTGGATGATATTGCCTGCTATCTGATGTATGGATTGATGAAATCTGTTCTTAGAAGTACTTTTTAGGATTTAATTAAATGTGTTAAGAACACTGGGAGGTTTAGAACTCTGCCTCTACCTCATTAGGATCTTTCCATTCTGATTAAGCCTATCCAAGTTCCCTTGTGCTGCCTCTGATTGTGTCCAAGCTGGTCTGGAGTTAAATGACCTCTGACCTGATCTATAGACAGAATTGGATGGTTCCCCTTCTCTCACCTTCAGCCCTTAATGTCCCATACCACCCTCTCACTTTAGGATCCAAGGCTTTAGATGACTAGCCCAACTTAAAGCTTGCATGTTGATTAGCAATTAAATCCTTTCTTGACTCCATTACCCAATGGATTTGGTATTCGCTGGATTGTTTCTCCTTTGCCTAAATTCTCCTTTGCCCAGCCTTGTCTCATGTTGAACCCTTCTTCCTGATTCCCAGCAACCAAAACTCATAATCAAACAAACAAACCCCGTGCCTATAACTAGCCTAAAACCATAACTTAGAGCTTCAAAGACATATACTTTGACTCATATAGAGAGATCCCTCTCTGGGCCTAGGAGGGCTAGATCCTAAGGTCTGAAAGTGGTTCTGATGTTGTCTCATCTTTTGGTCTTGCCAATCTAGCCAAAACACGGGAACCCCAACAAGTCTGATGAAAAATTTCTAGAGGTTCAACCTGACTTATACCAACCCTCAGAGTCTGTTTATGAACTATCCCTAATTACCTTAGAGTCTTTTTGATAGATCATCCTTTTTGCAATTTCGGGTGGGGTTTGCCCTGGTTTGATGAATTGCTCTGTTTGGGAAAATAGATTCACCACCTAGATCACTGTTTTTCTGTCATTTCCCTCTGGAGATACTAGGTGCCTTGTTAGTCCTGCTTGTTTGAGTGATTGTTTCTTGCTCATTTGCAAATGAAAACTTCTAGATAAGTGAAGTGTGATTTGTCTCAAAAAGTAGTCTTTTATGAAATTACTTCTGCTAGTTAAAGTGAAAAAATGATTTTTTTTGCTTTTAGATCAAAGAAACCATGAAATTACACTCACAGGTATCGTTTAGTTAGATGATTAGTTAAGAGCTTTCATTTTTTGAAATTTTTTTACATTTTTTAGGGTTTTTCTAGTTGTTTTGTATTTTGAAGAATTGAAGATTGTTTGCTCATAGAATTGTATTTGAATCAACAAATATTTTCATTACAAAGTGATATTGGTTATGCTTCAAAACGAAATTGATTTCTTGAGGAAAAATAATTGTTATGGGATGTTTTAGGAAATTTGTACCCTTTTTAGTTAAAAAAATCCTTCTACTTTCCCTTAAATAGGAATTCATGGAAAAAAATAATTGCATATTCATTGTTGATGAATTTAGAGTAATTTTTTGAGTCAGTCACAACATCATTGAGTTTCATTTCCATACCCCTCTGCATAAACAACATCCAAATTAATATAATGATTAATAAAATTGATCTAGATATTTTTACATTTTCTAGGGCTCATTCCACCAATCTAGCTCAGGATTAGTGCTTTGGAATAGGGAGTAATTAAATTTCCAAAGCAGATAAAAAAACAAGCAGCATATTGTGGTTGGGAAAAACCCAATTGTTGCGATTTTTCTCTGGGAATCTCTTTTTAAAAGTGTCAAGCACGAGGCCATATCGGACCCACTAGAGTAACTGTACCTACTTCATTGGTAAAGAAAGAAGATGTGCACGTATTACAAATGGTAAACCTTGGATTAAACATTGTTGAGGAGCATAGGATCACTTGTTAGTAAACCTCATATTTACCATGTCGAGGAGATTTCAAGGGGATTGAGCTTTGATACTCCGCCCTTGCGTGTATATCGGACCACAGACTGTTCCCTCAGGTTCAATTGTCTCAGTTAGTAACCTTAGTGGCTATAATATTTAGGATTTTTCCCAAGGTGACAGTGGAGGGAGGGTCCCACTATACCTAGAGCAGAGGCTGACTATACTCACTTGGAATTTCCAGAGGGTAGTCTTCACTTCGAGATGGCATAGTGGAGTAACTTGCACCAGACTGTTTCATTAAGCAAGTTGTCAGGGTAACTGTTCCGACCACTAGTTTTCCACATTAATCTCTGCGAGGTTGGATTTCATGACCAAATAGTGATTTTATTGTGGAAACATATTGTTTCTGTGTCAATTTCTTCTTAGATTTTGTAGCGCGTGTTCATTTTTTTTTATTACATTTAGAGGCCTTAGGTGTGATTATTTTGAATTTTTTTTATTTCATGTGTTAAAGAAATTAACCGTGGCTGAATTACCGATTCATTCATGTAGAATGCAGGGGAAACCCCTTGAATATACAACCAGTCAATTGGAAAAAATCAAAACTGAAAGGGTTCAATCATCAGGAACCGAGCCTTCTAAACAAGGAGAATCATCTATCATAACGTATCCTGATTTTGAGGTTAATCAACCTCAGATAACTGAAACAAAACAAGATCAACAAGAAATTTCTGAAGTAATCCCAATTGAATCTGTCACTAGTGATTTTTTAGATACACAACTCACTGAACCTGAAATATCTGAACCTAAGTATAATTCCACTTCATCTGAGTCACCTTTGAATGTTATAGCCCTGACTCATGGTCGTTCTCGTTCACCTCGAGTAAAGCTTATCATCATTGAGGATCTCTGTCCTGGCCTTATTAGCATTGAAAAAATCTATGACAAAGAAGAAGAAATTGAAATTACTTCTCGTCAAGAATATTTAGATTTAAGGTATAGTGAACCAATCTACACTTTGGATTTGCCTTTCACCCCCTTTCAACCGGATCCTTGGTATCTCCAATTCACTGATTTTTTACATTCTTCTGGTTACGGACATCCATGAAACCAAATCCCATTTTACTCTTTACCCAGGTATAGTAACATGGCTTCCGAGAGCATGTCTACTGAGTCATCCATGTTTTCGTCTTCACCAGAAATTTTTTTGTATGGTGGTCCTTCTGTACCTGATGGGTACCAGTCACTTTCTGGGACTTTTTCAGGAGCATATCCTTTCTCTAAAACTTCTACTATGTCAATTGGCCTATTCTAGTCTACCACCAGACCTTTGATTACGAAACATATTTATATGTTTTTCGGGAATACCCCTCAAGCTAGTTCACAAGGTGGCGATATAGTGCCTGGGGGGCAGCAGCCTCTTCAAGGACAACAGTCTCTTCAAGGACAACCTCTTCAACGGAAGTAGCCTCTTCAAGGGCAACAACATTTTTAGGGAGGAAAACCTTTCACTGGAACCTATCCAACAGTTGTAATGCAACATGGTCTAATGCTTCAAACTGGTTATGGTCAACCCTAAGCATCACAACCCTCAATGGGAACTCCTTATCCAGGGATAAACACTATGTGGAACCCCTCGTTTACTCAAAATTATTTGCAAACTACCCTGCAAATGCCTTATAATCAACCTGCTCAACCACTTGAACAATTTGGTTACACCAAATTCCAACAACCTATTCAAGGTGCACTTCAAATTACCCCAAGGGCATCTGTGCCAAGTAGTCAGCAACATGGTCCGAGTACTCTAGTACTCCTATCAAATCTGTTGTGCAAACATCTATTCAACAACCAGGTACACCCATCCCAGGAGTTCCCCGGGTATCTATTGCTACGACCCTTCAATTGTCAACACCAATTGTTACACAAGCTATCCCTCAGACTACTACCCATCAAACTAGACCTACAATCCAGTCGATTCCTCAAGCATCTTTGGGACAACCTAGTACAATAGCTATGAAAACAAGTCAACCTTTTGTAGGTCAACCTATTCAAGGAAAACCCTTTGTAGGTCAACCTGTTCAGGGGCAACCTTTTACAGGTCAAACTCTTCAGGGAAAACCCTTGGTAGGTTAACCTCTTCAAGGTCAATTTGTTCAAGGCTATCCATTTCAAGGAAAATTTCAAGATGAAAAATTGGGAAAAAATCCATGTTTCCAGAGCCATCCATACCTTGGTTATACATTTCAGATACCAGCTCAACCCCAACTTAGTATGGTTACCCTTGGATACCCTGGAGGTGTGCCAATTCCAACTGCTCAAGTTATCCCAGGTTTTCCTGGATACCCTCCTCCTAGTAATAAAGTCTTCCCTCAAGGTTATCAATTTTCTCAGAAAGACCCTAACAGGCAGTTATCTTTCATAGAAAATTTAGATTTACCAGGCTTGTCTCGACTAACAAATTATTTGGTTTATTATCTTCCGATTTGGCCAGCCATGCCTACTAAGTTGACCAATGACATTCCAAAGTTTGAAGGAAAACCAGGAGAGGATCCCTAAAACCATGTTATGACTTATCATCTGTGGTGTGCATCCAACTCTTTGATTGATTATTCCATTTGTTTGAGACTTTTTCAAAAAACTTTGATCGGTTTAGCTGTGAAGTCTTACATTGAGTTACAACGAGGCTCTTTCAACAATTTCAATGCCTTATAAACTTCTTTCCTTACTCATTTTTAGTTACCAGTCTGTTATGATAATGGCACACAACTTTTGACTTCAATTAAACAAAGTACATCAATGTACATTTTAGATCACATCCACAAATGGCAACATAGACGCCGTTTAGTCAAATTTTTCATCTCGGATAAAATTTTGGATGAATGGTTTATCAAATCATTTCTCCCTAAGATTACTGAAGATGTAACTAAAGGAGGAATTGAAACAAAATAAAAGGTTATCGATCAAGCCCAATATCTAGACCTTGTTTATACAGAGTCTGGTAATTTGTATGAAAAAAATCCTGATTTACCTCGCCCAAGTTAACTTACGACAACTTCTTCTGGTTCTCATGCTACAAACGGTGCAATCAATACAGTTAATACATCAAAGAATAAAAAAAAACAATCCAAATATACTACTCTAATTATAACTTTACCCGATTTTCCCAAAGGAGACTCTTCTCTAGAAACTTTTTCCGAAATCCATGTGGTAGATTCATCCACTTCCAAAACCAAATCGTCTAGCAATAAAAAGAAAGGGAAAGGTAAAAATAAACAAAACAATTATCCAAAAGAGAAAGCAGAAAAAATAGAACCATCTGACGAAAAAAAGGAAACCTCGTTACCCCTTTCTTATCTATGACGAGGATCACTACACAAAATACTGCCAGCATCGGGCCGAGGTATCTAAATTTTTCAAAGGTTTTCCCACACCCGTTTTTCTTAAACATACGTTTCCATCACAAGTCAGCAAATTGATCGAATCTTCTTCTAATTCATTTCCAGATATCCTGATGATGTCCCGGGTCATGGTTTCAACGCGATCTCAATATTATGGATCTTAGAGTCCTTTAACTGGAATCGAAACTGGATCATCCATTCAACTTCTGGTATCAACTCCTCCTATTTCTGAACCATTACATATCGAGAAACCTAGTCTTTATTTAGTAATTAAACTGCCTGCCAAAGAAGTACTTCGAAAATTGGCTTTCAATACCCATGAAAAATCCGCTTAGAACTACAATATTGTTGAAGATCTGGCCATGTCACCTTCAACAATGTCGGTGGTCAAAGTGCTGCAGTATTGTCCAACTCATAGGAAGTTACTATTATCAGCTATTAGAGTGATTGACCCTCAAGATTCTAATCTTATCATGTTTGATCTCGAGAACTTTGTACCTAGACTCCCGCACCAAATGGATTTTCAAATACATGTTTTAGTCAAACCAAGGTGAGTTTTTCACACAGTGATTGATGAGGGAGCATCTACGTGCATTATTTCTTTAGCTTATTGGAAAAATCTTGTTTCTCCACCAAATAATTAGTCACCCACGATTCTGAAAGCCTTTTATGGAAGAGGTTTTTGTCCATTTGGAATACTCCAAGATTTACCCATAGAGGTAGAAGGAAAAATTGTTATGGTTGAGGTGGAAGTCGTTGATGCCCCTCTTAAATACAACTTTATGTTAATTTGAAGTTGGTATTATGCTATGACCGTTGTCGTTTCATCAATATTTCGATTAAACATGTTTCCTCATAAAGGAAAGATTTTCAAAATTGATCAGTTGTCTTAATACACTTATGATCTTGCCTCTACGGATAGTATCCAACATGTTGGAAAGACGATTATCCCTTACGAAGATGTTGGGGTAGGACTAGTTAAGGATTCCTCTCTTATGGGAAATTTTGCTATACCTCCTCCTAACGTGCCTCGTAATATTTCCAATATCAACATGATTATATCAAGCACAATGTCATTTGATGACCCATGGATTGTGCCTTCAGAATATGAATTGGACTACTATGGCATTGAAATTCCTTTTATTCCATATGAATTGGCATATGTAGTGGTGCAATTGCTTTCTGACAATTTATCAACCGATACTGATCAAGTGAATGTGGTCAGTGATGAGTCTTCTTCTCTACCAGGTTTAACCACAACATCTTTTTCTGATCCTTTTAAACACATATTTTTAAGTGATGAGAATATTCGGGAAATTTTTTCGTAGGAGGAATTACCTTGGTAAGATCTTCACAATCGATCCTTTTTTTACTAGACCTTGATAGAGTTGAAAATGACTTTTCAACGATCTTTCCGATTGAACATGTTAAGGAACCCAAAATCCTATGTCTATCCTTCATTCAGATTCTGAGATGATTTTAGGAAAAATTTCCGCAACAATTCCAATTGACATATCAACCAAACCAGGAATAACTGAAAACATTCATACATGTGCTTCATGCTCAATTCACGAAATTAACATGTACGAAGCCCTATTTCAGGAATTCCAAGACATTTTTTCCCTTTCTTACAAAGAAATGCCAGAAATTGATCCTAATATTGTAATTCACGAAATTAAGTCATACTCGGATGCTAAACCTATTCGAAAAATATTACGTCCAATACATCCTTGAAAAACTGTTGCTATTAAAGTTGAAGTTGAAAAAATACTTCGTGCAAGATTAATTTATGCTATTCCATCGACGGATTGGGTATCTAACATAGTTCCAGTGACCAAGAAACAAGGAACTATCAGGGTATGTGTCGATTATAAGGATATTAATAAATCTTGTCCCAAAGACAATTATCCCACCCCTTACATTGACCAACTTGTTGATGATTGTGCCGGAAACAAAATATTTTCATTTATAGATGGATTTTATAGTTACAACCAAATAAACATACTCCTTGCTAATAAGCCCAAAACAATATTTATCTGTCCATGGGGGGAATTTTCATATTGTAAATTACCTTTTGGATTGAATGTTGGCGCAACGTTTCAACGAGCTATGTCTTACGCATTTCACAACATCAAGCACATTGTGCAACCCTACTTGGATGACTTACCTGCTCATTCTTTGCACATACAATATCATCCTACACATTTACGTGCCATTTTTATGCGATGTAGGCATGACAATATTCATTTGAATCCACACAAATGTGTATTTTGTGTACAATTAGGATGATTGCTTGGTTTCATTGTTTCTAAATAAGGCATTTGTGTCGACCCTTTGAATTTTGAGGCCATTGTCAATTTACCTCCTCCTTCTACTCTTCGCCAACTCCAGAGATTGCAAGGGAAAGAAAAATTTCAACATCATTTTATCCCTAACTATGCATATTTAACTAAAGGTTTCACTCAGTTATTAAAACATGATGTTCCTTTTATTTGGGAAGAGCTTACCAATAAAGCTTTCGATGCACTTAAACACATGTTGACCCATGCACCATTGTTGTGTCCACCTGATTATCACCGAGATTAATTTTTGTATTTAGTTGCATCTTATTCCACAATTGGAATGGTCTTAGTTCAAGAGGATGAATCCAATAATTAACATGTGATTTATTAATTAATTCAGAACCTTACATCGACATAAATCAAGTATACACATGCGGAGAAATGGACCTTGGAAGTCGTTCAAGCTATCCAAAGATTACGTCACTACATACTGTTACGTAAAACGACCGTGATATCTCACTGCAACCCTATGATGTAAATTTTGATGAAACAATTTCTCGGGGGAAAATATTCAAAGTGGATAGTTATCCTACAAGAGTTTGATTTGGAATTTGAAAATTCCAAATCTAAGAAATCACTAGTCTTTGCTAAACTTATGTGTGACTTTCCCTACACTGAATTTGGAATTTTTGCAGAAGACCATCTTCCTGATGAACCTCTGTTTTTGATCAACACATTGGATCCTTGGTATGGAGATATCATTATATATCTTCAAACCCAAACCTTTCGGCATAAACTTTCATGCTCTGATCGCCGTAGGATTCGATATTAGTCTCAACAATACAATATTGATGGCAACACTCTTTATTGTCATGGTGCTGATTCTATCCTTCAACATTATTTAACTCATGAAGAAGCCGAAATAGTTTTAAATGACTGCCATTATGGAGCATGTAGTGGTCATATGTTTGGGTTTGCCACAACCCAAAAAATATTGTGCGTTGGATATTTCTGGTTGTCACTCTTCAAATATTGTATCCTTGCGGTTAGAAAATGTCAAAATTGTCAGATTTTTGATCGAAAAATGTGTGCACCTCCCGCTCCTCTTCACCCAATCATAGCTGTCAGTTGATTTGAAAAATGGGGCACCAATTTTGTTACATGTACCCCTCACTCGGCCCGGTGGCATGGGTATATTATTCTCGCTGTAAAATATTTTACTAAATGGGCTGAGGCAATGCCTATATTTAAGGTTGATGATGAAACTGTAGCTATTTTCATATTCAATCATGTGATTGCTAGGTTCGGTGTCCCTTAAGCCATCATTACGGACCATGGCAGCCACCTTCGAAACATTATGATGATTGAAATTTCCACTCATCTCAGCCTACGCCATGATAATTTCACACCGTATTACCCACAAGCCAATGGCCAAGTTGAGGCTGTAAACAAAGTTTTAACCAATATGATTAAATGGATTGTAGGAAGTTATAAATCGAATTGGAACACCATGATTCTTCTGCATTGGGGGCATATCGTACCTCCGCAAAAAAATCTACAGGGTTTACTCCTTTTCAAATCGTTTACGGTTTGGAAGTTGTTCTACCCATTGAACGTGAAATTCCATCGCTAAAAATAGCCATTGAATTATTACCATCTAGCCCTGAAGAGGAAAAGCGCTTCTTATACTTAGCATAGTTAGATGAGACTCGTCGCATTGTTGCATTAGTTGTTGAAGCTCACAAAAAATGTGTTAAGGCACAATATGATCAAAGCGTTAACCCTCGTGACTATTCAAAATGTGATCTAGTCTTAGTATACGATCAAGCACACAATAAGCTAGGCACTAGAAAATTTGAACCAATGTGGCATGGCCCTTACATTATTAAGCATGTGCTTGCAAAAGGGGCCTATGAATTAGTTTATTATGAGGGTGTCTCTTTAGATAAGCCCATAAATGGTCTTTATCTGAAGATATATTATGCATGATTGATCTTGTGGAGATCTTCATTGTACATTAGTTACATTATTAGGAAAAGTGTGCCTTAGATTAGTTATTTTGCTTGGCGAGTTTCTACTACTTTTTATACTTTCTTGATTACTCTTGATATTGCATATTTCGACATTCCATTAGAATTACATTGGCTTTGCTGACGACGCCTGTCGCAGTACATAGAACCTATCTTCCACTTCATGGGTTATCTATTCACCCACTGATGAGTTAGTTTCTATTTGTGGGGTTTGCCTTGGTCAAACAATGAATAATATTGCATAATATAGCACATTCATTGAGCTACTATTTGATGCCATTGCATTTGGCATTCGAATTTTGATTGTTAGGTTAGATTCACAACTCATTATATTACATTTGAACGGTGTTTATGCAATCATAAATCCATCATTCTTAAGATTTTTTTAAGGGTCCGTCTCTTGGAAAGACAGTTTGATTACATTGATTATCGACACATTTCAAGAAATTTAAACATGTTAGCTAGTGCATTGGCTAATCAAGTTTTAAATAGACATTTCCAACATTGAACGTAAATCAAAACAATATTCAATCCATATTGAACAAGATACTCAAAGACCAAAAGTAGTAATCATCATTAGGTGATCAAAATAGTTGTTTATCATAGAGTGTCAAAAAATATACATCATCTCTGATCATAGGTCTCAAACACCTTATGATCTAAATGTACTGATACAAAATACAAAAATTCCATCTAAAATAACCATCAACTATCCATGATGATTATCATGATAATAGAGTATAGCACGAGCCACTCTACGCAGGTATCGCCTAAATGGACCAGGAACCCCAGTCACATGCCTCTGGTATCGGAGAGTAAAATCATCTATCCCAGTCTCTGAGATATATATGGTTAACCTCTCCAGATTTTTTTTCAACTCTATGAGGGCCTCGACTGCACCAGTCTGTGGTGGAGCTGCTGCTATAGGTTGTGCTCCTCGTTTATCAAAGTGATGAAGCACTCCTAGTCGTACTGGGTCAACACTTGCGTTAAAATGTTTTGATTATCAGTGTCAGATGATAAAAAATCAAATAAAAATTATAAAACATAAAAACTCAAAATGAAACGTTTACTTGACGCATCCCACTGTGCTCCAGGTGGAAGTGTTGTGTTGGGGTCACCCTTGAAATACACCCTTGCATAGGGGAAGTCTTCAATCATGAAGATATAGCTTCTCAGCCATACGAAAAACTGAGGTGTATACCAGACCACATGACTGCCATCGCCACCATGGCGAGCCATCAATGAAACCCATCACAACATGTGAGGATCTCTCGGTCTCGTAGGATCCACTAACTGTTGCTATGGTACAAGGAGTGAGATTCTCTCTAAGGAAAAGGATATAAGAATGGAACCATCGCCCAAATTCTTCAGCTTACCATTCTTTGCTAGCGTGAGCTGTCCTTTTATTTAACTAGTACTCCTTCACACCAGTTGAATATTGTTCCGTAGGAACACTTAACAATCGTTTGTATTTGTTCTTTGGTGGCCACATGGGGAGACGCACTGCCACATAATCTAGTGACTGTGAAAGAAATAATTTTGAGATCAAGTCATTCGATAGTATTTATAGTGATTCAACCATATTTCAATTGTGAATCCTGCATGCAATATTTCACCATATAGGAAGCAGTGGGTAATCCTCCTGTTCATGTGCCAAACAAGGAAATGTCTCTTCCCCTTCGGGGCAAACCGGTGAAGAAATAAATATCCTCTGCATCAATGATGAGCCTATGATCCCTGATGATAAAACATTGTTCCTAGACATCCCAGTCATTTACCAACTAGGTCATTAGCTCTACTTGGGCCTTCATTCCTTGTATAGACCACAATTCTTCAAAACCCAAAGTGTTGTTGGGATATCAATGGCCACATTATCATGCGATTCATGCTCATGTTATCTCCACTCAAGCATGGTTGTTTCAAGTTGCATGCAAACAATCATTAAAAAGCATTAAGAATATTTTGGAAGAACTTAGAGAAATTTTGATGGAAAGAAAACCATTTTTTGAAAACCCCACGGCGCCTACATGGTTTTCCTTTATAGACAATGCATTTTTACACACGATCTACATATAAAAACCACGATGGCATGGTAATTTTTTGTGTTAAAAATTATCGGGGTTCGCAGGTTCAATCAGGAAAACATGCACACCCCCAAGGGTGATTTCTAAAAATAAATTTTCTCCAAAAGATAATCTGGAAGCGTAAAATGGAAAAGTAAATGGATAAAATGCAAGATAATGAAGGGATTAAATACCTGGAACTGATGGTTCATGAAATGGTTTGTCGGTCATCTGATATCAACTTCAGAAGATCTATGGTAAAAACTCCTTTTTACTCCTTTGAAAATCAAATGGTAAAAATGACTTGTTTTTCCACTTTTTATAGGTTTTTATGAATAAAATAATATTATTTTATTTATTTTGACCTTTAGAAGTTCAAATTTTAAATATTTTTACCATGATTAAGGACATATTATTATATTTTTTGATTTTTCTATGCAAAGAACAGGTTGTGTTTAAAAACGAATCATTTTGACGATAGAGTAAACTTTTATCACTTTTTCGGACTCTCAAAAAATACGAAAAAGCGAAACCATGGAGTCCTATTTTAAGCCCTTTTCAGACTCTCTAAACATGAAAATATTTTCAAGCACTTGTCTATTCGAAATCATTAAAATAAATGAGCAGTTGTCTACTCAGTATAAGTTTACCCCTTTTTCGGAATGAACTAGACTAATTACGAAAAAGGTATACATTGACTAAGCATGGTCAATAGAGTTCTCTCCTACATAATTTTATCCTTTTTTTGGATTGAGAGACTAAAACTTACGAAAAAGAACCCTATGGAGTTTACTTTTGTTTTTCTTCTAACTCCCTAAAACTAAAAAACACCGATTTAATCCTATGCTGGACTCGTTAAAATTAAATAGTGTAGTACCCATCGATTACAATGGGATCAAACCACTCGTTCATAGAGTTCGTTAAAATTACTGAGATGGAATAATCTGAAGGATGGGCTTACACAACAAGCAAATTTTATCTTCCTCAAGCTTGAAAAAAATAAAGAGTTACTTTCCAATAATGGTGGGGGGGAATTGAGAAAAAAAATCCATCTTTTATACTTGTTTTAAAAGCAACATGTCACTCTTGAACACAACACTTTGTCGCACTCGTGTCTGGGTTGGGTAATCCTTTTGTCTTACAGTTAATCAAACCTCATTGAAATTCTTCAGCCAATTTTGGTTATTATCTTTAAGTCAAATGCTGCTAAGTCATTTACAGTGTCGTTATGTGTTCAAGAGAAAGTTCAACTTCAATTCATTATTCATTGCAAATATTTGTCTCTATTCACGTTGACCATCCTTGAGTTAATCCTTGAAAAATATTTCTTCAAAACTTGAAATAATGATCTCGCATCATAGGACCTCCTGTGATGGATTACTTCCTATCAAATTCAACTCATTATCTAGGAAGTTGATCTAGAAATCCTATCAGTACCTTGAAATCTATATGCCTTAATGGCAGGTTTCTTGCCTTTGACAACATGTTTTCATCATTAGCCTTCGATCGAATGACTCTATGAGTGTTCAAATGAAAATTATTCATTCACATTTCATAGATTGTATTAAGGTAATTTGAGAGCCATTGTCATTACTGGTGGTTTCTCTCACACTTGTTAATGTTTTTCATCATTGGCCGGTAATCAAGTGGTTTCTATCATGTTCGAATTCGAAACAATCAATCACATGGATAGATTCTTACTAGTTTGAGAAGAGGAAATCAAGACACTGGATCTAGTTTCAACCATCCAGAATGTGAGGAGTTATGTATTCATGTTTCAGTAGACTTATTCATAACAGATGGTTGCATCCATACTGTGTATACTATTGATGTAATTCTATGTCACTTCTGTACCAGAACATATAGTTAGTTTTACTATGAGTATGGGAATTCCTACCTCAGTGATGATTATATATTTATATTGAATGTTTCTTACAGGTTTTCAACTGATGTCTCCGATCCAATCCTTTGGATGGTAAAGCACTTCACTCTCTTGAAATTTTTTCTCAGAATTTTCACTTTACGGGGCAATCTGTTACACGTCATTTTGTCACCATGACATATTACCGTTAATATGGATATATCACCATCCATACTCATGCTTCCTTAGAAGTCAAAACAATTATATTCCTTAACCAATTCTTAGGAATTGGGAAAAAGCTCTTAAATACTCTTAAATATTTCCTGCGCACTTTTTGCGGACATTTCTTACGCATGCACAGATATTCCTAACCTTACCTGCAGACATCTACACTCTGTTTTCCAATAAAACATGTGCACCCCATTTAAAAGAAAGTAAAAAAAAAAAATTAACTTCTAGAAGCATAGTTGGGTGCATATTCTTCCAACTAATAGCCTCTTGAGTCGTGCCAGTTCGAGGTATATCCCTCCAATCATGGAACTTATCCCCTGGGATCAAGGAACCCTAATCTCTTCATTAGAGGATCTCATCCCTTTATTGGTGG
This sequence comes from Pinus albicaulis, assembly GCA_034641835.2. NCBI lineage: Eukaryota > Viridiplantae > Streptophyta > Pinopsida > Pinales > Pinaceae > Pinus > Pinus albicaulis. Next base: position 1,083,038,292 of record CM076582.1, read on the forward strand.
ATCTGAAACCTCCTTTATTTATCTTATAAATTGATCTGAAGCTTCAGGGTTAGGGGTGCATAGGGGTTCATAAAATTTCACTGAAGATAAACCTATGCTGGTCATTCTAGAGTGGAAATCTTGTCAAACCAAGGTGGAAGATTGTAAAGGCATATGGGAGAAATATGTACGACATGAAGGCTCAAGTTGTAATATTTCTCTTTATATTTTTGCTAATACATATGAATAATTTTTCTCATTGTGTTGGTTTTTGATTAATTAAAACAATGACAATTATTAATCTCCTTGATCATTACGTTAAACTGGTATTTGGATTATTATATACTTCAGGTGCTTTTGATTCTTTGCATGTTTGTGATTGCAGCTTCTTCTCAGCATTGAAATAATTCTTCGGGACAAAAGGAAAGGTATACATCAAACTTCTCGTTGAAAGGTAGGAGCATTATCCTCTCTTTTCTAAGTTTTGATAATCTGCATGCTAATAGTTTAGGGAAAGAGATATTCAGATGGTTGTTTGTTTCTAGTTATCTGTTGGGATACTAGGGAGATAAATCTTGTCCGCAAGAGGGATTTATCCAGAAAACACCATGATCAATCAATAATACGTACTACAATGAAGGAGGGTATTGTTTAAGGGGTCTACTTAAGCTAGCTGAACTTCTAATAACACTTGCAGGAGTTTGAATAATTGATGTTGTTGTTGAACATTTTAATTTTCTAGCACTTTTGGAATTCCTTTTTCCATGATTTCATGAACCATTGTGTATTATATGTTTCCATTTTCTTGTTTAGTTCTATATAATTGATATTTATACATGACCTTCTTCTTGAATACCACATCTCTACTTCTACTTATTCTGTGATTTTCATAATCCCATAAGCGATAGCCAAATTATTAACTTCATATCCAATAAAAGCACACTTTTTGGATTTTTCCTCAACATTTGTACTATTTTCTCTATCAATATGGAGAAATGATTCACAACCAAAAGTCTTCAGAAATGAGTAGTTTACCTTTTTACCCACCCATATCTTCTCTGGAATGCAACCATCCAAAGAGCTTGAAGGCTCTCTATTTATGAGGTAAACAATAGCATTGATAACATAATCCCAAAAATGAAAGGGAAGTCCTACATACAATCTAATATTTCTTGCATGCTCCATATTTGTATTGTTAATCCTTTCTGACACACAATTTCCTTGTGGTGTTCTTGGAACTATCTTCTCTCTATGAATCCCATGATATGAACAATAACATTCAAGCTCCTTGCTACAATATTCCCCTCCATTATCTGATCTGAGACACTTCAACTTATTTCTTATCTCATTCTCAACAAAAGCTTTCCATTTATTAAAAGTATCAAAGAAATCATATTTTTTTGTAATGTAGTAAAACCAATCTTTCCTAGTTGCATCATCAATAAAATTAACATAATAATAAGAGCCACCAAGAGATGATACTTGGGCTTGTCCCTATACATCTATATGAATAAGCTCTAACTTTTCATTCTTCTTTTTCTCCTTCCTGATTTCTATAAACATAATTATTACAGAGGTGCAAATCAACATTCTTCAAATATGGAAATAATTTCATTCAGTGGAGAATATGCATCCCCTTCTCACTCATGTGCCAAATCTTATGTTGCCACAATGATGTATCCACTCATGTAGAAGCTAATGCAATAGAACGGTAAACATTATTGGTACATAAATACAATGTACCTACCTTCTCTCTTTTTTCCGTTATCAAAGATTCTCTAGTGACCTTCCATGATGTTCCTAACAATGTGATTGTACCACCACTTCCCAATTTCTTTCTTGAAATTATATTTCTTCTTAAATTATGAATGTGCCTCACCTCTTTAAAAAACCACTAGTGTTCATTTTTTAGTTTTACCCATACCTTAGCCTTTCCAACAATTTTACATGGTTCATTATCACCCAAATAAACCTGTCCAAAATTACCTTGAACATAATCTTGAAAGTAATTCCTATAGGGTGTGGAATGAAATGAATCCCCTGAGTCTATCACCCAAGAATCGTCAATGTTATCTATTGAAAGGATTAAAACATCTTTTAACACATCATATGCTACATTTTCTTCCCTACTATTCACATATTGTCTATCTCCTTTTTTTATTTTATTTTATAGACCAACAATCTTTCTTCATGTGTCCTTTCTTCCCATAATTCCAACATTCTAGCATCCCTTTGGATTTATATCTACCCTTGGACTTTCCATGATTTCCTAGGCTCTTTCCTCTCTCCCTTTGTCTTCCCCTATTATCTAAAATAAAAGAATTACCTAATGTATCACTTATGCTTTTTTATTGCATTTAATCCTTAAGGATAACACCAAAAACATCATCAAACTTTAAAGTGTTTGAAATAGAAACAAGATTGTTCACAATCATGACCAAGCCATTCAAGAATTCTACCAATGAGCACAAAATCAAAATATGTTATCATCCAAATACATAAAAAACAAAATTACACACCATGTACAACAATGTGAACATGAAGAAAAACTCCAGTACAAATAATAACAGGATAAGATCTTTTGAATACCCAAATATATTCATAAATCTAAATCACGTCTCCTCCATAATGAATACACGATCTTTGTATATGCCTATCCACACATTTAACATGTGTTCCCTTCATTATTAGTATGGACCTATTACATATAAAATTACATATTAAATGTACATATAACCCCATATATGCCCCCCACCCCCTTGGGTCATAACAATGTACATTTAACCCAGTATAGGCACCCCCTTGGGGTCATAACATAGTACGCTCATTTAAAAATGTTTGTCCTCAAATATTTGTTGTTAATCAAGTTACATCTGATGAAACCAAATAATAGGATTTCCTTATATTCCTACAGTCATATTTCCATTGATGATAATCCATCTATCCAAACTTAATTCTTTCCAATATTAATCCATGATAGTTGGTTGTTGCATAGTTTTCTTTCCTTTGATTCCATGTCTTGTCGTTTTGACCTCTCCACTTTGTAGTAGTTATTAGCAATTGATAACATCTTGTTTAATACTGATTTTGTGATGCCCTATTCCATGAATATTTATGAGTACTCCATCTTCTTCCTTGATAATATTGATATGTATATTCTTGTTGTCATTGATAATGTTGATATTGATCTTCTTTCATTCCTTAAAATAATTCTTGGTAATGAGAATTTTGATATGGTTTCACATTTGATGAATTTCATTCACCCTACATAATTTTTTTTTGTCTATCTTGTTTTCAAAGATAATGGTATTCCTTATTCTCTTGGGTTGGTCTTCTATTTCTCTAGCCTTGGAGATAATACCATCATATTTGGCATACAAATCCTCTAGATGGAGTTCAACTACTTCAAGTATCTTCTAGATATATTCTTGAATTTGGTCTTCTATCTCTTTTTGAAGCTGCAATGTAACCTCATCTATCAAATTCTGACTCCTTCTTCAATTATAGTTTGCATTTATTATTTTACCACACCCATGTATAGGGATTCTTCAATATTCTTAAAAATTTCCTCTTCAAGTATTTTGGTAGTCTCTTCATCTATGATCCTCGTCTCCTCTTGACTTCAATCATGCTTATTCTCTTCCTTCAATCTATTAACAGATCATCTAGTATTTTTATTTTATGGTTTCATTATATATATATATATATATATATATATATATATTTCATCATTTTTTCCCTTGAGTCCTCCTTTTTCTAATTCTCGTTCTACTCTTTCCCTGTTTTAATTGTTCAATCTCCATAATGATTGGTTCATTAAGGTTTTGTATTTTAGATAGCTCATTACCTTTCATTTTGATCTCTTCTTTAGCTTCTCTTAATTCATCTGGAATTTTATACAATACTTGCAGCTTTGTATCCATTATCCATTTGTTGGAAATTAGTTTTTTAAATGTTTCCCATGTAATCTTCCATGTATATCCATGTCAAAAATCTACCATCACTCATGATATTCACCAATAAAACAATGGCTTTCAAATACATGATAATTAATAGATTCATTTACCATCCTCAACCATTCTACAGGATTGATTGCATCTTTATCTTCATCTTCACTAAATTTAGGTATTTCAATTGCTTCTTCATTGACATCTAGCCCAAACTATTATGTTAAAACTTCAATATTTAACAATAATGATATAAAATAGTAATCATGCTTCTCAGATATATTCTTCTATGTTTTTTCATTACAATTAATTTTGAATCACCTTAATCGGACATCCCAATCAAAAGTGATGGTGGTTTTAAGTTGGCATACCTTTTAAAACACTATTATGAATTTTGTCTCTATGTTTGACCTTAATTCTGATGTATCTCTGTGACTCCAACCATTATAAGTCTGAAATTTCTGCTTCTACTATGATATTTATTCTCTATAGTTCCACAAATCTAATCGAAATTTGATATGCCAAGAGAAATTTATATTAACTTTCCCAAAATTTGTTTATTTTTGGCCTCTTCCTACAAGTACATTTGTATAGTGTGTCATGTGTCTAATTCTTCAAATATAATTATGAAATTATTATATAAGATACTTGTGTATGTATCATAATATCCTTGATTATTTCATAGTTTGAAAGTATGAAAAAAGAAGCTATAGCAAAAATACCAAGCTAACATGTTTGACATTGATTTCATGATCCTTCATAGATCTTAGCTTCTAAAAAGTATATTTACAAAATTATGGCCAACAAAACTATGAAATTTGAACCCGATGTTCCCCAAGATATCACAGAGCAATATTATCTAAGTTTAGCCATCTAAAACATCCCCCACAAAAAAAAAGTTATAGAAAAAATTCCAAACTGACCTGTTTGAAACTGAATTTAGGAGTATTCAATGAACCCTAAATTTCTTAGAGTATATCTCCAAAAGTATATTGAAACAATATATGGAATTTGAATCAAATTCTCCCTGAGAATTATTTTTAATATTTTTCATTTTCAGTATTTTAAACTACCCATAAAAATAATTATAGTGAAAATTCCAATCTGACTTGTTTGAATATAATTTGAGAAACATTCAAGAACCCTAACCTCTTTAGAGAATATCACTAAAAATATAGAAAACCAACATATGGAATTTGAAATATATGTTCCTTGATATTTCTCTTCAATATTATCCACGTTTCACCATTTTGAAACCTCTCAGATAAAACTCATAGCAAAAATTCCAAATTGACTAGTTTGAAGGAGTAAAACCCTAGGTCCATATGCTCTGATACCAAATGTTATGATCTGAATACATAGAAATAATAAGTATGCGCCATGTATAACAATGATAACGGAAAACAACTCCAATATAGATAATAATAGGATACGATCCTCCAAATACCCAAATACATTCATATATCCAAATCACATGTCCTCCATAATGAATACATGATACATATTACATGTACATTTACCCCTATATATTCCCTCCCTTAGTTCATACCATATAATTTTAACCTAGTATAGGCTCCCCTTGGTGTCATAAAAAATGATCCCTAACCTCATCATCATACCTTCCTAGAGCAAGATGATAGATGGTATTGTTGGAACCACCTATTAGAATAAGAGATATTATTGTTAAGTATTTTTTCAAATTAATACCTTGAAGAAGAGCATATATTTCAATATGATTATTCAAGCATCCGCCTAGACTTCATGATTATTCTAATTCAATTTGTCCTTAAAAAACTAAAAATATCCACTCCTTCCATCCCATAATTATTGTAACACCCTCCTCCCACATTTACCCAAGCTAACCGGTCCACCGGGGTAAAAATGTGATGAAGAGTTATTATGATATGATACTTCCCATGTACAATTAAGGAAGTGGAATCGACACACCAAAAACCAAACTGGTCTTCCTCAAGAGCTACAATACCCCCAAGGGTCAACCAACCATTCCAGGTGCCCAATCCCTGAGTTAACATTCCTTTTTACTAAAATAGAACCCCAGTCGCTACCATGAAAAGCCCTTGATGCAATTGAAACCATCGATTCATTCCCACAACAAGGACTCCATGTGACTGTAGTATTTTTTAGGTTGTTCTATCCTAGCGACCCTAAAATTTGAGCCACTTTTTTAGGGCTAGGACTTAGGCCTCTACCTAGAACTTGATGGAATTTTAAAAAATGATAAATAACAAGAAGACAAGGCCTCTAATGCAAAACTTTAACAAGGACATGACCTAACTCATCCTAACCATGACAAGCATTTCGTCAAACATATCATGAATATGTAATGTACAAGTCATAAAAACACATATGAACATAGGGGCCTCATTCTAATCTGATATTCATCAAGAAGGTCTGATGCCCTCTCACAATAACTTCATTATCATCTATTAGTTCATTCATTCATTATCCATTCATTCACTAATCAAAATATGATGAGATCCATAAATCAAATATGTCATAAAACCATGCTTGTAACCATCATATAACCAAAGAAACATCAATGATAGAACAACCATTAAAGCCACATAATAACAAGCACATTTACACATAATACAAAAGAGGAATAGAGCTCTTATTAGCATATGAAAAATCCAACCAAGTTAGAAACTTCCACGTACCACCTGACCATAGATTGTTGAACCAAATATTCCAAGAATAAATGTGGGACTTACAACAAAACTGACTATTCTTCTCAGGCTTTACTACATAGCCCACCAGAACCAGTCAAGGATTTCTAGGCCCAAAGAAAGCACCTATACAAATAGGCCTTATTATATATCCCTCCAAGGGATTCCTAGGCCCAAACAAGAAACATACACTACTAGGATTTACTGCAATCCCACCATACACCAGTCCAGGGATCACTAGACCTATACAAGCATGGATGCCTCTGGATCTCTCCACTTAAACTAGTGTAAGGAATTTTTCCGTATCCACCCTTTAGGCTTTGTTGTATATACTTCCATTTACTAGTTAAGAATTCCTAGGCCCAACGAGGGTATACACCACTAGGATTTACTGCAATCCCACCTTTATAGGTCCAGAGATTCCTAGGCCTTGTGATCTTTCCTGAGACCACCTCTCTCATTTTCAAAACAATTCAACAATCGATTTCATCCAAGTAAGAGAAACCCCATCATACCATGGTTATCTAGGAATGGAAAGGCAAGGATGAAAACCACTGTTACACCTGGCAAAACCCACGCCAATGACAACAAGAGAACCAAATACAAACATGCATATACAAAGCATGCCAAAACTAGCAGGAAAAATCATACATGTAACTTGATAACTTCAAGTAATATTGTTGTAGTCATTTGATACAACTCTTCCTTGCTTGATCTTTGCTTCCCATTTCTTTCTTTTCCTTCCTTTGCCTTCCTTTTTCCAATGCTAGTGTACTCCAAGAATGGTATAAGTGTGAAAGAGTATGAGAGAGTAGAGAGAATAGAGAGAGCTCCAAGCTAAAACTGAAAAAAGGTTGTGAACTTATCCTCAGAAGCCTTTTTGTTAATGAGGCCTCTATTTTCTTCAATTTCCATTATTTTTCCTTCATTTTCCTCCTCACATGCAACCTGTAACCTTTCCCCTTATTTTTCTCCTAATTTCCATTATTTTCATAAATAAAATGTCAATTAATGCCTCTTTCCTTTCCAAAGACTTTTCCATTACCTTTCCCAATTTCCCCTTAGCCATAATAAACCAAATGAACAACCACTTGGATGTTTTTCCAATATTCAACTTGGAATACGTGTCCCATGCCCTTGGTCTTATTTTTCCTTTACTAACTTTATTACATGAATTATTAACCTGATTCTGTTACAAACCCCCCCCTAGGGGAACACCGTCCTCGGTGTTCAATGACACATATAACCAACAAGACCGCTGAAAATCAAAACATACTACCCTTGGAGCTTTATAACTTAGCTTGTTGCCATATTTACAATGAACAACCTGCTGAAAAGAAAACCAACATGACAAACCTGATGACATGACACCCACACCACTTATTGGAGCTTTATAACACAATTCATTGTGGTATTTACATCGATATACATATATACATATGCCAAAACTGCTTTTCCTCAACTGACAAACAACAAAGGATACATAACATGCATCTGTTCAACCATCTCCCATGTAGCTTCATCGGGTCCAAAATGCTTCCACTGCAATTTAACCTTCTTGATTACTCGGTTCTGGAGCATGAGAATCTTTCTCTACAAAATGCACTAAGGCTCTAGTTGGAATTCTCCTTCTGGATCCAACTGCAATAAAAACCAATCAATAACATTATCAACATCATTTACATATCTTTTAAGCAATGAAACATGAAAAATATCATGGAATTTCACTATCGGAGGCAATGCAAGTCGATAGGCCACAGGTCCAATCCTCTCAAGGATCTCTAAAGGCCTGCAATACCGAGGTGCTAGATTTTCACATGATCCAATCCTAAAGGATCTCTGCTTGGGATTGATACACAAGTACACATGTTCCCCAACCTTAAACTCCTTAAAAATCCCATGTTGATATGCATAACTCTTATGCCTGTCATTTTTTGAATTTAGATTCTTCTTGATAACCTGCATTTCCTATTCCATATCTACCAACATGTCCGGTCCAATCAATACCTTATTAACTAGATCACTCAAACAAATAGGAGTATTACAACTAGGACCATACAATTACTCAAATGGACTCATCCTCAATGAATCCTAATACCCATTGTTGTAAGCAAACTCAACCATTGGAAGATACTCTTCCCACTTTCGTTGTTGATGCATAACATACATTCTCAACATATCCTCTAGTATCATGTTGATCCTATTTGTTTGTCCATCTTTCGGTGGATGATAAGTTGTGTTGAAGGAAAAATTTGTACCCAAACCTACAAATAAATATTTCCAAAACCTGGAAGAGAACTTAGCATCTTTGTCTGACATAATATTCTTCAGAACACCATGCAATTTCACTATATCTCTGATGAAAAGTTGTGCTATGTCACTAGTTGAATAAATAGACTTATATGGAATTAAGTGTGATACCTTTTTCAACCTCTCAACCACAACCATAATAGAATCATGTTGTCTAGATGTCCTCGGAAAACCTGTGATGAAATCCATAGCAATGAACTCCCATTTCCACTCTGGAAGCAAAATCGACTATAGTAAACCACCTGGATGCTTAAAATTTTCTTTTACCTATTGATGATCCAAACATCTAGCCACAAACTCTTTCACTTCCTACTTTAGATTCAACCAGTAGTAGAACTTCTTCACTGTTTTCAATGTCTTCTAATATCCCAGATGACATGAATATGACTTAACATGAAATTCCCTCAAGATAATCTTCTTGAATCACTGTTGTCCAACACATAAATCTTGTTCCTAAACCTAATAAAACAATATGTTGTAAGACAATAGTCCACATCTTGATCACCTATATCCTGCTATTGTAAGTTATGCCTAATCTCCATATACCTATCATCATATTGTCTTGCCCATAATATATGATCCTACAAATATGTCCCATAAGAACTCATAGATGCTATGTGGTTCACCTGCATTCTTCTTCTAAGAGCATCTTTAACCCTATTTTCCTTCCCTTTAATGTACCTGATATCGAAGTCAAACTCACTAATCGTCGCTAACTATCTAGCTTACCTAGAATTCATATTCGTTTGATCAAATAAATATCTCAATCCACTGTGATCACTCATGAATATGAAATTCCTTCCAATAATATAATGTCTCCACACCTTCAAAGCATGGATGATCATTTCCAAATCAAGATCATTTGACTAGTACTCCTTCACACCAGTTAAATATTGTTCCCTCGGAACACTAACCAACCGTTTGCATCTGTGCTTTGGTGGCCACATGAGGAGCCACACTGCCACATAATCTAGTGACTGTGAAACAATAATTTTGAGATGAAGTCGTTCGATAGTATTTATATTGATTCAAACATATTCCAATTGTGAATCTTGCATGCAATATTGCACCATATAGGAAGTGTTATATGATCCAAATATAATAATGTAGAGTTAGGATAAAAATATTTATTAAATTATAATATCTAATAAATATTACATACACTTAGAAATAGAATATTATTAGCAAAGATAGGACTCTAGAATTGAGTCATATCTTAGGCTCTAAAATAGGAATAAAGTTAGTAGATTGGATAGAAGATCATTTATTGTAAATGGACACTTGTTATTTTTTCAAGTGGTCCATAACTAAATTAAGTTAGGACATATAGCTTATAAATAGGTTAGTTTCCTAATTGAAAATAAGTGGAAGTTTACGTTTGCAAACTCTTGCAATTTTTTATGTAATTTCTTTTCCATTATCAATAAAATTACGTGTCTGAGGACACTTCTGTATTAATGTGGTATCAGAGCCACCAGTAATGCAGATGACGTGAAGGTGGAGATTTCAGTTATGCAAGCTTTTGGAAAATTCTACCAAACAGATAATTGGTATGCAATCTATTCAAATTTTTTTTGGGAGAAGAAATTTAAGAATGATTTATTTCTGGATTTTTAAATATGAATATCATCCTGTTAATATTCATTATTTTTATCCTACGCTGCGTAAATTCAGCCTGCGTACATCCTTCATCTTGTTCTCCCATAATTTAGCCTCCCTGCTAATAGGAACTTCCTCAATCTTCTTGATCACCTTCAAGTTATTTTGAACAACATTTCTATCGTATCTCTTAGGCCTATTTCTTCTTCTCTCAAGCTCAAACGTTGTATTCCATGACCTATGTATACCTCCCAGATTTGATATTTGAGAGGATGTACTGCTCCCATTTTGTATCAACCCCTGCATCAAAGATTGCAAGAGCTGCTCCAAATTATTCAAGTTCATGTATACTTCTTCCTGCGAAGCAACTTTGATGAATAGACCTTCCTCGAGGTGCCTCACAAAATCAGGCGGTTGTTGTTGCCATTCTTCAGAAACTGGGTTACGTTTCATTTTGAAATTCTTATGACATTTGGAACGGAAAAACCAAAATATGTTGCAATCATTGCGCATGAATTGAATCCCATGTTTGGGATAAATTGTAGATGAACAAAACCAACACTTCTCGAGCCTCATTGCTCGGTTGTGCTCCTTGCGCTCGTTCAAATCCTTACTATGCCTCGGCTGGCTCTTCCCACAGAGTGCAGCAAAGAGATTACAAAATCCATGTGTCCATAACGTACATCAGCAAGGCAAAGATTCTTTGCCCACTTTTTCCTTTACATAACCGGGAAATGGTCATCCAGGCTTTCTGTAATGCAATTCTGGTATCCACACTCGACGAGGGCGGCCAATTTTTCATTAGATGAACTGTGCATGTGCCGCTTCGAATGAAAATTCATTCTTTCTTTTAATTTTAATTTTATTTTTATTTTTATTTTTAATTTTTTAATTTTTTAATTTAATTTAATTTATTTATTTTAATTTTTTTTATTTTAATTTTAATTTTATTTTTAATTTATTTTTAATTTATTTTTTTGGAAGCTCAGTCATTTTTCTCCTTTTTTGAACGACTATACGAGGGTCAAGGCCAAGCCCCGATAGATTGTTTTTTTCTTTGGGTGGCGTGTGTCATTTTTGGCGTGGTGTGTTTTGTGTGACGAGTTGCTCGTTTTTCTTCTTGTGCTTGATTCTTTTGGTGCACTACTTCAACACTATCATGTCAAAATTAATTAATATGTTCTCTGAATCTAATAATCTAGATGGGGTGAAATATTATAAGACATGGAAATGTCTAATTGGAAGCACTCTCATTTATAATGAATTGTGCCATGAAATATGCAATGGCAACATTAAGCCTAATAAACCAACAGATGTAGCTTCACTTGCCAAATGGGAAGTAAAAAATGCCAAGGCATTAGCTCTTATAAAGGCTTCAATTAATAATGAAATGTACATACATATTGAAAATTCCTCAAATGCATGGAATGCTTTAAGTACAAAGATCTCTTTGATACGCAACCTAAATCAAAGAAGGTTGATCTTCAATTAAAATTGCTTCAACAGAAATTAACTGAAGGTGGTGATATCCTTGAGTATATTTCACGACTTCAAAACATCAAGCAAGAAATAATAAATGTTGGTTTTCAAGCTGTTGATGAAAGTTTCTTGACTACGATTTTAATTGTTGGAATTCCATTATCTTACACACATTTTTTGGAAACTTTGCAAGTCACTGGAAAGTTAGAGAAGATAAAATTTGATGAATTGAGTGACATGTTAGCCCAACATGATAAAACCTTTGGGAAGAAGAAACATATTGGAGAAGATGTCGTCTTCACCGAAGCCAGCTCAAGTAACTCCTTAGCTGATAGTTCAAGAAACTGAGGAAGAGGAAATTTCAATCAAAATCAAGCAGCCCAAGGTCATGGTCATAGTCAAAGTAGAGGAAATAATTTCAAAAGAGGCTATAATTCAGGCAGGAGCAATTTTCAAGGAAGAGGCAACAATCAAAGTAGAGGACAAAGTCCAGGCAGAGGACAAACTCAGAACAGAGGCCAAAGTAGAGGTAGAGGACAATATCAAGGTAGAGGACAATCTCAAGGCAGAGGCAGAGATTTCAGTCAAATTGATTGCAGGAGATGTAACAAAATTGCCCATTATGCAGAAGATTGCAGAACTTCTATTGAGAAAATTCCCAAGTTTCATCCAAACTTTGCACAGTTTGCAAATGATGAAGATGATCCTGATGGTTCCGAATATGTCTTTACCAATATAGAATCAACAGATTTACAGGTTTCAAGATTTCTTAGAAGTGATTATGAAGATGCATGGATTATGGATACAGGCGCAACTCAACACATGACTTTTCGACGTGACTTCTTTTGGAGTTTCCAACAATGCCATCTAAATTCAATCTATCTTGCTGTTAAAACAAAACATACTCCTTCAGGCAAAGGTGTAGTTAAAGTTTTTTTACCAGGAATTGGAGAAATAATGATTTCAATTGTATGGTATGTCCCAACATTTAAGAAAAATTTGTTATCTTTAGTCACGATTCGACAAGAAGGACATATGGTGATTATGGAAGATGGCTTAGTTAAAATTAACTCAGTCAAACAGAACATGAAAATAGTAATGACAGGTTATGAAGATGGAAAACTGTTAAGAATGAAAGGGATAGTTATTCCAAGAAATTTTGACTTATCAGGAGCAACAAGTACAAACAATTCACCGATCAGATTGTGGCATGTAAGATATGGTCATCTCAACTTCGAAAGTCTCTCTCAATTACAAAAACAGGGAATGGTTAAGGGACTTCCAACATTCAAAAGGGGAAATGCAAAGTGTGTGTTGTATATATTCCCTTCTCCATCTAAATTTTGACCACCAGCTCCTCTAAAATCCATTTCCAAAGTTTTCGTGGTCAAAAACCCCCCATATCATGCTCGTCGCCCCCTTCTCAGCCTCAAAATATATTGCTCAAATGATTAAAAACCCGCAATTTAAATTTGTTTGGCCGTAAGCCCCCCAAGTCCTTAGCCCACTTGCTGTTGTCGACACATGACCGGAGGCCGGAGATCACAAGCTAAAGGGAAAAAGGGCTTATTACTTTATTTTTCGGGTGCCATGGTGGCCGTCCGATCAAGCTAATCAACGGAGCGACAATCATATTGAGTGGTGGCCCCCGCGCGCGGCAAAACCAGCAGTATACCCCCCACACCACTCTCGTCGACAAAGTGGTATTTACTGCAGGGCCAACTGACTCATTTATGAATGGTGTCAAGGTGGTCCTAGGTACAGTGGGAAATCCGCCTCCATCCTCATAGCGCTTAAAGGTCATCTCTATCACGGGGTGTCCAATTGGGTTTGAGCCGTTGGATCTACCGATCCTGGTCTGACGACGGGCATTCTCTGGAGTTACACGTCCGTTATTTCGTCTCCGCCGTATTATATGGCCCGCCACCGTGTCATTTTCACCAACTTCCACCCGTTGATTCCTCCTCCGCCACGTCGTCTCCCCACTTGTCCCTCGTACGCCTATGTGTCTCGCCCCCGTACACCCGTGACATTTCTTCGCGCCAATATATATATATATATATATATGTGTGTGTGTGTTTATATGTTTTATTTCGTATTTGCCGCTATTATTTCCTCGCGTCCAGACTATGTCGCATTAAACCCGCATTTCGTCTGTTTGTGGGATCCTCCACTGTTTTGCTTTCGCCACCCTGGGTATTCCCATCTTCCGTTTGTGTCCATGTCACCTCCTCCATCTCCACCTCCATCATCCACGCCTTCGTCCGTGTCTGTTTTTCTAACATTTCCAGGGTTTTGCAGGTTTAAAATAGTAGAGGGGGTGCTTTAATTCGTCGCCTCCATTTCAGAGATCAAGAACATACTAGAAATGATTTCCTGTGAGCGAAATTTAATGAAAGAGACTGAGAACAGGTGCATGAAATGACCGCCATTAAAGAAGACCCAGATATGGATTCTCAGAACCCTCCAGAGAAATTCGCCCAGCATTTAAGAACCAGCATTCAAATTCAAAGCTGAAGGGCCAAAAGTACAGTACAGGAACGCAGATTATTCCAAATCTCTTACGGCATCAGATTTTCCCTCCGCTAAAAGCATCACATTGTATATATTTTATTATTTATGTCTTGTATATAAGGAGATTTTTATCTCCCAGCATTTATTTCTTTAGACAGATTGTTAGGTGTATTCATTTATAGCTAGTCATTCATAGAGAAGGCGTGAATGTTTTCCGCCATGTTATTCAAATTGAGTAATTAATTGTGCCTCGTCTCCCTCCTCCTCTAGAAGTTTCTGTCTTCTCTATAAATACTCAAAAATAAGACATTGTAAGGGTTCCAGATTTCTGTCAGCAAACTGTGCAGCGAGAAGACTACTGTATTCATCTTGTAATATTTTTGTATGAAGTTTCAGAGCCCGTAGGGTCTCAGTGAGGAGGGGTTATAACTGTATTGAGGATTCTGGTCTTTGGTATCTCACAGTATGTAACTTTTCTTATGTGTTAATACATTATCTCTTTTCATGCAATTTGTCTTCTTGTATCATGTTCTAGAATGCGAGTGGCTCACTAGTTTGCAGTAAGGATTCATCTTAAGTGGTGCCCTTTCTAGAATTAGTCAAGCGCTTTAAATAGGCCTAGTCATGATATACTGTTCCATGTTCACTCTTTCCATATTTTCTGCTATATTAGTGGCTTAAGGATTCGTAAATTGGTGCGCCCTTATATGCCTGCTAATATCTTCTTATGTTTCTGCACTGCACTCATTTCCTGATATCTAATTTCTGTGATATATTATTTGAACCGGCCCTTTTTATAGTAAGAGGTCTCTTAACTGTCTGATGCTTTCATGCTGAAGTTTTACTTGATGTTCCTACATTGTTCTTATCTTTGTGTCAGCTTCTGAGAGAGATTGGTCCCATTCAAGTGTAAGTTCCTTGTTCAAACAAGAGTTAGTAAGTGAGTTCTTGGACTGACAACCCAAACTAAAGGAGCTCCTTGCTATATTAAGATGTCCTAGGCACTGGTCTATAGCAACTCTAGGCTGTCTCTAGGAGGGTGACAAAATCATCCACAACATCTTTCTGGCGCCGTTGCCGGGGAACGAATTCAAGAATATTTGTTTCCCTGGGTTCGACATCCTATATTCACTCTCTAATCAGGTGAGCACAGAGAGGTGAAGAGTTGCAGATTTCTCACCTTGGCGACTCCACTGGTCTTTATTTGATAAATTTTATTGGGAGTCCTGGCTTCCCGGAAGCCCCATTTGAGGTCGGATACCTCGCAGCCGAAAACACCTGTGTCCGACCCGGAGAAGATCATTCATAAAAGAGGTTGGAAAGAGAAGAAGTCAGTTCCTTTTGCGAACTCCGAATCTTCCGTTGAAGATCTTCCACCTTCTTCTTCTCAAGAAGTTAGAACAGAAAAACCCGAGTTTTACTCAGAAACTCCACATAGAGGAAGTACCTGGATCGAAGGAGAATCTCACCCTGCCTTCGAGGCTGAAGAAATTAAAGAAGTCACAGAAGTAGCTGTTGTTAACCGTGAGTTATTCCCATCTACACCCCAGGCTTCTGTGAAATATATTCCCATTGTTATTCATACTCCACTTCCTCCTACTCCTCTCCCTTCATTTGTAGCTCAGACTGTTGTACAACCCCCACCTCCTCCAATGGCCAATGTTCCTGCTTTTCTGTTGAACAAATATGCTCCTCTGGCTTTACCCCAGGTGTTGAATGATATGCCACAGGATTATTTGAAGATTCTGCCAAGGTTTAATGGTGAAAATGATATAGACGCTCAGAAACATCTCGAGACCTTCTGCTCTTTTGCAGAAAATTTGAATGTTGAACATCTGGATGTGGTTTTGAGATTATTTTTGCAGTCTTTAGAGGGTGAAGCCAGAAAATGGTTCAAGACACTGGCAAACCATTCAATCACTACCTGGGACCAGATGGAGAATGCTTTTCTCAGGAAGTGGGGAGTAAAGAAAGACCAAGGGCACTGCCTCGTTGAATTTAATACGCTAAAGAAGAAACACAACGAGGGGGTGGCAGAATTTATCAAAAGGTTTAATAAATTGTATCTGAACCTTCCCGCTGATATGAAACCTCAACAGGTTGCTGCCAAAATTGTTTTTATAGCAGCCTTTGATTCCAATTTCGGTTTTTCTCTGCGGGAAAGGATGCATGTCACCCTGGATGATGCTCAGACAGATGCTCTAGAGTTGGAGGCAAATTTTGCTGCCACTGGGAAGTCAAAGGGAAAAATTGAACAACAAACCAGAAGAAAGGGAAAAGAAGAGGTTTCTACCTCTAATCAAGAAAAAGATTTAGATAAAATGGACGAAATAAGTAAAATGATAAAGAAGATTGTCAAGCTAGAACTGGAAGCTAAGAATGCAGCTCCCAAGAACTATTATAATGCTCCAAACAGAGGGTATAATCCCCAGTATAAGAGACCACCTCTCCAGATATTGCCGAGAGAGACAAAGGAACAAAAAGATCAGGTACCTCATCCCTTGTACCTGGAAGGACCAGCCGATGAATCCGCTCGAGATGCAACCTATGAATTAGAAGACTCAAATCTGGCCTTTTCAAATAATGATGATATGGAGTGCCCCTTGCAAGAAGAAGACGAAGAAGTAGAGATTGACCATTACTGCAAGCAATTTGCTGATTTCATGGAAGCACAGTTCAACGTCAAATATGATCTCAGATTCTCAAGGAATAGGACCAGAGCCCAAGAGCAAGAAGAAGAACCACCTCAGAAAGAAGCATCTGCTCAGAAGGAATCAGCAACAAAGAGATGTATAGAAAAAGGTAAGAATCTTCTGAGTACCCCCTTGCAGTCTAATGATCAGTTTCCCTCTTCTTCTAAAATAGTCAATCCTTCTAGTACTGAGCCAGTGTCAAAAGAAGTTAAATCTTCAGTCGAAAATAAGGAGTCCAAAGAAACTGCGACAGAAAAGCTTCCATCTGCTTTCAATTTGCAAAAAGAGCTTGAGAAGATTAAGATCCCTGTCCCCCTGACTGAGTTATTAAAACAGCCTGTATATCAGTCTCAAGTTACTTCTTTCATGCTTCCTCCTGAACTACCAATCGCACCTGATAGTTTAAATCTTCAAGAAGAGAGACCCATGGTAGTCTTTGGCCCACATGTCGAGGAGATAGACCCTTCTACTCCTCCTTTTTATGTATCCCTAGTCATTCATGACCTGCTTCTACATAATTGTATGTTAGATTCTGGGGCTTCCCATAATCTCATGCCTCTCTCCGTCATGGAGAAACTAGGGCTGCAAATTACAAGACCATATAAAGATTTATATTCATTTGATTCTAAAAGGGTTAAATGCTTGGGAATGATTAAATATTTAGTGGTCAATTTGGCTCAAATCCCAGCAAAAAGTGTAGTCATGGACATTGTGGTTGCTGATATCCCAGCCCGATTTGGCATGCTGTTGTCAAGGTCCTGGGGTACCAAGATTGGGGGATCAATCAAATTGGATTTAACATATGCTACTGTCCCAGTATTTGGAGGTCAAGAAAGGAGGTTGTATAGGGAGACTAGATTTGTCAAAATGGTAACCCAGGCTGACTGCTCAGAAAATTCCCCAGTTTATAACAAAGAGGGAGACTTCTCATGTTTTATGTTAGAATAAAAGCAAAATTATGCTCATGAGCCCCTTTTTGGTCAGATCCAAGCTGAGCAGCCTAAAAAGGACAAGGAATCATAAATTTGGACCCTGCATTTTGATGGGGCAAACTCAAGGGAAGGTAATGGAGCTGGGGTATTATTAATTTCCCCTGCAGGGAAATGGGTGCCACTGTCTTTCAAATTGGAATATGAGGCTACAAACAATGTAGATGAGTATGAAGCACTATTATTGGGCTTACAGACAGCTAGAAACATGGGCATCCGATTTTTGAAAGTGTTTGGAGACTCTGAGCTGGTAGTGAGGCAGATTAAGAATGAATGCCAAACTAAACACCCACAGCTCAGAGCATATAGAAATGAAGTATGGGACATGATGGAAAACTTCCTTTTAGCATTTAACATACAGTTCATGCCCCGGGAGAAAAACAGAATAGCAGACTCTCTTGCTGTAGCTGCCAGTACATTCCGTCCTCCTCAGAATCCACAGTTAAGATATGAAGTGGAGGTACGTTACAGACCATCCATTCCAGATAATATAAAGCACTGGCAGGTCTTCGAAGATGATGAACAGATGAAAAGATTCATGGAGACAGTAGGAGAATTCACAAATATGGAAATTGATGACAATGAGGAAGAGGAAGTTGAAAATATTTCAGAAAATAAATGGGAGGAAAACATAGCAGGGAATAGAGTGCTGCACCTGAAAGGAAATGTTATACCTAGGGGATTGGTGCCTCTAGAAAGATTGTTCAATAAAGATGATGTTCCTTTGCAGCCAAACAAAGTGACAGAAGAAGATCAAGTAGGAGATTTGAATCTGGGTACGCATACTGATCCTAAAATTGTTAAACTATCTAAAAGAGTCCCAGAACAATACAAAGAAAAGTATTTGAAATTATTTCAGTCTTATAAAGACGTTTTTGCTTGGTCCTATCAGGACCTAAAAACTTTTGATGTAAATATAATACAGCATAAGATTCCACTGAGGGAAGATGCAAAGCCATATAAACAGAAGCTCAGACAGATTAATCCTCTGCTTCTTCCCTCAATTGAAAAGGAAATTAAGAAATTACTGAAGGCCAAGATAATTGTACCATTAAGATACTCGGAATGGGTGGCAAATCTTGTTCCTGTTAGGAAGAAGAATGGAGAAATAAGGCTGTGTGTAGACTTCAGGAATTTGAATAGAGCATCTCTCAAGGATAATTATCCACTGCCTAAAATGGACCACATCCTGCAGAAAGTAGTGGGAGCATCCAGAATGTCAATGATGGATGGGTTTTCTGGTTATAATCAGGTGGCTGTTTTCCCAGAAGATCAGAGGAAAACTGCATTTACTACACCATGTCGAACCTTTATGTACGCTCGGATGCCATTTGGATTAATCAATGCAGGAGCTACTTTTCAAAGGGCAATGGACACAGCCTTTGTCAGAGAACAGGACAAGTTCTTGGTGGTGTATCTTGATGATATCACAGTGTTTTCAAAAAATGATGATGAGCATATTGAGCATTTGAGAAGAACTTTTGAGAAATGCAGAAGGTATGGCCTGTCTCTTAATCCTCAAAAATCTTTATTTGCATTAGATGAAGGTAAACTTTTAGGGCACATTGTAACAAAGGATGGTGTGAAAATTGACCCTAAGAGAGTTGAAGTAATAAACAGCATTCCTTTGCCAAGAAATAAGAAAGAAGTACAGGTGTTTTTGGGTCGAATAATTTTTTTGAGAAGATTCATTCCTAACTATGCTGAGATAGTTAGGCATATAACCAATATGTTGAAAAAGGACAGTGAAGTTAAGTGGTCCCAGGAGTCTAGAGACGCTTTTACAAGGATAAAACAGGCATTTGCTGAAGCTCCTGTATTAGCGGGACCAGACTACAGTAAGCCATTTATGATATTTTCATTTGCTTCACCTCATACAATTGCTGGAGTGTTATTGCAGAAAAATGAAGAGGGATATGAACAGCCTATAGCATTCTTTAGTCAGGTGTTGTATGATGCTGAATTGAAATACAATATACTGGAGAAGCAGGCATATACCCTGGTAAAGTCCCTTAAAGCTTTTAGAGTTTATATTTTGCAATCTCATATCACTGCTTATGTTCCTACAACAGCTGTAAAAGACATTCTAGTTCAGGGAGACAGTGAAGGCAGAAGAGGAAGATGGATTGAAAAAATTCAGGAGTATGATCTGGATATAAGGCCTACTAAATTGATCAAAGGACAGGGACTTGCCAAGATGTTATCTGAATCAAATCATCAAGCTCTGGGCATTAATCTATCCATGGTGGCAAATGAAGAATCATAAAAAGAAGAGGAACAACAAGGACTAGAAATGGCCACTCAGAAGATACATGTGAAATATCTGACTAGTCCTTGGTATAAAGAAATAGTTGAATATCTGTTAACGCTCAGCTGTCCCCCTGGCTGTGACAAAGTAAAATACAGAGCTGTAAGGATGAAATCTCAGAAATATGCAATCGCCAATGGACAGCTCTATTGGAGAGACCCTCTTGGCATATTACTTTTATGCCTCACAGAAAATGAAGTGCAAAACGTAATGACAGAATTTCATGAGGGGATATGTGGAGGACATTACAGCTGGAGGGCTACAACCCATAAAATCTTGAAGGCTGGTTTTTACTGGACAAAATTTTATTCAGATACTTTTGCTTGGGTCAGATCGTGTGACAAATGCCAAAGATTTGCAGAAAGGCAGAAGTTAGCAGCATTGCCCTTGATTCCTATTCATATAAATGAAACATTCAGAAATGGGGATTGGATTTTATAGGTGAGATACATCCCCCATCAAGTGGCCAACATAAATGGATACTAACAGCCACAGACTATTTTACGAAATGGGTGGAAGCCATACCTACAAGGAAAGCTACAGATGCTGTAATAATGAATTTTATAGAAGATAATATCATATCCAGGTTTGGATGTCCTGCAAGGAATGTAACTGATAATGCTCAAGCTTTTAAATCCGCCAGATTTGTAAATTTCTGCCAAATATATAGTATTGTATTAACTCATTCCACAGCATATCATCCACAGGGAAATGGTTTAGCGGAATCATCTAATAAAACCCTGGTGAGAGCCCTGAAGAAAACAATAGCTGAAAATCAGAAGAACTGGGACTCTCAATTGAAGTTTGCTCTATGGGCAAATAGGATAACCAGCAAAAGAGCAACAGGCGAATCTCCATATGAGCTGGTGTACGGGCGGGCTGCAGTGTTTCCCGCGCAATTGGCATTACCAGTGGCACGTTTTATGCAGGAAAACCAGGAAGAACCAGATGAGATGATTAGAAGAATTAATCAGCTGGTAGAATTGGAAGAAATAAGGAACTAGGTAGATCAGAGATTAATAGAATATCAGGAAAAAATGAAGAAGGTCTTTGATCAGCACGCAAAGGATAAGAATTTTCAAGTTGGAGACCCGGTTCTTAGATGGGATGTTCGCAGAGCAGAAAAGGGCAAGCATGCTAAATTCGATCCATTATGGTTTGTGCCATTCAAAATAGTCAAGCTGGGAAGAAATAACACTTTCTATTTAGAAAATCTACAGGGTGAGTTATTGGATGCGCCCGTGAATGGCCAATTCCTCAAACCATATTTTCAATTCTGACCCAAGTTGGAAATGCCCCACTATATATACTGTATATAAATTGCTTTGATTTGTATTTTTATAATGGAGAAGAATGTCGCTAGTTACCTGAAGCAGAAGCGCAGAGAAAATGGAGAAGCAAAATGAAGAATTGAATGGTCTGCGTGTTCTCGACATGCCCGAGGACAGGCATGCCGTCCCCAGATGGAGCCGATGTTGTATATATTCCCTTCTCCATCTAAATTTTGACCACCAGCTCCTCTAAAATCCATTTCCAAAGTTTTCGTGGTCAAAAACCCCCCATATCATGCTCGTCGCCCCCTTCTCAGCCTCAAAATATATTGCTCAAATGATTAAAAACCCGCAATTTAAATTTGTTTGGCTGTAAGCCCCCCAAGTCCTTAGCCCACTTGCTGTTGTCGACACATGACCGGAGGCCGGAGATCACAAGCTAAAGGGAAAAAGGGCTTATTACTTTATTTTTCGGGTGCCATGGTGGCCGTCCGATCAAGCTAATCAACGGAGCGGCAGTCATATTGAGTGGTGGCCCCCGCGCGCGGCAAAACCAGCAGTATACCCCTCGCACCACTCTCATCGACAAAGCAGTATTTACCGCAGGGCTAGCGATTCCACAGGAATGGTGCCGCGTGTCCTTAGTACGGGTGGGAAACCGCCCATCCCCCGCGCGCTAAAGGTCATCTCATCGCCGGGCAGCGGAATTAGTTTGAGCCGTTGGATCTACCGATCCTGATCTGATGGCGGGCATTCTCTGGAGTTACACGTCCGTTATTTCGTCTCCGCCGTATTATATGGCCCGCCACCGTGTCATTTTCACCAACTTCCACCCGTTGATTCCTCCGCCACGTCGTCTCCCCACTTGTCCCTTGTGCGCCTATGTGTCTTGCCCCCGTACATCCGTAACATTTCTTCGCGCCAATATATATATATATATGTGTGTGTGTTTATATGTTTTATTTCGTATTTGCCGCTATTATTTCCTCGCGTCCAGACTATGTCGCATTAAACCCGCATTTCGTCTGTTTGTGGGATCCTCCACTGTTTTGCTTTCGCCACCCTGGGTATTCCCATCTTCCGTTTGTGTCCATGTCACCTCCTCCATCTCCACCTCCATCATCCACGCCTTCGTCCGTGTCTGTTTTTCTAACATTTCCAGGGTTTTGCAGGTTTAAAATAGTAGAGGGGGTGCTTTAATTCGTCGCCTCCATTTCAGAGATCAAGAACATACTAGAAATGATTTCCTGTGAGCGAAATTTAATGAAAGAGACTGAGAACAGGTGCATGAAATGACCGCCATTAAAGAAGACCCAGATATGGATTCTCAGAACCCTCCAGAGAAATTCGCCCAGCATTTAAGAACCAGCATTCAAATTCAAAGCTGAAGGGCCAAAAGTACAGTACAGGAACGCAGATTATTCCAAATCTCTTACGGCATCAGATTTTCCCTCCGCTAAAAGCATCACATTGTATATATTTTATTATTTATGTCTTGTATATAAGGAGATTTTTATCTCCCAGCATTTATTTCTTTAGACAGATTGTTAGGTGTATTCATTTATAGCTAGTCATTCATAGAGAAGGCGTGAATGTTTTCCGCCATGTTATTCAAATTGAGTCATTAATTGTGCCTCGTCTCCCTCCTCCTTTAGAAGTTTCTGTCTTCTCTATAAATACTCAAAAATAAGACATTGTAAGGGTTCCAGATTTCTGTCAGCAAACTCTGCAGCGAGAAGACTATTGTATTCATCTTGTAATATTTCTGTATGAAGTTTTAGAGCCCGTAGGGTCTCGGTGAGGAGGGGTTATAACTGTATTGAGGATTCTGGTCTTTGGTATCTCACAGTATGTAACTTTTCTTATGTGTTAATACATTATCTCTTTTCATGCAATTTGTCTTCTTGTATCATGTTCTAGAATGCGAGTGGCTCACTAGTTTGCAGTAAGGATTCATCTTAAGTGGTGCCCTTTCTGGAATTGGTCAAGCGCTTTAAATAGGCCTAGTCATGATATGTTGTTCCATGTTCACTACTTCCATATTTTCTGCTATATTAGTGACTTAAGGATTCGTAAATTGGTGTGCCCTTATGCCTGCTAATATCTTCTTATGTTTCCTCACTGCACCCACTTCCTGATATTTGATTTCTGTGATATATTATTTGAATCGGCCCTCTTTACAGTAAGCGGTCTCTTAACTGTCTGATGCTTTCATACTGAAGTTTTACATGATGTTTTTACATTACTCTAATCTTTGTATCAGCTTCTGAGAGAGAATGGTCCCATTCAAAATCTAATTTCCTTGTTTAGAACAAGAGATAGTAAGCGAGTTCTTGGACTGACAACCCAAACTAAAAGGGCTCCTTGCTATATTAAGATGTCCTAGGCACTGGTCTATGGCAACTCTAGATTGTCTCTAGGGGGGTGACAAAATCATCCACAACAGTGTGAATCTTGCATTTTTGGAAAACAACATCGAGAGACTTTTCCTACAATTTCATGGCACGCAAACAGACATTTGAAGTTGGTTCACAGTGATATTTTTCGACCCTTACCAACTTCACTCGGAGGATGCAAATATTTCTTACTCTTTATTGATGATTTTAGCAGGATGACTTGGGTTTATTTTTTGAAGCAAAAGTCAGAAGCATTTGAAAAGTTCAAAACTTTTTGTCAGCTTATTGAAAATGAAGTAAAGGAGAAGATTGGCACTCTTAGAACTGAGAAATGGCGGAGAATTCATTTCAAATGAATTCAAAATGTATTGCATGAATAATGGCATAAAACGACATCTTACCAATGTCTACACTCCACAACAAAATGGAGTGGTAGAAAGAATGAATCGTACCTTGTTAGGAATGGCACGATCTATGTTAACTTTCAAAAAGTTGAGTCCTTTATATTAGGCCGAAGCAATTCATACCGTTGTCTACTTGAGAAACAGATCTCCCACTGCTTCTTTAGACGGAATCACACCTTATGAAGCATGGTTTGGCTTCAAACCTAAGGTTAAACATCTCAGAGTTTTTGGATTCGTATGTTGCGCCTTAGTTTCGAAAGAAAAATGAACTAAGCTTGACTCATGAAGCTTGAAGTGCACAATGATTGGGTATTCTGATGAGAAGAGAGGGTACCGAATTTTTTCGAATGGAAAATTTATTGTCAGCAGAGATGTGATTTTTGATGAAAATGAGAGTAAGAGTGCTGAAGAAGTTGAAAGTCTTCTTCAAAAGTTAGAAACAAAAAGTGATAAAAGAAACAGAAATCTACAAAGTCAACCAAACTCACAAAATTGGTATGAACTTGAGTTTCCTTCATCTGAAAATGATTCATCTAGTCCGTATTCTTCACCAGCGCCATTTGGGTCTTCTAGAAGTTCATCCAACTCTCCTAGCAGCAGCAGTTCTTCTGACAATGAATCTCCACCCCTGGAACCTGCGGTTGATCAACAAACATCAGTTTATATCAACCCTATTTACAATGATGGTGATTTTTCACAATCTCAAACCAGTGAACATCAATTGCCAAAATGGGCAGTTCAAATTTTGAAAGATGTAAGGCCTAATGAACATAATAAAACAGGAACAAGGGGATCACAAAGAAACGAAGGAGCCTTGATAGCAAATGATTTTACTGAACCTTCTACTTATCAATAGGCAGTAAAACATAAAGAATAGCAATATGTTTGAGATGAAGTTGTTCGATAGTATTTATATTGATTCAACCATATTTCAATTGTGAATCCTGCATGCAATATTGCACCATATAGGAAGTAGTGGGTAATCCTCCTGATTATGTGCCAAACAAGGAAATGTCTCTTCCCCTTCAGGAAAAACCGGTGAAGAAATAAATATCCTCTGCATAAATCATGAGCCTATGATCCCCGATAATAAAAAATTGTTCCTGGACATCCCAGGCGTTTACCAACTAGGTAATTAGCTCTAATTGGGCCTTCATTCCTTGTATAGACCAAAAATTGTATAGACCACAATTATTCAAAACCCGAAGCATTATTGGGATATCAATGGCCACATTATCATGCAATTCATGCTCACGTTCTCTCCACTTAAGCATGGTTGTTTCAAATTGCATACAAATAATCATTAAAAAGCATTAGGAATATTTTGGAAGAACATAGAGCAATTTTGATGGAAAGAAAACCATTTTTTGAAAACCCCGTGGCGCCTGCACGGTTTTCCTTTATAGACAATAAATTTTTACACACGATTTTCATATAAAAACTGCGGCGACACGATAATTTTTAGTGTTAAAAATTATCGGGGTTTGCAGGTTCGATCGGGAAAACCTTGAACCCCCGAGGGCGATTTCTAAAAATTAATTTTCTCCAAAAGATAATCTGGAAGCCTAAAATGAAAAAGTAAACAGTTGAAATGCAAGATAATGAAGGGATTAAATACCTAGAACTGACAGTTCATGAAATGATTTTTCGTTCCTCCCAATATCAACTTCAAAAGATCTAAGGTAAAAACTCCTTTCACTGCTCTGGAAATCAAATGGTAAAAATGACTTGTTTTTCCACTTTTTATAGGTTTTTATGAACAAAATAATATTATTTTATTTATTTTGACCTTTAGAATTTCAAATTTTAAATAATTTTTTCCATGATTAAGAACATATTATTATAATTTTTGAGTTTTTTGTGCAGAGAACAGGCTGTGTTTAAAAATGAATCATTTTGACGATAGAGTAAATTTTATCACTTTTTTGGACTCTCAAAAAATACAAAAAAGCAAAACCATGGAGTCCTATTTTAAGCCCTTTTTAGACTCTCTAAACATGAAAATATTGTCGAGCGCTTGACTATTCGAACTCGTTAAAATAAATGAAAAATCGTCTACTCAGTATAAGTTTACCCCTTTTTCGGAATGAACTAGACTAATTACGAAAAAGGTATACATTGACTAAGCATGGTCAATAGAGTTCTCTCCTACATAATTTTATCCTTTTTTGGGTTTGAGAGACTAAAACTTATGAAAAAGAACCCTATGGAGTTTACTTATTTTTTTCTTCTGACTCCCTAAAACTGAAATACCGAGTTAATGCTATGCTGGACTTGTTAAAATTAAATAGTGTAGGACCCGTCGATTACAACGGGATTAAACCACTCCTTCTTAGGGTTCATTAAAATTACTGAGATGGACTCATCCGAAGGATGAACTTACACAACAAGAAAAAGTTATATTCCTCAAGCTTGACAAAAATAAAGATTTACATGCCAGTAATGGTGGGGGGGAAATGAGAAAAAGAATCCATCTTTTATACTTGTTTTAAAAGCAACATGTCACTCTTGAACATGACACTTTTTCGCACTCGTGTCTGGGTTGGGTAATCCTTTTGTCTTACAGTTAATTAAACCTCATTGAAAGTCTTCAGTCGGTTTTGGGTATTATCTTTAAGTAAAATGTTGCCAAGTCATTTACAGTGTCGTTATGTATTCAAGAGAAAGTTCAACTTCAATTCATTATTCATTGCAAATATTTGTCTCCGTTCGCGTTAACCATCACTGAGTTAATCCTTGCAAAACATTTCTTCAAAACTTGAAATAATGGTTTCGCATAGTAGGACCTCCTATGACGGATCACTTCCTATCAAATTGAGCTCATTATCTAGGAAATTGATCTAGAAATCCTATCAGTACCTTGAAATATGTATGCCTTAATGGCAGGTTTCTCGCCTTCGACAACATGTTTTCATCATTGTCCTTCGATTGAATGAATCTATGAGTGTTCAACTGAAAATTATTCATTCACATTTCATAGATTATACTGAGGTACTTTGAGAGCCATTGTCATTACTGGTGGTTTCTCTCACACTTGTTAACAATTTTCATCATTGACCAGTAATCAAGTGGTTTCTATCATGTTTGACTTCGAAATAATCAATCACATGGATAGATTCATACTAGTTTGAGAAGCGGAAATCAAGACACTGGATCTACTTTCAACCATCTAGGCTGCGAGGAGTTATGTATTCATGTTTCATTAGACTAATTCATAATATATGGATGCGTCCATACAGTGTCTACTATTGATGTAATTCTAGGTCACTTCTGTCCCAAAACATATAGTTAGTTTTTCTCTGAGTATGGGAATTCCTACCTCAGTGCTGATTATATATTTTCATTGAATGTTTCTTATAGATTTTCATGTCTCCAATCCAATCCTTCGGATGATAAAGTAGTTCACTGTCTTGAAATTTTTTCTTAGACTTCGCACTTTAGGGGGCAATCTGTTACATGTCATTTTGTCACCATGACATTTTATCGTCAATATGGATCTATCACCATCCATACTCATGCTTCCTTAGAAGTAAAAACACTTATATTCCTTAACCAAGTCTTGGGAACTGGGAAAAAGCTCTTAAATACTCTTAAATATTTCCTGAACTCTTTTTGCGGATACTTCTTACGCATGCGCAGATATTCCTAACCTTACCTGCAGACATATGCACTCTATTTTCCGATCAAACATGTTCACCCCATTTAAAACAAAGTAAAATTGAAAAGTAACTTCTAGAAGCATAGTTGGGTGCATATTCTTCCAACTAACAGCCTCTTGAGTCGTGCCAGTTCGAGGTATATCCCTCCAATTATGGAACTTATCCCCTTGGATCAAGGAACCCTAATCCCTTCATTAGATGATCTCATCCCTCTATTGGTGGACCTGAAACCTCCTTAATTTATCTTATAAATTCATCTGAAACTTTAGGGTCAGGGGTACGTAGGGGTTCATAAGAGTTCACTGAAGATAAACCTAAGTTGGTCATTCTAGAGTGGAAAGCTTGTTAAACCAAGGAGGAAGAGTGTAAATGCATATGGGAGAAATATGTACGACATCAAGGCTCAGGTTGTAATATTTATATTAATATTCTTGATAATACATATGAATACTTTTTTTCATTGTGTTGGTTTTAGATTAATTAAAGCAATGACAATTATTAATCTCCTTGATCATTAATTTAAGCTGGTATTTGGATTATTATATACTTCACGTGATTTTGATTCTTTGCATGTTTGTGATTGCAGGTTCTTCTCAGCATTGAAGGAATTCTTCGGGATAAAAGGTAAGGTCTACATCAAACATCTCGTTGAAAGGTAGGAGCATTGTCCTCTATTTTATAAGTTTTGATAAATTGAATGCTAATAGTGTAGGGAAAGAGATATTCAGATGGTTGTTTGTTTCTAGTTATCTATTGGGTTACTAGGTAGATCGCTCTTGTCCACAAGATGGATTTATCCAGAAAACACCATGATCAATCAATAATACATACTAAAATGAAGAAGAGTATTGTTTAAGGGGTATAATTAAGCTAGCTAAACTTCTAATAACACTTGCAAGAGTTTGAATAATTGTTGTTGTTGTTGTTGTTGAACATTTTAATTTTCTAGCACTTTTGGAATTCCTTTTTCCATGATTTCATAAACCATTGTGTATTATGTGTTTCCATTTTCTTGTTTAGTTCTATATAATTGATCTTTATACATGAAATTCTTGTTGAATACCACATCTCTACTTCTAATTATTATGTGATTTTCATAATCCCATAAGTGATAGCCAAATTATTAACTTCATATCCAATAAAAGCACACTTTTTGGATTTTTCCTCAACATTTGTACTATTTTCTCTATCAATATGGTGAAATGCTTCACAACCAAAAGTCTTCAGAAATGAGTAGTTTAACTTTTTACCCACCCATATCTTCTCTGGAATGCAACCATCCAAAGAACTTGAGGGCTCTCTATTTATGAGGTAAACAATAGTATTGATAACATAATCCCAAAAATGAAAGGGAAGTCCTACATACAATCTCATATTTCTTGCATGCTCCATATTTGTATTGTTAATCCTTTCTGACACACAATTTCCTTGTGGTGTTCTTGGAACTATCTTCTCTCTATGAATCCCATGATATAAACAATAACATTCAAGCTCCTTGCTAAAATATTCCCCTCCATTATCTGATCTAAGACACTTAAACTTATTTCTTATCTCATTCTCAACCAAAGTTTTCCATTTATTAAAAGTATCAAAGAAATCATATTTTTTTCTAATGTAGTAAAATCAAGCTTTCCTAGTTGCATCATCAATAAAAGTAACGTAATAATAAGAGCCACCAAGAGATGATACTTGGGCTTGTCCCTATACATATATATGCATAAGC
The DNA here is from genome assembly GCA_034641835.2 of Pinus albicaulis. Taxonomy (NCBI): domain Eukaryota; kingdom Viridiplantae; phylum Streptophyta; class Pinopsida; order Pinales; family Pinaceae; genus Pinus; species Pinus albicaulis. The sequence goes on from CM076582.1 coordinate 1,083,068,250, forward strand.
TCTAACTTTTAATTCTTCTTTTTCTCCTTCCTGATTTCTATAAACATAATTATTACAGAGGTGAAAATGAATGTTCTTCAAACATGGAAATAATTTCATTCAGTGGAGAATATGCATCCCCTTCTCACTCATGTGTCAAATCCTATGTTGCCACAATGATGTATCCACTCATGTAGAAGCTAATGCAATAGAAAGGTAAACATTACTGGTACATAAATAAAATGTACCTACCTTCTCTCTTTTTCCTATTATCGACAAAGATTCTCTAGTGACCTTCCATGATGTTCCTAACAATGTGATTGTACCACCACTTCCTAATTTATTTGTTGAAATTAGATTTATTCTTAAATTATGAATGTGCCTCACCTATTTCAACAACCAATAGTGTCCATTTTTTAGTTTTACCCATACCTTAGCCTTTCCAACAATTTTACATGGTTCATTATCACCCAAATAAACCTGTCCAAAATTACCTTGAACATAATCTTGAAAATAATTCCTATAGGGTGTGGAATGAAATGAATCCCTTGAGTCTATCACCCAAGAATCATCAATGTTATCTATTGAAAAGATTAAAACATCCTGTAACACATCATCTACTACATTTTCTTCCCTATTATTCACATATTGTCCATCTCCTTTTTTTATTTTATTTTATAGACCAACAATCTTTCTTTATGTGTCCTTTCTTCCCATAATTCCAACATTATATCATCCCTTTGGATTTAGATGTACCCTTGGAATTTCCATGATTTCCTAGGCTCTTTCCTCTCTCCCTTTATCTTCCCCTATTCTCTACAATAAAATAATTACCTAATGTATCACCTATGATTTTTCATTGCATTTCATCCTTGAGGATAACACCAACAACATCGTCAAAATTTAAAGTGTTTGAAATAGAGACAAGATTGTTCACAATCATGACCAAGCCATTCAAGCATTCTGCCAATGAGCACAAAATCAAAATATGTTATCATCCAAATACATAAAAAACAAAATTACACACCATGTACAACAATGTGAACATGGAGAAAAATGCCAATACAAATAATATCAGGATAAGATCCTTTGAATACCCAAATATATTCATAAATCTAAATCACATCTCCTCCATAATGAATACACGATCTTTGTATATGCCTATCCACACATTGAACATGTGTTCCCTTCATTATTAGTATGGACCTATTACATATACATTTACATATTAAATGTACATATTACCCCATATATGCCCCCCCCCCTTGGGTCATAAAAATATACATTTAACCCAATATAGGCACTCGCTTGGGGTCATAACATAGTACACTCATTTAAAAATGTTTGTCCTCAAAGATTCGTTGTTAACGAAGTTACATCTGATGAAACCAAATAATAGGATTTCCTTATATTCCTACATTCTTCTTTCCATTGATGATAATCCATCTATCCAAACTCAATTCTTTCCAATCTTAATCCATGATGGTTGGTCGTTGCATAATTTTCTTTCCTTTGATTCCATGTCTTGTTGTAGTGACCTCTCCACTTTGTAGTAGTTATTAGCATTTGATAACATCTTGTTTAATAGTGATTTGGTGATGCCTATTCCATGAATATTTATGAGTACTCTGTCTTCTTCCTTGATAAGATTGATATGGATGTTCTTGTTTTCCTTGATAATGTTGATATTGATCTTCTTTCATTCCTTTAATTCTTGGTAATGAGAATTTTGATATGGTTTCACATTTGATGAATTTCATTCACGCTACATAATTTTTTTTTGTCTATCTTGTTTTCAAAGATAATGGTATTACTTATCCTCTTTGGTTGGTCTTTGATTTATCTAGCCTTGGAGATAATACCATCATATTTGGCATGCAAATCCTCTAGATGGAGTTCAACTTCTTCAAGTATCTTCTAGATATATTCTTGAATCTTGTCTTCTATCTCTTTTTGAAGCTGCAATGTAACCTCATCTATCAAATTATGACTCCTTCAATTATAGTTTTCATTTATTATTTTACCACACCCATGTATAAGGATTCTTCAATATTCGTACAAATTTCCTCTTCAAGCATTTTTGTAGTCTCTTCATCTATGATCCTCATCTTCTCTTGACTTTGTTCCTGCTTCTTTTCTTCCTTCAATCTATTAACATCATATGGTATTTTTATTTTATGGTTTCATAATATATATATATATATATATATATATATATATCATCTTTTTTTGTAATTCTTCCCTTGAGTCATCCTTTTTATAATTCCCCTTCTACTCTTTCCCTGTTTTAATTGTTCAATCTCCATAATGAGTGCTTCATTAAGTTTTTGTATCTTAGATATCTCATCACCTTTCATATGTATTTCTTCTTTAGCTTATTTTAATTCATCTAGAATTTTATATAATACTTGCAGTTTTGTATCCTATATCCATTTGTTGGAAATTAGTTTTTTAAATGATTCCCATGTAATGTTCTTTGTTTATCCATATAAAAAATCCACCATAACTGTTATAACATCATTTCTCACCTTCATATGATTCATGATTGCTTTATGGCTTTTTGGGCACCCATTCCTATAGACTTGGACAAATTCACTGAAAAAAAAGTGTAAAAATCCCCATACGCGACTATGCCCGTAATTTTCCGCGTGTATACGCGAGTCTGTCTACACTTTTCCGCGTATGCCATTAAAATGATTAAAAAATATATAAAAAACCTCTAGTTTCGCACTAGGTTGATGGTTACTCAGGTAGTTCAACCACCCCAGCCCGTGGCCAACTGTTTCCAACTGTTGAAACTACTTGGAGGGACTATAAAAATCCCTCATGTGTATGGCCTAAGGGAGAGAGAGAATTTATTGATATTATACTCTGTTGGTATTCCCTATCGAAGTCTGATTCCCCGTGCCTCCTGCACTTTCCCAGTTCATTGTAGGAAACCCTTATTTCCTTGAGATGCTCATCCCTTTATATGTCATCTCGTATGCACCAGTTTGGAAGGAGTCTTAGCGAGGCAAGGGCTGGACGGATCCGGACGACGGTCTGCTCGAAGGTCGTGGAAGGATCAGGTGATCTCTCCACTCGTTACTTTTGTACATGCTATTTATAATACAGAAGTACCATCTTGTTCCCAAAATATACGTGTTAGTGTGTACTTTCATATATGAGAATATTGTTATTTAAGCATTCATTATGATTTGTTTAATGTTATATATGGATTTCACTAACATTTAGAGTATATATATGCTGTACAACCAGTTCTTCGTGTTTGTTTCTTCTTGTCTTTCAGGTTAAGAAGGAAGGACGGTTGCTGGGGGTTTGGACCCCGCGGGATCTGCTTCAACCGTAGGACCTACGGGTAACTTCCTCGATCTACTCTATTTAGTTTTTCTGAACATGCATGGTTGTGTGAGTCCTTCTTAGATAGCATGCCCCTGCTCTGTGGAGGTTCTAACCCAACGAACCTCTAGGGTGATATTCCCCGAAACTAAACTGGCAACTCCGCTGGGGATCACATTCTTGTGATTCTCCTGTTGGGTGGTTTCAGCTGTTTGGTAGGTTGCCGACAGTTTTAACTTTCATTTGCAGTCCAGTTTACTTTTATCAGTCAGTCTGAAGTCCTGGTTTCTTATCCAGGCTTGATCCTTTTGTTTTTTCATTATTTACCTTTGCATACGCGCTTTTTTCTGCACACAGTCGCGTATACACGCAATTTTTTCTAAAGGTACCCGCGTATACGTGAGTTTCCTTTAGCACAGTCGTGTATGCACGCTTGTTGCTAAACTGTGAAGTAGCGTATACCTAGGCTGATTTTGAAATTTTGAGTGTCTTGACTTTTTGGTCCTTTCTGGCTATGGAGACCTGTTCCTACAGTGTCTTTGTGCTATCTGGGTTGTGAAGAAAGTGGTCTTTCATCTTTTCTCTCTTTCGTTTGATTGAAAACTATTCTTTTTGGCAAAGTGTTGTTGTTGGTGCTAGCACTTCTAATTTGAGTACCAAGATCGCTTTCTGAGCATTCTTGGTTGTTCTGCTTTATCAGAACAGAGAGCTCTTGCTTATTTACTCTTTCCTACCCTTGTGTTGTGCTTTGCATTACGATTTTTGCTCGATTTTTTGATTGGTTTTCTTTGATTTCTGTAGGCTAGGTTTTGTTGCAATTTTTGAAGAGTTTTGCTTGCTTCTTCGAAGTTTTTGTTTGCGACGATTTTGCACTATTCTTCTAGGCTGAGTGGCTGAGTTTTCTGGTCTTCCTTTTCTCTTATTGATCTTGCTACTAGTTAGCCTTATAAGGTTTGGAGCATTGTTGAAGTTTGTGCTTGAATTTCAGTCTTGTTTGGTTTGGATTTTGATAGTTGTGCTTGGTCTTTGCGAGCTCTTTCCTTATAAAACTAAAAAGCTCAAAAAAACATTTGTTTTGCTTTTTGTTTTTTCATTTCAAAAACTCAAAAAACATTTTGTTTTGTTTTTGTTTTTGTTGTTGCATTTTTGTTTTCGTTTCTCTATATCTTTTGGAGATTTTGTGAATTTTCTTGTCTTTTGGTTTTTGGCTTGATTTTGGGAGAAGTTGTCATTGATTTCTTCTTCTTGTTTTTAAGCATTTTTGGTGTCTTCATATTAAGAGTTCTTGTTTTCAGGAACTAGCTTTCTGGACAACCAAAAAGAGTTAAAACTGAAAGAGCTTTTTGGGAATTTCACTCTGCTTTAGGAGATTGTTGCATCTTAGAATTTGCATGCTTGTAGTGATTTTCATTAGGTGCATTTAAATCATTTAGTCAGTTTCATAGTTTTTGTGAGTGTGAGCTTGTTATTTGAAAAGAAAAAATACAATTTTCTCGTAGAACCTATATAGAGATTACTTTTCATCGAAAGACAATGAATGTATTTGCATGTAGTTAGGTTTTTATTAATTTCTTTTGTGTCAAAAACACCATACGTTTCATCTCCATATCCTTGTGACTTAATATAACAACCCATTAAAATAAGCGATTTAATCTAAAATCAACTAGCAAGTTTTCTAAGTGTCATTCACCAACTAGCTAGGTTGTAGGGCCTTGGAATAGGTGAGTGGAGAGTTAACTCTCCAAGGCCGCTTAAACAAACATAGAAGTTGATTAATTGAGCGAAATCCAACTCCGTTAGGTGGACCGAGAAAGCTCTCATCCGAGAGTCAAGCGTGAGGGGAAGTGAAGGTTGAGAAGAGGGATACCCCCCCCTCCGATTAGCTGAATCTGACCTCAAGACCATTTCGCCCGGCTTTTGATACGGATTGGTGCCCATAGTTTCCACTCCTAGGTTCCACACAGGTGACTGCGGGGGGGAATACTCGTGGTACCTGAGGCAGACGTCGCATCACTTTCAGCAGTACTTCTGGGGGGTGCCCTTGCGAAGCTTGGGTGCTTGAGCCGGCAAAGGCTATCGTTAGGAGGTCGGCGTAACTGTTTCTGATACCTTCGCTAGTTTTTCTGGGCCCTAATCATCCCAGACTGCTTTCGGGAGGTCCTATATTTCGCTTTCCTATATTTTGGTGTCCAGTCCTCATCACCCGGAGCGGAAATACTTGGAGGCTGTTTGCTTGACTGTATCTCAAGGATTTTTATTTTTAGTGAGTGCTCTTTGCTCCTAGCTTGCCTATCTTTTCACTTTTTTGAGTCTAATTTAAAATCGATAAAAGTGGTTGATCAAGCACCTCGACGATCGAGGAGAATCCGGGGGTTATCTCCCAAGAGTCCAGAGCCTTCTTCGAGAAGGCGTAGGAGTAATTCAACAGGTGGTTACCACCCTGTGGCATCTGACGCAGTGGAGAGAGATCCTCCGCAGAGGTCTGAAGGTTTCATAGCTGATTCTGGTGTCGGTTTCGAGAGGAGCGTTCCGCTCACCTCGCGAGTTTTGTTTCCTCAGGAAGAATATTTTCAAATCGAAGACGTACCTGAGCCTCCTTCTACAGGTCCATCTCCTCTTCCTCCTGATTATCCGTTTGTCGTTCAGTACATCAGACCTGAATCGGAGAGACCGCCAGATCTTCCGTATCATTCTTATCTTTCGATGGCCACGACTGGGAACGTGGCTTCTGCCGTGAGTGCTGCAGGCATTCAGACTCCTGTTTCTGTTGAAGCAGGGGGCACTATTGCTTCATCTTCGATTGCTTCTAGTGCTACTGTGTTTGGCTCTGGTTTCACCCAGGCACATGCTTCTCATTCTGGTCCCTTTTATTCAGGGATGCCCTCCAGTGGGAATCCCTCTTTTTCCTTTTCCGCTGCTTCAGCTAGATCTACGCCCATTGTTAGTATGAATCCTTTGTCGAAGTGTACGAAAAAGGACCACTTTAGCTACGCATAACTAATAGCCCTAACAACAAAAGTGGCTGCCAATATCTTCAGATCTGCGGTTAGTTGAACAAGAAAAGAGCTGCAAAAAACTAGATCTATGCATGGAAAGACATTAAGCAGTAAAAACAAGGGTTTACTCCATATACCAATAGACAAGACAAGAACAATTTTTGAAAGAATTTTTATATTAATTAGGCACCTGGGAGGAAAAAAAGAAGGCGTATCCAATTCTCCTCAGTGGGATGGGTTCTTGGAAGTCCTCAGCACTTCAGATCTAAGATTTCTCTCTCTTGTTGGTGTAGAAAACCCACACAAAGAATGGAACTCAAAGGGAGCTCTCACAGCAAATGGCAGAAAATGGTGACCAAGTGTATAGATCCAGAGAGATCTAATAGGCAACAAAAGGTGAAGAATGGTAGGAAAAACCCTCCTATTTATAACAAAATATTGGGTCATTCTAGATCTTGGTGCATGGGTTAACCAGATCTAGATCCACTTTTTACGGAATATTTTATTATATTTGTTGGAGGGAAAAGGTATTTGACTTGGGTCAAATCCCTTAATTTGTCAAAAATAAATAAATAAATGATTTATTTATCTTTTTAAGGAAGCGGTTAGAAGATAATCAAATAAATAATGATTTATTTAATTATTTAAGGAAGTGGTTGAAAGATAATTAAATAAATAATGATTTATTTAATTATTTGTAGGTGATTTGGTCATATTTAACAAGGAATATTATCTAAATAAGATTTAAATAATTATTCCTAGAAAATAATAAGATAAATAAAGGTTTATCTAATTAATTTCTTTGATTTTTGGGTTAAACATGACTGGGAATAATAATTAAATTATGGTTTAATTAATTATTCCATGAGGAAAATCAAACAAATATAGGTTTGTTTAATATTTCCTTTTGGGGTTTCCTGTTTTAACATAGTGAAAGCAATTTTACTTAGGGTAAAATTGGTTAAATTATGGTTTAATTAGTTATTCCATGAGGAAAATCAAACAAATATAGGTTTGTTTAATATTTCCTTTTGGGGTTTCCTGTTTTAACATAGTGAAAGCAATTTTACTTAGGGTAAAATTGGTCTTACATGGTGTACTTGGGTCCATCTAATGATAATAGGTTAGATGACCAAAAAATGGTGTAACAGATTTCCCCCCAGCATGCGAGTGTCAAGAGAAAATCGTATGACCGAAGTACGTTGTAAGAACTCAATCACTAGACAACAAAAGGGAAGTTAGAGAGAGAAATGCAAGGTAGATAGTGTGCTGAAGAACTAGACCCTGAGGAGACGAGACTCGCAGGTGCAACAAGTCTCTTTTTATGAGAGGGAACCTGTGCTGAAGGTGGCGGGCGAGGCATACCTATGCCCGCCAAGACAAAGTACAAAAGAATAGTGTGTCCAGTAAACAAGGGACCGAACCATAAAGTACAGATGGCATAATCATGAGCCAGATAAAAATACAATGAGGAATCCCATATACATGCTGTGCCTGGGATAACAGCCAGGACTTGTACAATAATATCTGAGTACATGAGAGACAAATACAACCCTAAATGCCCCCTGTAAATGGGGAAGGGCTCACAAAATCTGACTGATACATGCAAATCACAGAGGCGCTGCAAGTGGCTACAACCAACATCATCAAATATCTGGAGCTGCATCAAAGGCTGCAAGGAAGAAGTCATCCGGGCATGTGGGGGGATACCTGCAGGGCCATCCCCTCATGAGGGTTGAGACATCTCACACATACTCGAGAAATCATCAAGAGCTGCTGCTGGATCGCTGGACCATCAAGTATATGGATCTCGATCATGCTGAAAGGAGCTGGAGAAACAATCAAGTCAAAGGGAAAAGAAAGATCCCTTTGCCTGATCCGAGGCACCGAACAAGAGTGGAAGCTGGAACCAAGGTACACCGCCCTCTAGACCTGGCTTCTGGAATGAATGAGCTGATGTCGACAGAAGGAGGTCCGCCATAGGTGAGGCAATGAGAGGCCCTCAACTAAGGCACGAGAGAAAAGAGTAGAGCGACGGACAGATTGACTAATGATGATAGTGAAGTAGAAAGGACTGAGTAGCGAATGGACGACTTCCCTTGTTAGAGCATAAAGGGCATGAATGACATGGCAACGACTGACACAATATCGTAAGGGAGAGGGGACAGTGGGACTGAAGGTCATAATATGCGACACAAGAGAGAGACCAAGCAATGAAGGATGGAGGGCTATAGTGGGGTACAAAGGGACTCAGGATAGACTCCATGGAGGGAATGATGACTCAACTTGGATTCTCTAAACAAGGGCGACTCGATGGTGCTGCCACACAGTAGAGGCCCTAATGGGGGACGGTGGAAACATGATTACAAGGTGGGAACTCATGACGAACATCGACACGAACATGGACAAGAATGGAGGTGAAGGGATGCCCCAAATACAAGTGTTGTAAGTGAGGAAATTCGATTTATAGTGGAGGTGAAGTGGCCCTTCTTGGACAAAATGGATCCGGGTGAAGTAGCAAATTATAAACATGAAAAAAAAAAAAAAAAACAAATGCTGGCTATCTAAAAGAAAATAAAACATGCATTCCAGAAGGGAAATGCTAAGGGTAATATTTCTTAAGATAGAGTGCATTGCGAGGATTAGGAAGGGGGTGGCCTTCGAAATCCTCTAAGAGGTATGCCCCCTTACCGAGATCCTTACTAATGATGTAAGGGCCTAGCCATAATGAGTCAAACTTCCCATGACCAAGGACATCATGGGCCTGGTCATATACTAGAACAAGGTCGCCTTCATGAAAAGTACGAGGCTGGACTTTTCGGTCATACTGAGCTTTGGTGCGCTTCTTGGCCGCTTCCATGGTTTGCAAGGCAACACGGCGGTCTTCGGAAGCGCGTTCGAGCATGATAAGTCATTGTTCTAGAGGTTGGGTGTCCGGGAGAAGTTCAATGGCCAGATGCAGGAAAGGAATTTCACACTCGATCGGTAAGACTGCCTCCTCTCCAAAAACTAGGTGGAAAGGAGTAAACCCGGTGGCGGTTTTAACAGAAGTTCGATAGGCCCACAAAGCAGGGAAGAGCATGAGATGCCAGTTGGTTTTGTGCTTATTCACCGTTCGTTGAAGCATAGTCTTGAGGATTTTGTTGACTGCTTCAACTTGGCCATTACCTTGGGGGTAATAGGAGGAGGAATATTGGTGCTCAAAACCCAACAGTGAGGATAGCTCACGCCATATCTCATCTTCAAAATGTTTGCCATGGTCGGAGACCAATTGTTTGGGAACCCCGAATCGAGCTATAACGTGGTTAAAGAAAAAGAGGGCCGCGGTAGCTGCCGTGTTGTTGAATGTTGGCATGGCCTCGGACCATTTGGTGAAATAGTCGACTGCCACGATGATATACTTGTGGTTACCAGCAGATGGTTGGCGACACTCCATAAAGTCGATGGCCCATTTACCGAAGGGGCTAGTTGAGACGACCGGATGGAGGGGAGCTGGGGGAGCTCGCGCCTTAGGGGCGAAATGTTGGCAATTGGGACAGTGTTTGATTGCCTCAATGCAATCACTGAAGAGGGAAGGCCAAAAATACCCAGCGCGCATGACTTTCTGGGCAGTAGCAAGACCGGAGAGGTGGCCACCGCAAGCTCTGCTATGGCAGGCATTAAGGACCTGTTCAGCTTCAGCGTGCGTGAGACAACGACGAAGGACAGTATCAACCCCGCGACGGTAGAGGTCGTCGCCAATAAGGAGGTATCGAGGAGCTTGGTGTCGGATACGTCGACGAGCCTCACGATCAAGGTGGAGGGCGAACTTTTGGGTTCGAAAGTAAGTAATAATATCGCCATAACATGGGTCGTCGTAAATAATGGCAAATAAGTGTTCATCAGGAAAGTCATCATTAACTGGTGGGTCGTGCGATCCGGTAGGTAATTCAGAAATGAGCTCAGCGAGGGCTAAGCCTTTCTTACTCTTTGGTGTGACAAATTCGAGGTCGAATTCCTAAAGAATGATGACCCAATGGGCATACTTCCCAGTGAGGATACGACGACTCAATAGGAAAGCCAAGGGGTTGGAATTAGTCACAACCTTGGTGGAGCGCATGAGGATATAATGACGAAGTTTTTGGACTGAGAACACTACAGCCAGTGCTAATTTTTCTTCAGGTGAGTAGGAAACAGGAGGCCCTACAAGGTTCTTACTGACGTAGTAGATCACATGCTCGACACCATTGTCATCTTCCTGGATAAGGACTCCAGCGACCGAATAGGTGGAAGCGGAGATATACAGGATGAAGTCCCGATCAAAGTCGGGAGGGCAGATCAAGGGAGCGGATGTGAGAGCCTGCTTGAGGGCATCAAAAGACTCGTGAGCATAGGAATCCCAAACGAAAGGGATAGTAGATCGGAGGAGTCTAAAGAACCCATGTGCGGTTGTGGCGTAGTCAGGGACGAACCGTCGAAGAAAATTAGCTTTTCCTTGGAGACTTTGGAGCTGGCGGAGGGTACGTGGAATGGGAAGTTCAAGAATGGCTTGAACTTTCAAAGGGTCAAGAGTGATACCATCCTTAGACACGATGAAGCCTAAGAGCCAGCCGACAGGTACGCAAAAAACACATTTCAATGGGTTAAGGTGGATATTATACTTGCGACATCGGAGGAAAATGGTACGCAGATCGTGGAGGTGCTGCGCCCGATGCTTAGAGCGTGCAGTGAGGTCATCTAAATAAGCAAAGATAATGTGAGCTAAGTCATGGAAACAATAAGACATGGCCCGTTGAAAAGTGGTGCCGGCGTTTTTGAGACTGAAAGGCATGACCCAGTAAGCAAAAGTTCCCCACGGACTAATGAACGCGGTTTTGAGTTGATCGGCAGGACGGATAGCAATTTGGTTGTATCCGGAGAAACCATCCATAAAGGATAGAACCTCATGCCCCACACACTCATCAATGATTTGGTCAATGAACGGTGTGGGGAAGTTGTCTTTGGGACAAGCTTGGTTCAAGTCGCGAAAGTCCGTGCAGACACGGATGGTGCCTTGTTTCTTGAGAACGGGAACGGGGTTGGATACCCAAGTGGTGTATTCAATGGGGTAAATGAAACCGGCCTGCTGGAGCTTATCGATTTCGGCTTTGATAGCGTCACGTCTGGAAGGATGAATGGGTCTCAACTTTTGACAGACTGGTTTGGCATCAGGCCATGTATCGATATGGTGTTTGACAATGGCAGGATCGAGTTCGGGCATTTCAGAGTAGGACCAGGCGAAAATATCGCGGAATTCTTTGAAAAGCTTGGTGTAAGCTTTGATTTCTTCCGAGGTGCATTGAGCGCCCAAGGTGATATATTCTTGGATACCTGGAGTGACTGAAATGTCGATTTTGATGGTAGGAGAGATATTGGCCATGTTTCCTTCTTCGAAAGCATCAGGTGCAGGGATGGGGTTTTTGAACCAATCGACTGCATTGGGGATGAAGTCTTTGGTTTCCACAGCAAATTGGTCATGGGACTGCTGTGGAAGGAAGTATGCGCGATGGTGCATATCGTCCCATGGAAAGTCCGGGTTGGTCATGGCTTCCATAATGTCTTCATCGGATTGGAAGATGGGAAGACTGGAGGAAGAAAGGTCACCCGAGGAGGTAGTGATGTGTGATGGGTCATCAGGAGGAGAAGGGCTCAAATGTGCAATGTCAACAGATCCAAGGTCGGCTGAGGAGTCGAGAGTATCTGTAGGCTGAAGGGTAGATGAACCTTCTCGCAAGGATGAAGACAGGTACAGAATGGTGATTGATGACTCTGTTGGCTCGATAGTGGGAGGAGGAATGTGAATGGGAGTAGGAAAATCCTCTGGTCCTATCGAAGTGGCCTTGAATTGGCGATACATGTACAAGGAGGAACGATACTCATCAAGGCGGGGACAGAGGTGGGTGTAATGGCCGTGGAAGTCGCACAAAGCACAAGGGTGGTTTGTGCGCAAGTTTTTGAGTTTCGGGATAGAATCCGGGATAGTGACGTAGACTTCGGGGATGTCAAAGTCGGGAAACGTCTCATTAACCAGAATCTTGAGGTGCGGCAATTCAGGACACGTATGGGTGGCGTGACCGACGATATCGCACAAAGCGCATTGGATAGCGGGTTTCGGCGGTCGTGGAGGGGTAGGGGCTGTCGGGGCGGCCTGGTCCTGATGGGTTGCCCCCTTACGAGCTTTGCCTTTCTTTCCGGGGGCTGGCACCAAGGGGGTAGGGTCCTGTGGAGGTGCTGGGGGTTCGGAGGAAGTGAGGGGGACCGGTTGAACCGGTGTCAAAGCAAGGTAAGGTTTGGGGTGACCGGGAGGGGTAGCGGCTGGAGGGTCAATGTACCAGACGGGTATACCAAGGGTCAGGTTAGGGAGAGAGAGGGTGGCCATGATGGGGACAGAAAATACTCCGGGAGGGGGAGCCAGGAAAGGTATCTGCCCAGCAGGGTAATGACCAGGGAGGACGGCTCCGAGATGGTTAAGGCCTGGGGGAACCGAGCCAGGAGGATAAAGGGGATCAGGGAAACCAGCTATAGGGGGAGGGCCAGAAGGAGGAGGTCCGGCTGGCTGAGATGAATGGCTAGAAGCGGGGTGTGGAGGGCGAGGTGGAGGTTGCTGACTAGCCAAGGCAGGCCGCGTAAGGGCAACCTGAGACGATTGCATCATGCAAACATTCGATAAGCTGGGATCAGTGATAGGAGGAGGGGGAAGGTTAAGGAAAGTTCCAAGCAAGGATGAATCTTTGTAAACGTCAGGGGAGACACTAGTCAAGGAATTGACAGTTTGCTTGTTGGCTACAGAAGAGATGGTCGTCTCAGGTGAGGTCTGAGACGTTGGCTCATGATATGTCAACTGGTCAATGGTGACTATCTTTCCATTATGGGGGAAAGACATCTTGCGAAAAACCGTGGATGGGACAGCCGACATAGCATAGGTGTAGCTTCACCCTAGTAGAATGTTGTAGTCTAGCGGGGCGTCAATGACTTCGACGTCAACGCAAATAGTCTTACCGACGAGAGTGATAGGACAACTACGGAATAGGCCAATGGGTTGGGAGGCATGGCCGTCCCACGCTCGAAGGGTGATCGTGGAAGGGGCCAGCTAAGGAGATCCGAGTTGCTTCCAAACCGAAGCGGACATCACACAGGTGGATGCCCCCTCATCAAAGATACACCGGGAAACGTTTGCGTTCCAGATTTTGACTGGGATTTGGAAGGCGACGGAAGGAGGGAGAGGAGGATGGTCCGATTGAGTGGCGTCGAAAACAATCATTTGGTCATCAGCAGGATCTACAGCGCCCACGGCAGATAGCAGAGCCCTCTTTTGGGAAGGGCATGACTGGAGGAGTTCCAGTGTGGAAATGGCGGCAGGGGATTGCGCCAAATCATCTACTATATTATACGAATGAGCAGCTCGACCGGAAGCAGCGTTTCGACGTAGTGGTCCCTTATAAATCTTGGTATGAACCTCAACTTTGGGTTGAGGGATATGTAAGGGGCCGCTGGATGTCAAAAGAGACTCTGTAGAACCTGAAGAAGGAGGCTCGGGGGCAGACTGAGCAGGAGGCTTGGGGTACTGGCGAGACCGAGTTTGAAGGTGAAGATCGATGGGTGGGTTAGGATCGGAGTGCATCATAAGGATCTGGTAATCGGAGGAACCAGAAATGGAAGGGGGAGTGGCGACCTGGCTATCAGGCGGTTAGGTAGCCATGAATCCTTGCTGAGGGAAAGGATCAGTAAACACAGCTGGCTAGGTAGTGGCCACATTAGGAGGAGCATGAGGGGAGGCATGCTGTCCGCGCAATGTGGCTTGAGATTCCCACATCTTCCGCATCTGGGGTAAGAGGGGACAATCGTGGGTGTAATGACCGTAAACACCGCAACACGAACAAGGCTTGTTTGTGCGAAGCGACCTGTCCGGCTTGGGCTGAATGCCCTGTTGCTGGTTGGCAGTGTTAGGGTCCACACCAGAATTGGGTCCTCGGGTACCAGGGGCAGATGGGTTTTGGTTGCCTCTCCGCCTTCTTTGAGAATAAGGGGGATTAGTCGCGCCCTGCTGTGCAAATACGTGCTGTTGCTGGTTTGGAGGAGGCAAGGGAGATGGAAGCGCATATGCTGGAGGAGCTGGCGCACCAGGCTGCGGATAAAGGTAAGGGTTAGGTTGGGAAAAATTGAGGTAAGCAGGAGGTTGGGCAAAAGGAGGAGGCGTGCCGTATCCTGGATACATGCTACTGGGAGGGGGAAGAGTGCTAGAGGTGTTGGCCCCTCCCTGAGGGAGACCATAGCCCACAGGAGGTTGAGCATACGGATGGGAAAGAGCTCCAACGATACCGTCGGCGGAATGAGATGCCCCCGGGGCGTTAGCGCCACCGGACCTGGGGAGGTCAGGAAGAACGGTATAAACATAACCAGATTGAGCGTAGATCAGGTCATATTTCAAGGCTATTTGGAGGGCGGCTTCTTCAGTTTGAGGAAAGTGAGAGGTGACATCTTTGCCGATGGGAGCTGGAAGGGTACGAAGGAACCAGTCCATATAAACCCGATCTTCGAAGGGAGGGGCTCGACATAAGCTCCGTCTTCTTCGCCATTCCTGAACATGGGCGGAAAGGCGTGTTGAAGAGGATTGCTTGAAGGAAGTCAAGAGCTCCGTGCCAGTATCGTATCGGAGAGGGAGCTGGAAATACGATAAAAAGGCTTGGGCAAGAGTCTCAAAGGTGGTATGGGTAGAGGTGGCTTGTTCGACATACCATTTGGAAGCTTCGTCGGTAAGCGTGCGTTGGAACAAACGAAGACGGATGGATTCATCGGTAATGGAATTGGAGGAACACCACATGTGGAAAGATCGGACATGATTGGTTGGATCTTCGCCATTAAGGCCCTCAAACTTAGGGATGTCGGAGGGGAGCTTGGTTGGCATAGCGGGCCAATTAGCATTGTGGTGAATGGGGTCATTAATCAACTGATGGAAATCGGGGAGGCTGAGGCCTGCAATGTACTGAAACACAGGGGTGGCCGGGGTAGTTCCTGTGGCGGTTCCACTAGTAGTAGGGCCGGCATTGGGGCCGGGAGAACCGCTAGCGTTAGGCCCTGGACCAGACATAGTGAAGGTGACAGGGGGAGAACCAGGAGGAGAAGGAGGACCCGATGAATCAGGAGAGGAGTCGGAGTGTGGACTCGAAGGTGGACTGGCTCGACGACGATGGTGCGGAGCAGGTCGATCAACCAGAAATTGAGGGTGAAGGCCAAGAAGTCTCCGGGAAAGGCGCCTTGGGGGTGCAATGATGACAGGAAGAAGGAAACCGACAAGGGCAGAAAGGGACAGAATCAAGTAATGTCAAGGGCAGATGAGGTGCAGTGACAATTGATTTTAGAGTCTTTGCTAGGCGGTGTTAACCAGGTGCTTCTTCACTTAGGGTCAGTGTGTGGTGTGCGTTAATTTTAATTTTTAAACCCTTTTCGTTTTGAGAGCAAGAAAAAGTGTGTTGCGTAACTGAAAAGAAATCTGCAGAGAACAATATAGATTGCTGAAATAACAGAACATTTAACAGTTAACTATGCATCGATCTAACCCAAGAAGGCGGGTCTCTCAAAACTACTCTAAAAGAGGGCAAAAATCTATTCGAAACACACATACAAAGAGGCCAATAGATCTAGGGTCAAAAGGGATAGGGATCTAGAGGATAAAACTGCTGGAAAGAGGTGCAGATCATAGCCAAGAGACAGAGGCAAGGTGGCTGGAAAAAGGGAGGTAATCAGCAAAAAACGGAGGGGGCAAGGAGGAGGCCCTAAAAAAGAGGTCCAAACAAAACGACAAGAGGTGATTTGAAAGGAAGAAAGGCTGATTACAATGGATCTGAAAGGGAGGTAACAGATCTGGAAAAAGGGAGGTTGAAGCTCTGAAAAACAGACGGCTGAAACAGTTAAAACTCTTCCACAAAAAGTGGAGGGTACTAAAGCCCTAGGGGGCTAGGTTCCCACTTTAGATGAGTAAAAACAGATCAAAACTTGGTCAAGGCAGGCTGAGACAGAGGCTGGAAGACCCTGACAGAAGCTGCAGCAAAACCCAGAAAAATTGCAGAAAAATCACTGAAAAAGTGGCAGGTCGCAAATTCTGACCTGTTTTCAGTGCAGGTCGCAGAAAAGGGGCAGAAAAGTGCGACCTGGAGGTCCAGGTCGCAGTTTATGGGCCAAAAAGTGCGACCCCCCATTCCGGTTGTCTCGGCGGCAGATTTTCAGAAAATTTGTCGCCTCAGTTGCGGCTGATGTCTCTTACCTGCGCAATAGGGCCAGAAACACACGGAAGTTAAAAATTTTAATGTTTTAGGGTTTTACGTGAGAAAAACAACATAAAAATAGGAAAAATAAACAGCTGAAAAGAAACCCTAGGGTCTGAAGTAGCTAGATATGCAGGAATATGAAAAACGACAGCGGTCGTAATTTAAAACCCGTGTGGAGTCGCCATTTGTTAGTATGAATCCTTTGTCGAAGTGTACGAAAAAGGACCACTTTAGCTACGCATAAATAATAGCCCTAACAACAAAAGTGGTTGCCAATATCTTCAGATCTGCGGTTAGTTGAACATAAAAGAGCTGCAAAAACCAGATCTATGCATGGAAAGACATTAAGCAGAAAAAATAAGGGTTTACTCCATATACCAATAGACAAGACAAGAACAATTTTTGAAAGAATTTTTGTATTAATCGGGCACCTGGGAGGAAAACAAGAAGGCGTATCCAATTCTCCTCAGTGGGATGGGTTCTTGGAAGTCCTCAGCACTTCAGATCTAAGATTTATCTCTCTTGTTGATGTAGAAAACCCAATGCAAAGAAAGGAGCTCAATGGGAGCTCACACAACAAATGATGGAAAAGTGTGACCAAGTGTATAGATCCAGAGTGATCTAATAGGCAACAAAAGGTGAAGAATGGTAGGAAAAACCCTCCTATTTATAACAAAATATTGGGTCATTCTAGATCTTGGTGCATGGGTTAACCAGATCTAGATCCACTTTTTATGGAATATTTTATTATATTTGTCGGAGGGAAAAGGTATTTGACTTGGGTCAAATCCCTTAATTTGTCAAAAATAAATAAATAAATGATTTATTTATCTTTTTAAGGAAGCGGTTAGAAGATAATCAAATAAATAATGATTTATTTAATTATTTGAGGAAGTGGTTGAAAGATAACTAAATAAATAGTGATTTATTTAATTATTTGTGGGTGATTTGGTCATATTTAACAAGGAATATTATCTAAATAAGGTTTAAATAATTATTCCTAGAAAATAATAAGATAAATAAAGGTTTATCTAATTAATTTCTTTGATTTTGGGTTAAACATGACTGGGAATAATAATTAAATTATGGTTTAATTAATTAATCCATGAGGAAAATCAAACAAATATAGGTTTGTTTAATATTTCCTTTTGGGGTTTCCTATTTTAACATAGTGAAAGCAATTTTACTTAGGGTAAAATTGGTCTTACATGGTGTACTTGGGTCCATCTAATGATAATAGGTTAGATGACCAAAAAATGGTGTAACACCCATGTCTTCCATGGCTAGTGGATCGGCTTCGTTTCAAGGGTTCCCCTTCGGAACTGGACATATTCCTAGCTCGAATCCTTCGTTAGGGTCCTTTCCGTTTACCTCTCAGACCCAGAGTTTCAACCCTTGGTCTGGGGGGCAAAGTTCTACTACTTTTACAGGATGGAACCCTGTATTTACTACAACGGGGGCAGGGAATCAGTTTTACGCAGGTCATCAAGGGAATGCTTCTTTCCCTTCTTCGAGTGCTTATCAGACCTTTTCTCCTCTGTCTAATGCTTGGAACCCCTATCAGGGGCTATCCTCTTCATTTCAAACTTCA
The DNA here is from genome assembly GCA_034641835.2 of Pinus albicaulis. NCBI lineage: Eukaryota > Viridiplantae > Streptophyta > Pinopsida > Pinales > Pinaceae > Pinus > Pinus albicaulis. Next base: position 1,083,086,438 of record CM076582.1, read on the forward strand.
GCGGGGGGAACTGGTCTAGGCTTTGGTAACTCGGCGTGGGGAGGAGGTTCTTCTCCTTTTTCTACGGGTCCTTTCTGGCAACCTGGTGCCTCACCAAATCCAGGCTATTATTTTCAGAATGTTGGGAATCCATCCCATCAAGGATGGAATCCTCAAGCTCTGCCTCGCTTACCTTTTCTGGCAACGTTAAACTTGCCAGATTTGTCGAAGTTGACTAATGATCCGATTCGTTATAGTCCGGGGTGGCCTCCGGTTCCAACCAAACTTCCTTCAGACATTCCAAAGTTTGAAGGTAAGAATGGAGAAGATCCGGCAGACCACATCACCACTTTCCACTTATGGTGTTCTTCGAACTCCCTAATCGATGATTCGATTAGGTTGAGATTATTTCAACGCACCCTAACTGGAAATGCTGCCAAATGGTATATAGAGCTCACTGGGGGCAGTTTCGCTACATTTGGAGAACTGGCTGTCACATTTCTAAACCATTTTCAGTTGCCTGTCAGATATGAGGCTGGGACCGAACTCCTGGCTAATTTTAAGCAGGATGAGGCAACTCACATTTCTGATCACATTCAGGAATGGAGGAGAAGGAAGAGGCTCATCAAAGCTCATATTCCTGGGGAATTCCTTCTCGAATGGTTTCTCAAATCCCTGCAGTCAGATATTTCAAAGGATGTATCCCTATCTGGGGTATTTTCTGAGGAGCAGGCCATTTTTAGGGCCCAACAGCTGGAACTGATCTATTCTCAATCTGGGGTCCTTTATAAATATTTGCCCAATGCTCCTCGCTCCCAATTGGATTTATCGAAAACTAAGCCCGGTCCGCATGGTGATGGACTTGTCGGATCGATCAATAGTGGTGCAGCCAGCCTGCTTTCTCAACTGCAGCAGTTGTCTTTACAATCTGCTCCTTCTAGTCAGGCCGTGCCTGCCGAGTCATCGCCTTCCCAGTCTTTTTCCATAAATGTTGTCCAAGCTTCTGATCCCAAAAGAAATCAACAATCCGATGGGAAGAAGAAGGGACGAAATAACAAGAAGAAGGGCAAGAACGGGAAGGGTAATGCAAACAAAACCAACGAGCGTGTTGGTGAGGGTCAAAAGGAGAAGAAGAAAGTGAAGTTTCCATGCAAGCTTTGTGCTGGAGACCATCTCACACACCTTTTCCCTAAAATTCAGGATGCTCAGCGCTTGTTAGCTCAGCAGGGTTCTTCTAGTTCCCAGGCTGTGTTAACAAACCCTTTTCCCCAAGGGCAGCAATTAGTTGTTGGCGCGAACCAAAATCCTGGGGCTTCCTCTGGGGGCACCCAAGAAGGGGAAATTCCATCGAACATTTTTATGATGAGTGCTCACGCGGATATCGCTACGAGATCCTGTGATTATGGCGGAGAAGAGTCTTCGAAAGCTAAGGAAGTTCCTGATGCTACTGAGCCGCTTCACATTACGAAGCCTACTGTTGAGTCTATGCCTCGGATGCCCAAAGCATCTACTAAGCGGTCAACGATTAATCCGAATGCAAGGGCTGCCCAGAATTACTCGATTGTAGAAGATCTAGCGCAGAGTCCTTGTGCTATGTCAGCTTTAGAGGTACTCCAGTCTTGTCCAGCTCAGCGCAGTGCTTTGCTCACTGCCATTGGGGCTATTGATCCGAAAAATTCTCTTCTGATTACTTTTGATATGACTAATTTTAAGAAGAGACTTCCTCATCACATGGCATTTCATATTAAATCATCGTATCGGAAGTGCAATATCTTTCGAACGGTTGTTGATGAGGGTGCTTCCACATGCGTGATGTTTCTCGCATGTTGGAAGACACTTGGATCTCCCAAAGTTGTTCCATCTAGCACTGTTCTTACTGCGTTCGATGGTCATTCTCACAAACCCCATGGTATTGTCCCAGCTTTGCCCATCTGTGTTGGGGGAAAAACTGTCAATATAGAGGTTGAGGTAGTGGATGCAAGCTTGGACTACAACCTTCTGTTGGGGAGAAATTGGATTTATGAGATGGATGCCATTGCATCCTCATTATTTCGAATTGTATGTTTCCCCCACGAAGGGAGGATCATTACAGTGGATCAACTGGACTGTCCTCCTGTAGACCTGAATGCGTCTTCTGACTCATCTGTTCCAAAGTTGGATAATACTAAGGCGCCTGTTGAGAATCTAGGAGTTGGAATGTATTCTTCCTTGATGGGTACTTTCGATCTTCCTCCTCCTAAGGTTCATATTAATGCTATTTCATCCTCCAAGGCTCCTCTTCGAAGAGAGTTCTTTCGAACTCATTATTTTTCGGACCCTTGGACCTTACCTTCTCCTACTGCCACATTAGAGGAAGGTCAAGTGGGTGGAATGGAATTTCCGATTTCTGCAGCTGAGATTGCATATCAATCTATTGTTGACTCTGCAGAAACCATCCCGGCTCCTCTTTCACCGGAAGAGTTGGATGGTGATGTGGCCCCGGCTTGGACAATTACTTCTTCTTCTACCCAGGATTGTCTAGATACCACTCTTCCATCTGAAGAGGCCATCCTGGAAGCAATGACAGGTATAGATAGACCGTGGGATGATTTGCATCATCGGTCTTACTTCCTACCTGACTTGAGCGAAGTTGAAACAAGTTTTCCAAGTCCTCCGTCTCCTGGTCCTGTTCATCCAGTCTTGAACCCATTAGCACCAACACAGGTTTATGCTGAAGGGAACATGGCTGTGATCTCTCCTACTATCCCGGTGAACATTTCCAGGGATCCCAATATTATCGAGAATGTCTTCATTGGAGCTAAATGTTCCCGTGAGGAGATTCAAATTTATACCGAGCTCTTTAAAGAGTATAGGGATGTATTTGCTTGGTCTTATGAGGAAATGCCTGGAATTGATCCATCTATTGTCTAGCATGAGATCAAGATGTATGAAAACGCTAAGCCGGTGAGGCAAAAACTTCGTCCGGTCAATCCTAGGAAGGCAACAGCTATCAAAGCTGAAGTTGAAAAGCTGCTTAAGGAAAGATTCATTTTCCCAGTTCCTCTGACTGAATGGGTTTCAAATCCCGTTCCTGTAGATAAAAAGCAAGGAATGATTCGAGTGTGCATCGATTTCAGATACCTAAATAAATCGTGTCCTAAAGATAATTACCCCACACCATTCATTGATCAGATTATTGACGAGTGTGCCGATAACGAGATTTTCTCCTTCATGGACGGTTTCTCCGGATATAATCAAATTACTATCCATCCTGAAGATCAACATAAGACCGCATTTATTTGTCCCTGGGGTACGTTTGCATATAAGAAAATGCCTTTTGGTCTGAAAAATGCTGGAGCTACCTTTCAGCGGGCCATGTCTTACGCCTTCCACGACATCAAAAATATTATCGAGGCATATTTAGATGATTTAGCTGCTCATTCTCGAAAGAGAATGGATCATCCTGGTCACCTCCGGCAAATATTTGAGAGATGTCGTTTTTATAAAATTCGATTGAATCCGAACAAGTGCGTTTTCGCGATTACATCCGGTCGGCTATTGGGATTCATTGTGTCTAGGGAAGGGATAAGGGTAGATCCCTTCAAGGTTGAGGTAATACTTCGGTTGCCTCCCCCGTCTTCCATCCGTCAGCTTCAAAGTCTTCAGGGAAATTCTAATTTTCTTCGGAGGTTTATCGTCAATTATGCTAAGATTACAAAGGGATATATGAGATTGTTGAAGAAAGGAGTTCCTTTTCTTTGGGACGACTACGCTCAACGCTCATTCGATGCTTTGAAAAAGGCATTGACCTCTGCTCCTTTACTGAGTCCACCTGATTATAGCAGAGATTTTCTTTTGTATCTGGCAGCAGCAAAATCTACCATTGGTATGGTTCTGGTTCAGGAGGATGATGCTCTTGTAGAGCATGTTATTTACTACCTTAGTCGAGGACTGGTAGGACCTGAACTTAGGTACACTCCGATAGAAAAGTTAGCCTTAGCAGCAGTTCATGTTGTGCAGCGACTCCGACATTACATTATTCTTCGCAAAACTTATGTTTTGGCAGCTGCCAATCCATTTCAGTTTGTCCTCAGCAGGCGAGTGATTGGGGGCAAATACAATCGATGGATTGTGATTCTACAGGAATTTGATCTTGAGTTTCTGTCTGCCAAATCCAAGAAATCATTAGTTTTTGCGGAATTGATCTCCGAGTTGCCCTGTGAGGAGGAGATGATCTATGATGAGTCCTTTCCGAATGAACACTTGTTTCTTATCTCTTCACAGGATCCTTGGTATGGGGATATCATTGTGTATCTCCAGACTGCGAAGTTGCCCTCAACTTTTTTGAAAGATGAGCGTCGTAAGCTGTGTCACTTGGCCAAGAATTATTTGATTATTGGTGATGCTTTATACCGTCGAGGGGTTGATTCAATCCTAAGACGCTGCTTAACTTTCGAAGAAGCTGAGGCTGTGCTGAATGATTCCCACAGTGGAGCTTGTGGGGGTAATTTATCTAGGCTTGCTACAGCTCAAAAGATTTTGCATGCTGGATACTTTTGGCCGTCGATTTTCAAAGATTGTATTGAATCGGTCAAAAAGTGTCATCCGTGTCAGGTTTATACTTGAAAAATGCGCGATCATCCAGCTCCGCTTTTTCCAGTCGTTACTGTCGGTCCCTTTACAAAGTGGGGTATTTATTATACTACTTGTAACCCGCCTTCGGCTAAAGGTCACAAGTACATTATTGTAGCAGTAGACTACTTCACGAAGTGGGTCGAGGCTATGCCTACTTTTTGGAACGATGGTGAGACTGCAGCTCTGTTCCTTTTCAACCAGGTTATTTCTCATTTTGGTATACCTCGAGAGATTGTCACTGACCATGGCAGTCATTTTCAGAATAGTATGATGGCTGAGTTGGCTCTCAAATTGGGTTTCCGGCAGGAGCATTCATCTCCATATTATCCTCAAGCCAATGGGCAAGTGGAAGCCATGAATAAATCCTTGAAGACAATTCTTCAAAGGACAATCGATAAAGCTAGATCCAACTGGCATATTATGCTATATCCTGCACTTTGGGCATACAGGACGTCAGTGAAAACTGCAACTGGCTTTACTCCGTTTCAGTTAGTGCACGGGGTGGAATCCGTATTTCCCATTGAATGCGAGATTCCTTCTCTTAAATTAGCTGTTGAGCTTCTTCCTGACACTTCCAGTCTGGCAGAATGACTTCTTCATCTGGAACATCTCGATGAGCAACGTCGGGATGCTGCCACGATGAACGAAGCGCATAAAAACCGAGTAAAAGTTCAGTACGATAAGGCGGTTAAGCCTAGGGTCTTTTCGGAAGGTGACCTTGTTTTGGTCTATGCCCAAGAAAAAGATGCCTTGGGGGCAGGAAAGTTTAAATCGATGTGGTATGGCCCCTATATCGTTAAAAAAGTCCTTAAGAAAGGAGCTTACACCTTGGTTGATTTCGAAGGGAACGAGTTGCCGGAGCCCCGAAATGGGCTCTATTTGAAGAAGTATTATGCCTAGGCTTCGGCCTGGCATGTTGCTTTTGTATATAGTAGTTTTTTGTTTTGTACATATCTGATTGATTTTCGATCTTTGATGAGTTGGTGATGTTTTTGATCTGCTTTGGCAGGTTGTGTTGGATGTCATGAGTCATTTTGGTTTTGCCGATGGTGCTAGTAGACACACCCGGAACTTAGCTTCCGCGGCTTGGGTGCTTCATTATCCGTCCGGTCAGCTGTTAGTATCAAGAGCAGTCTGCATTGGTCCTGCTTCCAATAATATAGCAGAATACACTGTAGTGGTTCATCTACTCTCAGAGGCAATATCTTTGGGTGTTGATTCGTTGGTAGTTTTCTTGGACTCTCAGCTGGTGGTGTCGCAGTTGAACAACACTTATCGGGTACGAGATCCATTTTTATTACGATTGTTCTTGAGGGTACGTTTGTTACAAAAGTCATTTCAATTTTTAACTTTCATTCATATTCCTCGAGCTGACAACTGGTTTGCTGACTCATTAGCTAATCAAGCTTTGGATTGGCATATTAATCATTCAATTCAATAAATTTTAAATCATCAAAAACATCATACATTTGATACATTTATCACATCACATCAAATATCGATGTATATATATCATCAGAGTGTCAAAAAACTTTACAAAATTTGGATCCATAACGTCGTACAAAATTTGGGCTTATGCCCGATCATGTTCAGTCTCAAAAAGAATATACAGTCATCTAATACATAATATCTGTCTACTCCTGAGGTCCCTGCCAGAAGTCATGTTCCTATAGAACGTGACTGCGGTGGCAACTCGGCGGAATAATCTAACCCAGTCTCGGGGTACTCCTACCACCCATCTCTGGATGGCTTCTGGCAAGTCCTCTACGGCAGCCATAGGTATTTGGCAGGTCAGTCCCTCCAAGTTCCTCTGCACGGCCTGGAGTGTCCTATCTGAATCCACTGTCTCTGCCTCACCCTTGCGGCGCTTATGGCGCGGGAGACCCTCAGGACGAACTGGTCCAACATCTGAATCATGATCATTTTAAATTGTCAGTCATTATGAATCCAATCAAAAACATGTTTGTTTTTCATTTTTCATACATATTTGAAAAATCCAAAAAAATTATATAAGTCAAAAAATTTTGCAAACTTACCGACTGTGCCCCATGCTGTGCCTGGTGGAAGAACTAGATCTGGATCTCCACGGAAATCCACCCCGACATAGGGATAGTCGTCCACTGTGATGATTTGTTCTCTCCACCAAAGGAAGAACTCATCGTCCCATGTGGTCCGAGGTACTTCACTGCCCCCCAATCTCTTCATCATGTCTGCCCAACGGGCAATTCTTGGGTCCCGCGGGCTGCTGATGCTAGAGATAACTCTGGGTCTCAATGCTGGTATCTTCTCAAAGAAGAATGTTGTCAAAATGGTACCATAGCCAAAGTGTTTGGTCTTTACTTGGCGAATTGAAGTCAGCTGTTGTTTCATGTTCAGTAATAGGGCTGTGCACCAATCATACACATGAGTCAAACATTCTACTGCTATGCTCATTTGCGTCCTGGACACCTGATGTAGAGAGGCTGATCCTGCCACTCTGCCGATGGTGAATAGGAGGATTTTCATGTGCAAATCCCTCAGATCTTTAATCGCAATCTGAGTTCCAACATTTTTGGAATTCTCTACGCAATATACGTGGACATAATCTTCCACGGTCAACCCTCCCAGGGGCTTTCCGTGCAAGTCTACTGGTTCTCCCCTCCGAGAGAGTCCAGTGATGAAATATATATCCTCCACTTCAATGCGTATTGGCATCTGATCAATTATGAAGCAATCCTGATCTGGTTCCCAGTAATTGACGAGCATTTCTAGAAATCGAACATTGCTTTTCATATTTGGAATTTTGAAGAATTTGAATAAACCGCAATTCCGAAGGATATTTTGAGCTGCTCGATCCTGCATGACCTCTTGGTCAATTGCGCTATGCTCACGTTCTCTCCAGGAGATTGTCATCCTGTCAAATTTCATCAAATCATGCATTAGCCATGCTTTTTGAGTTTCGAACCTGCGCATACGCGACTTTTTCTTTGCACAGTCGCGTATATACGCGACTTGCCTATTATGAACCCGCGTATGCGCAGGTACGCATTTTTTAGCAAGGGTTTTAAAGCTAAAAATCACTTAATTTTAATTTCCAAACGGACAAAATGATTGACAAGGATGATTGAGGAGCCTACCTGAAATTTCGGCGCGTTCCGACGGTCGGTTGTTCCTGATTTGACGAAAGAAGTTTTTAGCTCCAGAGCACTTTTTCCAAATCAGCAAATGCAATAATGAACCAAATGAGAGGTAATTTGTCTATTTATGGCTAAAAAGTTGAAAATTTTCGCAAAAACTTGTTATGCTTATTTTTTTTCGATCTATATTAAGCTGCATAACTCGGATGCTTGGAAGTGCCCAGTTTGGTATGTTTTCAGGTACATTTTGATGATTTTGAGATTTTTTCCGGTTTTTGATCCATGTTTCCCGACTCGCCACGGCAGGTATATGATCTTCACTGGCATATAGGTTAGGGAAATCACTTTCCGTTGCATCTTGCATTCTAGCCTCCATACTGATCACTTGCCTTAGGGTCGATCCCATCAGGTCATGAGTATTACACCCATTTCACTCGCCGATTATTTAATCATGACTTCATGGTAGAGCCTTCCTTTACATGGGCTTCCTAGTTAGTTCCTCGCTATCACTTGTTGCCCATGCTGCGTTTTATGTAGGCTCGGGAGTCCTCTTTAGTCCCGCCATGTCTTATGTGTTGAAGCTTCATTCTTCTTCTTCTTCACTATCATTTTTCTGGCTTTTACCCTAGAGGCTCCCTGGTGTCGTTAAGTTGTATTACTGCATTGCATATTGGCTACTTGTTTATCCTGGCCTTTAGCCGGCTTCATTTGGACTCGATGTTTAAGCCAACTTTTGACCTTGACTTTCTGTACAAGTTAACCACTGCATGCACTTAGCTATCACGACTTGACACCTTTGTACCCATGGATGGAACGTTCCTCTGAGTATCACTGACCAGTTTTCGCCACCTTGCATTGAGCATAGGATTGTTCCAATCCCAGGAACTAGTGCATCTGCTTTCTCGATACTCGTTCTATCCATTGTACCATAGCATTCTTTTATTCTTTTTCAGGCTTATTATATGAAAAAGACAAAAAAATCAAATATAACAAAAAGAGCGGGAACGGGATGTATCTTCGTTGTTTTGATGGCAGTACAGAGTCAGTTTGTCGCCCTTGAACAAATCACATATAGTTATATATATTTCCTTCATTTGGGATGGTTTTAGTTTTTGACCTAGGTTCAGCCTTTACCATGTTTCACTTATCAGTTCTCCCCTGGTTGGTTATCTCTTCCAATCATATGGAGAGTTTGTTCTGCCTCCTGCATAACAGACTTATACAGTGTCACTTTTTACTGCCATGGTCATCACGAGTCGTGCTTTTGTTCAAAGGAAGTCTAACCAGAGTCGGCCATTCTGCGGTGTCTCTTGACTCATTATTCAGTCGGCCTACCCGATCTTGTCAGTATCATGTTCTATCACATCAGATGTTTTGGTCCTTTGCTCGTGCTGGTTTGAGAAGGTCCCCATTGACTTCTTGCCGGCGGGTTTGTCTCTTATCGACTACGACACATTGCTCTGAGAGCAAACCTAGAGCCGCACCCTGGCCCTATTTCCATCATTGATAGGTGACCTTGTGCTCAGCATTTGATCATCATTATGGGTCTTTGACTGAGTGGTTTCCCCCGTGTTCGACGTCAACACACATTATCACACTTGGGATTCGTGCAGTACCTTGATTTCCATTTGACCCTATCGGTGGATTTCTCGCCTCTGTGTCAGCTTTCATTATTGGTTGGTTCAGAGGGTTTCTTCCGTGTGCTAGCTTCATCTTGTGCACGTCGAAAACGTACTTCGGTTTTGGTTCCGCCACTCTACTTCGTCCGATTCCTTCCAAATCTTGGCCTGCGGGTTACACTCACGCTGGACTGATGTGGGATGCCTTAATGCCTTCCTTCCAGCAGATCTTTTCCCATCGACTCCGACTCATTGCTCTGGGAATAAGGTCTAGAGTATTTTTGTCAATACCTTAGGGTTTGCAGTCATCAGTGGCAAACTCTTCGCTATCGACAGTGGGGATTCATCATTGCCTCCTGATTGGTAGATTCTTTCAAGTGTTCGACTTCAACTCATTCATTCGCACTTGTCATATTGTACTGGGGCACCTTGACACTCATTTTCATTATTGGTGGGTTGTCTTGCGTTGGTTAACGATATACATCATTGACCGGTAATCCAACGATTTCTCACATGGTCGACTTCAGCTCATTTATTCCCATTGTGTAGAATTGTGCCATAGTGATCGGTGAAGACCTCGGGTTGCATCAGCATTTTTCGGTTCACTTTTGACAGTCCATTCAGTTTCTGCCAGTGATGCCGTCCACCCTTATATGTTGTAGTTCAGCACAGCAGCATCTTATATGTTGGCACCCGAGTTGCGTGATTGTACCGTTTGATTCCACCTCTTATGATCCGGTGCTTGGAGATTTAGTTACTTATATGATAAGACATCCAGTTGCATCATCTTTGATCTGCTTTCTATATGTGATACTTGGACATTGATTCAGACTTATATTTCCGGACCATGCTCAGATGATCCATTGTGTCCTTTCAGTTCAGCTATACTTGTATACATGTTGGATCTATTCAGTACTTTCCATATGATGTATTTTTGACTGAGCATGGGTATGCCCGCCTCAGCTTGAGTTGACTCTCTGTTTTCTTTCATTGGTTTTTGGCAGGCTGAAATCTGGTGAAGTCCTCTCTTGTCCTTGCGAAGTTCTTTCTATGTGCATAATACATTTCAGCCATCATGTACCCCTTCTGACCTCATATATTAGGGGGCATCTGTTATAGCATCATTTCTCACCTTCATATGATTCATGATTTCTTTATGGCTTTTTGGGCACCCATTCCTACAGACTTGGACAAATTCACTTAAAAACAGTGTAAAAATCCCCATACGCGACTATGCCCGTACTTTTCCGCGTGTATACGCGAGTCTGTCTGCACTTTTCCGCGTACGCCATTAAAATGATTAAAAATATATATAAAAAATCCCTAATTTCGCGCTGGGTTGATGGTTACTCAGGTAGTTCAACCACCCCAGCCCGTGGCCAACTGTTTCCAACTGTTGAAACTACTTGGAGGGACTATAAAAATCCCTCATGTGTATGGCCTAAGGGAGAGAGAGAATTTATTGATATTATACTCTGTTGGTATTCCCTATCCAAGTCTGATTCCCCGTGCCTCCTGCACTTTCCCAGTTCATTGTAGGAAACCCTTGTTTCCTTGAGATGCTCATCCCTTTATATGTCATCTCGTATGCACCAGTTTGGAAGGAGTCTTAGCGAGGCAAGGGCTGGACAGATCCAGACAACGGTCTGCTCGAAGGCCGTGGAAGGATCAGGTGATCTCTCCACTCGTTACTTTTGTACATGCTATTTATAATACAGAAGTACCATCTTGTTCCCGAAATATATGTGTTAGTGTGTGCTTTCATATATGAGAATATTGTTATTTAAGCATTCATTATGATTTGTTTAATGTTATATATGGATTTCACTAACATTTAGAGTAGATATATGCTGTACAACCAGTTCTGCGTGCTTGTTTCTTCTTGTCTTTAAGGTTAAGAAGGAAGGACGGTTGCTGGGGGTTTGGACCCCGCGGGATCTTCTTCAACCGTAGAACCTACAGGTAACTTCCTCGATCTACTCTATTTAGTTTTTCTGAACATGCATGGTTGTGTGAGTCCTTCTTAGATAGCATGCCCCTGCTCTGTGGAGGTTGTAACCCAACGAACCTCTAGGGTGATATTCCCCGAAACAATAACTCATGAGATTCACCAATAAAATAATGGCTTTTAAATAAATGTTAATTAATAGATTCCTTTACTGTCCTCAACCATTCTATGGGATTTATTGCATCTTTATCTTCATCTCCACTAAATTTAGTTATTTCAATTGCTTCTTAATTGACATCTAACCCAAACTCTTGTATTAAAACTTAAATATTTAACAATAATGATCTAAAATAGCATGCTTCTCAAATATATTCTTCTATGTTTTTTCATTGCAATGGATTTTGAATCAGCTCAATCAGACATCCCAATCAAAAGTGATGGTGGTTTTAAGTTGGCATACCTTTTAAAACACTATTATGGGTTTTCCCCCTCTGGTTGACCTTAATTTTGATGTATCTCTGCGATTCCGACCATTATAAGTCTGAAATTTTTTCTTCTACTACTCTGATATTTCTTCGCTACCGTTCGGAAAATCTAATCAAAATTTGATATGCCAAGAGAAATTTATATTAACTTTCCCAAAATTTGTTTATTTTTGGCCTCTTCCTACAAGTACGTTTGTATAGTGTGTCATGTGTCTAATTCTTCAAATATAAGTATGAAATCCTTATATAAGATGCTTGTGTATGTATCATAATATCCTTGATTATTTCATAGTTTGAAAGTATGAAAAAAGAAGCTATAGAAAAAATACCAAGCTAACATGTTTGACATTGATTTCATGATCCCTCATAGATCTTAGCTTCTACAAAGTATATTTACAAAATTATGCTGAACAAAACTATGAAATTTGAACTCGACGTTCCCCAAGATATCACCGAGCAATACTATCTAAGTTTCACCATCTAAAACATCCCCCACAAAAAAAACGTTATAGAAAAAATTCCAAACTAACTTGTTTGAAACTGAATTTAGGGGCATTCAATGAACCCTAAATTTCTTAGAGTATATCTCCAAAAGTATATCGAAACAATATATGAAATTTGAATAAAATTCTCCCCGAGAATTATCATTATTATTCTCCATTTTCACCATCTGAAACTACCCAGAAAAAGAGTTATAGTGAAAATTCCAATCTGACTTGTTTGAATATAATTTGAGAAACATTCAAGAACCCTAACCTCCTTAGAGAATATCCCTAAAATTATAGTGAACCAACATATGGAATTTGAAATATATGTTCCCTTATATTTCTCTTCAATATTATCCAAGTTTCACCATTTTGAAACCTCTCAGATAAAACTTATGGCAAAAATTCCAAACTGGTTAGTTTGAAGGAGTAAAACCCTAGGTCCATATGCTTTGATACCAAACGTTATGATCTGAATACATAGAAATAATAAGTATGCACCATGTATAACAATTATAATAGAAAAAAATTCCAATATAGATAATAATAGGATACGATCTTCCAAATACCCAAATACATTCATATATCCAAATCACATGTCCTCCATAATGAATACATGATACATATTACATGTACATTTACCCCTATATATGCCCTCTCTTGGTTCATACCATATACTTTTAACCCAGTATAGGCTCCCCTTGGTGTCATAACAAATGAGCCCTAACTTCATCATCATAGCTTCCTAGAGAAAGATGATAGATGGTATTGTTGGAACCACCTAGTAGAATAAGAGATATGATTGTTAAGTATCTTTTAAAATTAATACCTTGAAGAAGAGCATATATTTCAACATGATTATTAAAGCATGCGCCTAGACTTCATGATTATTCTAATGCAAATTGTCCTTCAAAAACTAAAAAACTCCACACCTTCCATCCCATAATTATTGTAACACCCTCCTCCCACATTTACCCAAGCTAACATGTGATACAGACTTATTATGATATGATTCAACTACCCATGTACAGTTAAGGAAGTGGAATCGACACACCAAAAACCAATCTGACCTTCCTCACGAGGTACAATACCCCCAAGGGTCAACATCCACTCCAGGTGCCCAACCCCTGAGTTAAGTTTCCTTTTTACTAAAATAGAACCCCAGTCGCTCCCATGAAAATCCCTCGATGCAATTGAAACCCTCCATTCACTCCCACAACAAGGATTCCATGTGAGTCTGTGACTGTAGTATTTTTCAGGTTGTTTTTTCCCAGCACCTCGAAATTTGAGCCACTTTTTTAGGGCTAGGACTTAGGCCTCTACCTAGAACTTGATGAAATTCTAAAAAATGATAAATAACAAGAAGACAAGGCCTCTAATGCAAAACTTTAACAAGAACCTGACCTAACTCATCCTAACCATGACAAGCATTTCGTCAAACACATCATGAATATGTAATGTACAAGTCATAAAAACACATATGAACATAGGGGCCTCATACTTATCTGAGATTCGTCAAGAAGGTATAATGCCCTCTCACAATAGCTGCATTATCATCTTTTAGGTCATTTATTCGTTATCCATTCATTCACTAATCAAAATATGATAAGAGCCATAAATCAAATATGTCATAAAATCATGTTTGTAACCATCATATAACCAGAGAAACATCAATGATAGAACAACCATTAAATCCAAATAATAACAAGTACATTTACACATAATACACAAGAGGAAAAGAGCGCTTATTAGCATATGAAAAATGCAACCAAGTTAGAAACTTCCATGTACCACCCGACCATAGATTGTTGAACCAAATATTCCAAGCATGGATATGGGACTCATAACAAAAATGACCATTCTTCTCAATATTTACTGCATATCCCACCAGAACCAGTCACAGATTTATAGGCCCAAAGAAATCACCTATACAACTAGGCCTTATTATATATCCCTCCAAGGGATTCCTAGGCCCAAACAAGAAACATACACTACCATGATTTACTGCAATCCCACCATACACCGGTCCAAGGATCACTAGACTTATACAAGCATGGATGCCTCTAGATTTATCCACTTAAATTGTAAGGAATTTTTCCATATCCACCCTTTAGGCTTTACCGTATATCCTTCCATTTACCAGTCAAGAATTCCTAGGCCCAATGAGGGTATACACAACTAGGATTTACTGCAATCCCACCTTTACAGGTCCAGGGATTCCTAGGCCTTGTGATTTTTCATGAGACCACCTCTCTCAGTTTTGAAATAATTCAGCAATCCAGCTCAACCAAGTAAGAGAAACCCCATCATACCATGGTAATTATCTGGGAATGGCAAGGCAAGGCTGAAAACCATTGTCACACTCGGAAAAACCCATGCCAATGCCAACAAGACTACTAAATACACACATGCATATACAAAGCATGCAAAAAATAGCAAGAAAAATCATACATGCAACTCGATACCTGCAAGTAATCTCATTGTACTTACTTGATACAACTCTTCCTTGATTTATCTTTGCTTCCCATTTATTTCTTGTCCTTCCTTTTTCTTCCTTTTTCCAATGCTAGTGTACTCCAATAATGGTCTAAGTGTGCAAGAGTATGATAGAGTAGAGAGAATAGAGAGTGCTCCAAGCTAAAACTGACAAAAGGTTGTGAACTTATCCTCAAAAGCCTTTTTATTAATGAAGCCTCTTTTTTCTTCAATTTCCATTATTTTTCCTTCATTTTCCTCCTCACATGCAACCTGTAACCTTTCCCCTTCCTTTTCTCCTAATTTCCATTATTTTCATAAATAAATTTTCAATTAATGCCTCTTTCTTTTCCAAAGCCTTTGCCATTAGCTTTTCCAATTTCCCCTTAGCCATAATAAACCAAATCAACACCCACTTGGATGTTTTTCCAAGATTCAACTTGGAATATGTGTCCCATGCCCTTGGTCTTATTTTTCCTTTATTAACTTTATTACAAGAATTTTTAACCAGGGTCTATTACAACCCCCCCCCCTAGCGGAACACCGTCCTCGGTGTTCAATGACACATATAACCAACAAGACCGCTAAAAACCAAAACATACTACCCATGGAGCTTTATAACTTAGCTCGTTGCAATATTTACAATGAACAACATGCTGAAAAGAAAACCAACATGGTAAAAATAATGACATGATACCCACACCACTTATTGGAGCTTTATAACACAATTCATTGTGGTATTTACATCGATATACATATATACATATGCCAAAATTTCTTTGCCTCAACTGACAAACAATGAAGGATACACAACCTGCATCTGTTTAACCATCTCCCATGTAGCTTCATCGGGTCTAAAATGCTTCCACTACAATTTAACCTACTTGATTTCTCGGTTCTGGAGCATGAGAATATTTCTCTGCAAAATTCACTAAGGATCTAGTTGGAATTCTCCTTCTAGATCCGACTGCAACACAAACCAATCAATAACATGATCACCGTCATTTACATATCTTTTAAGCAATGAAACATGGAAAATATCATGGAATTTCACTGTCGGAGGCAATGCAAGTCGATAGGCCACTGGTCCAATCCTCTCAAGGATCTCGAAATGTCTGCAATACCGAGGTGCTAGCTTTTCACATGATCCAATCCTCCAGGAGCTCTTCTTAGGATTGATGCACAAGTACACATGTTCCACAACCTTAAACTCCTTAAACATCCCATGTTGATATGCATAACTCTTATGCCTATCATTTTTTTACTTTAGATTCTTCTTGATAACCTACATTTCCTGTTCCATATCTACCAACATGTTCGGTCCAATCAATACCTTGTTAACTGGATCACTCAAACTAATAGGAGTATTTCAACTAAGACCATACAATGACTCAAATGGACTCATCCTCAATGACTCCTAATACCCATTGTTGTAAGAAAACTCAACCAGTGGAAGATACCCTTCCCACTTTCGTTGTTGATGCATAACATACATTCTCAACATATCCTCTAGTATCATGTTGATCCTATTTGTTTCTCCATCTGTCTGCGGATGATAAGTTGTGTTGAAGGAAAAATTTGTACCCAACCCTACAAATAAATATTTCCAGAACCTGGAAGTGAACTTAACATCTTTGTCTGACATAATATTCTTCAGAACACCATGCAATTTCACTATATCTCTGAATTAAGTGTGATACCTTTTTCAACCTCTCAACCACAGCCATAATGGAATCATGATGTCTAGATGTCCTTGAAAAACATATGATGAATTTCATAGAAATGAAATCCCATTTCCACTCTGGAAGAAAAATCAACTGTAGTAAACCACCTGAATGCTTAAAATTTTCTTTTACATGTTGATGATCCAAACATCTAGCCAAAAACTCTTTCACTTCCTTCTTCAGATTCAACCAGTAGTAGAACTTCTTCATCGTTGTCAATGTATTATGATATCCCAGATGACCTGAATATGACTTAACATGAAATTCCCTCAAGATAATCTTCTTGAGCTCACTGTTTTCCAACACATAGATCTTGTTCCTAAACCTAATAAAACCATAGTTGTAAGACAATAGTCCACATCCTGATCACCTATATCCTGCCATTGTAAATTATGCCTAAGCTCCATATACCTATCATCTTATTGTTCTACCTATAATATATGATCTTGTAAATATGTACCATAAGAACTCATAGATGTTATGTGATTCACCTACATTCTTTTGCTAAGAGAATTTATAACCCTATTTTCCTTCCCTTTAATGTACCTGATCTCGAAGTCAAACTCACTAATCGTCGCTAACCATCTAGCTTGCCTAGAATTCATATTCGGTTGATCAAATAAATATCTCAATCCACTGTGATCACTCATGAATATGAAATGCCTTCCAATAAGATAATGTCTCCACACCTTCAAAGCATGGATGATCATTGCCAAATCAAGATCATGTGTCACATAGTTCTACTCGTGCTCATTCAGTTTCCTTGATTTGTAACATACCATTTGTCCCTCCTACATAAGGACTCCATTGAGTCCTGTTTTAAAAGCATATGTACACACCACAAACTATTTATCCGGATCCATAATCTTTAGAACTAGATCATTTTTCAACAATTGTTTCAACTGCTCAAAACTTGTTGCACATCCCTATGTCCATTCAAATTTATTCCCTTTTTGTTGCAATGATGTGATAGGATGTGCAATCCATGAGAAGTTCCTAATGATTAGACCTCATCAACATTCCTATGAGCTTCCCATTCCATGATAGTTCTTATCTTTTCTGGATCTATTGTTATTCCTCCCTTGGAAACAACATGCCCCAAGTAATGTACCTATATATGAAGGAAACTATATTTTCTAAGTTTGGCATACAACGAATGCTCTCTTAGAAATCTCAATACTACTGCTAAGTGTTCGGCATGCTCTTCCTCATTCTTAAAATATATAAATATATCATCAATGAATATAATAACAAACTTGTCTAGATAAGGACACAATACATTATTCATCAATCACATAAAAGTAGTCAGAGCATTATTCAAACCAAAAGAAATACAAAAAACTCATAATGCCCATACCTGGTCCAGAAAGTAGTCTTGTAGATGTCCTCTTCTTTAATGCGTACTTTTTGGTAACCTTCTCTCAAATCAATCTTCGAGAACACTGCTGCTCCCTTCAACTGGTTAAAAAAATCATCAATCCTTGGAAACATATAACTATTCTTAATGGTTACCTTATTCAATCACCTGTAGTCAATACACAACCTAAGAGTACTATCTTTCTTCTTCACGAATAATACTGGTGCACCCCAAGGTGATACACTTTGCCTAATGTATCCCTTGTCAATAATTTCCTTCAACTGCAACTTCAATTCCACCAACTCTGGAGTGCTCATCCTGTAAAGTGCCTTAAATGTTGGTGCTACCCCTAGTACCAACTCAATAGGAAAATCCACTTCCTTGTGAGGAAAAAAATCTTAAATATCTATGGGAAATACATCCTGAAACTGCTGTAAAATGGAGTACCTATTCAAGACTTCTGCGTCATCAACATCTTTACCTTTGTCACTAGAAATATGTAATGCAAATAACACACCCTTTCCTACGACTGCTCTTTGCCTGCATTGATGTAACCATTCTGACTGATGTTGCATTTGTCTTACCCTACAAGATTCTATGTTCCCCATTGTCATCCAAGCATGCAATAGCCTCATCATAACAATCCACCTTATTCTTGTGAAGATACAACCAATCCATACCTAATAGCATACTGTATGAACCCAACGAAAGTACATTCAGATGTGTTGATGTAGGAATACCATTCAACTCAAATGCACGAGCTCTTACCCAATGATGAACTCTTTTCTTTGTACCTGTAGCCAACTGCACTAAACAAGATTCTACATGTAATTATTTATTCAAACCACACTTATCCACTAGGTTAGGATTAACATAACTATAGTTATATGCAGGTTCAATCAAAATCGAAATAACTTAATCACAAAGCTTACCATCCATGTCGATAATAAATGCCCAATGATCTGCTTGCCTGTTATCCTATGATGCATATATCCGAGGAATACAATTCCTAACATACCCAACTATCTGCGCCTCCTATGCATTGTAAATATGAGGTCTACCACCCTGATTCTATGGAAAATATCCGTTAAGATGCTCCTTACCGCATGTCCAACATTGTAACTGTCTCCTACCATCACCTATGTTTTGTTGTTCTCCAGGCTGAGCTCCATTAAACTTCTTATAAGGTACAACATTCTCTTTTTCACTTGCGTCCTGGGGTATTGTTCTTTTGGACTTCCATTTACCTTTATTCTTGTATTTCCCTTTCAAACCTTGTTGAGTTATTGTCTTGTGTTTTGATTGCTCATAAAAATGTTTCAACTTTTCAATGTCTTGTTCAAGTGACTGAGGCTCGTCATACTCAATCTGATATCTAAATGCTAATGGAAATCCACAAAGAAATATCCGAACTTTGTCTTTCTCTTCCTTAAGATACAATACATAACTCAACAAATCCAGAAACTTGGTCATATAATCCTCATTTGTCATCATTTCCATATTTATCTCATATAATTCCTCAACTTTACTAGTCATAATACCTTTCTGACAAGTACTTCTTCCTAAAAAGTCTCTTTAATTCATGCCAACTCAACTCCTCTGTCGTGATGTCTCTAACCCACTTCACATCTTGCCACCAGATGTCTACTTTCCCTATAAGACTGAAGATATCTATTTTGGCCTTCATATTCTCTCTATAGCCATGTAACTCAAAGAACTTCTTCATCTAGAGTAATCACGCCTCTTCATCTTCTAGCTTCTTCAAATCTCCATCAAATGTAGGTGGCTTGGCTTTCTTAAACTCATCTGGAAAATATCCCCTGCCACTCCTCCTGTAAGGATGAAAATGATGATGACCATGATACCTATCTGAACCAAAACTAGAATAAAACTTGTGTCCATCACCTCTCCTATCCGGCGTATCTAAGAACCTGCCATCTCTAATTGTGTCATCCTTATCCAACCTTTTCCCACCATGAGACCTACTTCCATATGCCCCATTAGTCATGTACTCTTGTCCATGACTGATCCTAAGTGGTCCCTGTCTTTGCAAGTCTGAAAAAATCTAAAGGATAATTGCATTAACCTCTGCTTGTTTCTCATGTGCCCGAATGATCCTATCATTATTTTCTTTGCAAATTCTAATTTATTCCTTCAAACTTCTCAATGTATTTGCTATGTCAAGAGAGTACCCATCATCATGTTGCTCATATGATTTGTAGGGAGAATGTCATGAACTATAATCCACCATATTTCTAGTCATGTTTGGTCTTCTTCTTCTTGCAAGCATACCATGTTAGCTAAACCAAAATATAAACATAATAAACATACCTTAGTATAGTTCAGGATATGATATCTCATCTGCAAGATCAATCATATTAGCACAATACATGTATAATCATAATCATAACAATATATAGACATCATCTCAATCATCACCCAGTTACAATGCATGATGCCACAACTATAACACCAACTATATACAATGCATGCATAAAAACATGTGGACACTGACATACACAACATATGCATATTCAACTGACATGAATTCAAGACTAACATATCCCAACAACAACACCTTCAAATTCTACATGACCACACAACTCCAAAAATGAACACCACCATGCATACACATCAAACACATATCCAACCTACATGTACACATGACACACACATTCTTCCCATCTAGTCCAAGGGGTGAACCATGCTTTGATACCACTCTGTAACACCCTCCTCCCACATTTACCCAAGCTAACCAGTCCACTGAGGTAAACGTGTAATGATGAGTTACTATGATATGATTAAACTCCCTATGTATAGTTAAGGAAGTGGAACCGACACACCAAAAACCAAACTGACCTTCCTTAAGAGCCACAGGACCCCCAGGTGCTAACTAGCCACTCCAAGTGCCCAACGCCTAAGTTAACTTGACTTTTTACTTAACTAGAGCCCAATTCACTGCCATGACAAGCCCTCCATGTGACTGAAACCCTACAGTCTCTCCCACAACAAGGCCTCCATGCGACTGCCGTCTTTTTCAGGAATTTCTGTGCCTGCCTAGTTGGTTGAAACTTTCCTTGCCAAGTCATTGACTCTTTGTCATGAGTCACGGGTTCAATTCTCTTTGGGTCCATCAAGATTAGGCCTGAATTTTATAAAGTTTTATAAACAAAGTAGTAAGTTAAATGGACTTAACTCTAGATGAAATCATCATATTTAAATACATTTAAGTTAAAAGTAGTACTAAAATAGGTTATTCTACATTTCAAAGATCAATTGATCTTTTTAGTTTTAATTCTACCTTTCACCCATATAAATATTACTTAATATTCTTAATACTAAATTTAAAAAATTAATAAAATATATTGAAATAATTTTTTAATAAATATTTAAAAAATTATTAATTTATATTAATGAAAAAAATTCCTTATAAATATTAAAATTAAAAATATACATATAATATTAATTATATTTAACTTTAACACAAACCATTCTAATTATATTATCACCAAAAACAATTTGAAAAATATAATTTAAAATCCTTATCTTAATCAATATAGTATTAAAAATAAAATAAAAATATATAATTAATATTAATTTCATTTAATTTGATGCAAATATAATTAAAATATCACAACATATATTATATGTACATAAATAATAATAACAAATTAAAAAAAGGCGGTTCAGAATTTTCGCATACAAACAAATAAAGTACAAATTTCAACTGACTTTTATTTATTCCGTTAGTCTTAAGTCTGACAACACTATCAATGGTTGCAAATATAATTAATTGAGGTTTTGCCTTTTATTAATAAAATCAATTTAAAATATTATATTAACTATAAATTAGAATGATTTTAAAATAATTAAATAAGTTTTTTCAGTGTAGATATATCATAATTTAGATGTATTTTAATTTTAATTTTTTTAAACATGAAGAGGATCAAATTTTCAGTAGTTTATATCTATTTTCTTATTTTAAGGAGATATTTGCCGTTTTAGAAATTTAATTTATTTTAAAATTTTAATAAATATAAAATTAAAATATATTCATAACATTAGTTCATTTTATTATTATTAATGAATATATATATTTTTTATTTATAAAATATTTCAAAGAAGAAAAACTTAACCATCAATCACACTCAATATTAACAATTTTAACAAAATTAAATATACAATTTAATAACTTTCCATTAACTATATATTTTAACAATATATTTTAGATGAATAATTCAACTTATTAAAAAATTGTTAAAACTATCTATTTATATATACATTATTTAAATATTTTTATTTTTATTATATTATATTTTAACAAATTATTAATTTTATTAATATAATAAAATTTAAAATTACGTATTAAAATATATTTAAAAATAATACCTAAATATAATTATATTTTTTAAAATTTCGTTTCATAAATAAATTTCTCCAACACATATTTCTCAAACTTTAAGTTATTTAATACTAATAAACAATATATATCCATTATTAAATTTAAATTTATTTAAATCTAACAATAAACATATACTATCTACTAACATTAAATAACCTATAAATAATAATCGCCATAAATCCTAAGGCAAAGGACAAGGCAAGTCCCTTGATTGTCATTATATAGTGTGAAAAGGGCAAGTCCTTTGATTGTAATTAAGACTCAACATGTAGTGTGAAAGTAAAGTTTGAAAGGAACTTCACAACTTGGAAGCATGACAATGGCGACTAATGACTTCTTATGCATATGAGTTTCTCTTTATTGAAACATGTCATGTCACGTGGATCAAGACTTTGAGTATTTTCCCAAGCACATTTGTCACAATACACTATGTTGTTACTTCAATTAACATCAATTAATAATATTAACTTATTAAGCAACTTGACTCTTGAATGTGTTATGATAAAGGTCACATCAATGATTTGAATTTTGTGTTTTATTTTAACATGAAATATTTTAGAATTTGATGATTCAAAGTGAATGTTTAGATAAAAGTCACATGAATGATTTGAATTTTGTGTGTTTTAATTTTGTGTTTTATTTTAACATGAAACATTTTAGAATTTGATGTTTGAACGTGAATGTTTAGATAAAAGTCACATCAATGATTTGAATTTTATATATTTTATTTTAACATGAAATATTCAAGAATTTGATATTTGAATGTGTTAGGATAAGTTAACTTGAGGTGAAATTAATTTCAAATATTTAATAATTTGAATCTTTGATATTAATTCAAATTTATATCATAAGTTTATGTTAATATAAGAATGTAAATTTATTAAATGATTTGAATTTTTAATGTGTTATGATAGGGTGACGTTCTTTGTTTTTACATAGAAAAAGCAATAGACCAATTTGATTAGAAAATTCCAAAATAAACTTTATAATATTTTTTTATTCTTAGAGGTCGCTACTTATAAAGTTCACATTTAAAGGTAAGTTCACATTTAAATAGAAAGCCTAATCTCTCAAATAAGTTAATTATTTAAAGATAAGGTTAAGGTCACAATTTTATGCAATATTTTCACATTATTAATAGTTTGCTAGTGCCAATTACATGATGTCATATGAGATTTAGAGTTTTATTAAGAATTTAGGATAAAAGATTTAAGAGTACAAGGTATAATAAAATGATTTACTTGCCCAATTTCTTAACCAAAATCATCCTAAAATGAAAATTTTGAAGAATGAACTACAAAGACCCAACCCTAGTTCAAGAGGAATTAAGTTGGACTAACCTATGGTGTGCTAGCTTTCATGCATAACAATACTAGGAAAAGCCTTTAGTTCTATGGAAAATCTCTTTGTAAGGCACTCCTTAATTTGATTTCCTTCACAAGTGATTTTGTTTATGGTGACCCTTCAATTGAGTGCCTTATCACCTTTCCCATTATAGCTTCCATCTTCCAACTTCCAACACACAAACTAGCACAAGATTAAGTTGGTGTCTATTTTACTCTTTCTATTCATTTACTATTCCTCATATTGGAAAGAAACATACAATCCTTAATGACCTTATTGGTTAGGCTAGTTTTAACTCTAAAGGTAAAAGGAAATCTCAATATTGTTAACATCTAAAGTATTTATAAAAGAGTTTTCATCATGCAATAGTTAATACACAATTCCTCTTGACAATTCCTTTTCATGTCAAGTAGTGTGATATTTAGCCACTATGAAACATGATTGTTCTCACCTAAGTGGTCATTCATAATACTTCTAAGGTTTTATAGTTCTCAAAAACACCATTTTACACAACAAATGTTGTCTCATAAAGCCATTTACCTTCACTTTCAATGCATTTTACACATTTTCATGGTTCCAAAAACCCAAAAGTAATTAAAAAAGT
Source organism: Pinus albicaulis (assembly GCA_034641835.2). Lineage (NCBI taxonomy): Eukaryota > Viridiplantae > Streptophyta > Pinopsida > Pinales > Pinaceae > Pinus > Pinus albicaulis. The sequence continues at coordinate 1,083,110,590 of CM076582.1, forward strand.
TGAAAATCTGCAATATTCTTCATACCCAAAATGAATAATATCAAATAGATAACACCCACAATAAGGATCCTCAGTGGTGCTTGAGAAGGGATAGGTGGGGAGGGGCATGGCCACCACCCCACTAATAATAAACAAGGGTGGACATGGTATAAACCCTTCCCAATGATGCCATAACCGATGTCTTATCAAGTACAAACCACCTTGTTGCGCCAAGAGGTGCGTACATCAAAGTTGACATTTTACTGATGTGTAATCGTGTATGTCCATCATCAAAGTTGACATTTTACTTATGTCAGCCAAAATAAAAAAAAATTAAAAATCTAAAAAAAATAAAATAAATGTTTTATATAGTTATTCAAATTCAACTTATATGATAAAATAACTATTAAATGCATAAGATAATTGTACTGTAGCTTTTTTATCTAAGAAACCAATGAAAAATAATAATAATAATACAATTATCTTATGTTTTTAATAGTTATTTTATCACATACTTTGAATTTTAATGGATCATAAATTTACCTTCAACAAAAAAAAATTTACCCCATTAAAATTCCAAATCAGGTAAAATTTTAAACATCTTTACTCTTTACTAAAGTCAATACCATTTGGTAAATAGAGTAAAAAGGTTAATTCAACACAAAGAGTAAAAAATCTTGCTCCAAAATCTTTTAATATTTCTTTTAATTAAGTATTTGTAAAATGAATATTTAAAAATAAAACCATATGTTATGGATATATTAAACGTCAAAGTTGTAGTATTTGAATTTTTTTTTTATCATGTCATGTAAAAAATATCATTAAATATAATATTATAAATTTAATAAATTAAGATTAATACAATATTAAATTTTTATATTATAATATATATTAATATATCATGATATATATTAACCCTAGAAATATATGGGAAGGAAGAACAAAGACACAGTGATAAATGTGGAGAGAGAGGAAGGATGAGAGAGGACTTGAGAGAGAGGAGGAGAGAGGGAGGGATAGAGAAATGAAGTTGGAAGGAAAGAGAGGGAGGGAAGAAGAATCACTTAGAGAGAGAAAAATGGAAAGAGATAGAGAGGGAGTGACAAGGGAGATATGGAGAGAGAGTGAATATGTTTGGGGTGAGATAGAGAGATAAATAAGGAGAGATAGAGAGAAGAGAGGTAGAGAAGGAAATATAGTGACAGAGTTGGAGGGTGGAGAGAGATATAGAGACAAAGAGATGAGGGGGAGAGATAGAGGGACGCCAGAGAGAAAGGGAGAAAAAGAAGGATAGAGGAGGGGAGAGAAAGAGGGAGGTAAGAAGAAAGACACAAAGCAAGAAAGGTGGAAAGAGAGAGAGTGAGTGATAAGGGAGATGGAGAGAAAGGGAGAAAGTCGAGCAGGAGGGAATAGAGATAGACGAGGGAAGAGAGGGAGAGAAGGGGAACAAAGAGAGATGAAGAGGAAGAGGGAGGGAGAGATAGATTAATATGAACAAAGAGTGTGTATGTTTTGGGGGTGATATAAAGAGGCAAAATAGATACAAATATATATATATATATATATATAGAGTGAGTGATAAGGGAGATGGAGAGAGAGGGAGAAAGTCGAGCAGGAGGGAATAGAGATAGACGAGGGAAGAGAGGGAGAGAAGGGGAACAAAGAGAGATGAAGAGGAAGAGGGAGGGAGAGATAGATTAATATGAACAAAGAGTGTGTATGTTTTGGGGGTGATATAAAGAGGCAAAATAGATACAAATATATATATATATATATATATAGAGTGAGTGATAAGGGAGATGGAGAGAGAGGGAGAAAGTCGAGCAGGAGGGAATAGAGATAGACGAGGGAAGAGAGGGAGAGAAGGGGAACAAAGAGAGATGAAGAGGAAGAGGGAGGGAGAGATAGATTAATATGAACAAAGAGTGTGTATGTTTTGGGGGTGATATAAAGAGGCAAAATAGATACAAATATATATATATATATATATATATATATATATATATATATATATATATATATATATATTATATATATATAGAATTATAAAAAAGAAGAAAAACACAGAGAGAAAGCTGGAGAGAGAGAGGGGGTGAGGAGAGCAAGAGGAAAGAGAGATAGAAGGGAGGAGAGAGAGAGAGAGAAAGGGAGAGGAATAGGGAGGGATATATATGTGTGTGTGTGTGTGTGTGTGTGGAGAAAGAAGAATTATTGCATTGGATGCATTGATTTCAGTGTAAATGGTGATTTCTAATCCTATTTGATTATTTGCATTGAAGGAGAGGGGAAAGGAGTAATGAAGAGAGAGAGAAGGAGAGGAGTGAGAGAGGGAGATAAGGGTAAGAGAGATATGGATACACAAATATGGAGGGGGGGGGGGAGAGGGGGGAGGAGGGAGGGAGATAGTGATAGTGTTGGAGAGAGAGAGAGAGAGAGAGAGAGAGAGAGATGGGGGCAGAGAGAAGAATATTTCTTGCAGTAAATGCATTGAATTCATGGTAGATGGTGATTTCTAATCATATTTGATTGCTTGCACTAGATGGATTTATTTCAGTGTAGACGTTGATTTATAATGATATATGATTGCTTACACTAGATGCATTGATTTCAGTGTAGATGTTGATTTATAATATATTTGATTGTTTGCACTAGATGCATTGATTTCAGTGTGGATGTTTTCTAATTCTATTTGATTGCTTGCACTAGATAAATTGATTTCAGTTTAGATGTTGATTTCTAATTTTATTTGATTGCTTGCACTAGATGCACTAATTAGAGTGTAGATGGTGATTTATAATCCTATTTTATTGTTTGCACTATATGCATTGATTTTAGTGCAAATGGTAATTTCTAATCCTATTTTATTGCTTGCACTAGATGCATTGATTTCAGTGTAGATGATGATTTCTAACTCTATTTGATTGTTTGCACTAGATGCATTGATTTCGGTGTAGATGATGATTTATAACCCTATTTGATTGCTTGCACTAGATGCATTGATTTCGGTGTAGATGGTGATTTATTATCCCATTTTATTGCTTGCACTACATGCATTGATTTCAGTGTATATGTTGATTTTTAATTGTACTTGATTGCTTGCACTAGATGCATTGATTTTAGTGTAGATGTTGATTTCTAATCTTATTTGATTGCTTGCACTAGATGCATTGATTTTAGTGTAGATGTTGATTTCTAATCTTATTTGATTGTGTGCATTAGATGCATTGATTTCAGCTTAGATGATATACATTAACTTAAAGTGATTGGATTAATAATGTGCATTAATTTCACTGTAAGCACAGAAAAATGATTGACAATGTGCATTGATTTTTGTGTTAGAGACAAGGTATATATGTTGTTTACTACAATAGTTCTATTTAAAAATTGAATGGGTTACGATCTCAAGCATCATTTTCATATAATCAATATCATTAAAAAAAAATCAAAATTGCATTATTTCTTGATTTTTGCAAAACAAACTATAGATAAAAAAATTAATCAAAATATTTTGAAGGAAATAAATGATTTCAAACATTAGCAACGAAACAAACTATTTTAAGAGTAATCTTGATGCAATAAATTATTAAAACTACTCTTCAAGATATATTGAGGGACACTGTTAAGAATTATTAATTGTCAAAGTAGTGATAATGTGCGGTATCAATCTTCTTGCAAACTATTGACAATATATTTTTCCTTCTTCATACATACACATAGAGAAATATAACACAAGAATTGTAACATTTACAAACATTACCATCCAAATTCAAACACATAAACACACAAACTACACAAAACATCCAAGCTTAAATGTACAAACCATTCAAAGTAAAAAACAAAAACAAAATTAAAGAAGAGAAAAACATAGTCATTTCAAACAAAGAAAACATAATATAAATTTCAAAGTATGAAGTTTATCTCAAATATATGAAATAAAAAATAATTAATGGTAAAACTCACTTTGGATAATGTTATCTCTACTTACCACAAAAATATAATATACATATAATAACAATATATTCAATATTATATTAATTAAAATTAACACGCTTAAATAAGCATCATGATATATGCTACTTTGATTTTTTTTCACCAAAAAAAAACTTTGGTTTGTATAATGTACCAGATCAAAAGTTAAAACTTTAAAAATGTTACATTTCATCGTACCCTGATGTACCAGATCATAAGATAAGCTTTAAAATCTTACATTTCAACATGTGAAGAGATCCATTCTTTTCCCTCATTACAAAAGACATGTTCAGAAATTCATTTCAAAAATCAACCAAAAATTATAGACACAATCAACTTTCCCCCGAGTTTGGTGATTTCTTTAGCCTTAATAGTGCTCCTTAATATTACCTTATCGTTCCTCCATAGTCTAACATTAATTACTTTTCATCACAGTTGTGAAAAACAATAACATCAGATACCATAGACTCTAGACCAAACACTGTTGTAGCCCAAAAACTTAACGAGTGAATCTAACGAGTGAATCTATATTGAAATTCTAACCAAATTATTGGAGTCTTTAAAACCTGTGCCAGAGAGGGGTCCACTGAGCTAGTGGACCTTAAACGCGATTTGGCAAGTTTTTTTGTGCATGTGAAAAGTCTAATTGGACAGTTATTTAATCTAATTTGAAAACTAAATTTAAAATGTATAAAAATTTCGGTTCGAAGTTCCTGTCCACGCATAGCCGATTAGAGGCACGTGCTTTCACATGGTAAGAGATACAGAACTTGAAACGCGGCCCTTTAATCTTCAGAAAAAGTAAAGAACTTTATTTGTGGCTCCAATTTTGTTTGATTACTCAATCAAATCGTTAATCAGTGCTACTTGATGCCTGTTTATTAATTCTAGAAGTAAGCCAAAGTGAAACAAAATTATCAAATCTGATATCAGAAACATGTTAATATATTCAATAATTTAGATTACTAAAATGAAATAAAATAATAAAATATGATGTATGGTGATGAAATAAACATTTTACAAATTTAAATAATTATTAAAATGTTTATTATATATATATATATACTTACTAGCATTTGTATCAAAAGTATAAAAATTTAGCATGTTTTTCATTTTTTTTTTACTATGTTATAGTGTACATCTTGTGCTTGACTTTATATACAATTTTTTTTTTCCTTTATAAAATAATAAAAAATAACAATTTTAACAAGAATTATCTGGTTTATGAAAAGTCAAAAACATCCAATAATCATACTTCCTTATTTTAAATGTAACTAGGTTGAAATTTTAAACAAAGTTTTTATATAAAATAATATAAAAAAGATTTTGTATATTAATTTTATATTTTGTTTTTTTTTGTAATCTTAAGTTTTACAATTTTAAGTGAGATTGTGATGTTTTATTGTTTAAAATGTGTTTTTGAATGTATAATGGATTAAAGTATCTTGAAAAAATCCTTGAAGCACTAAATTGAATGGTAGGCAGTAGGCATTCTGCATTGTAAGGCGTACGTCTTGCAACATAGAGGCGTCTTGGCCCAGGTTCGAATCCTCATTTATCCGGGGGCAATTGCTGCGGGTGAGGGTTGGTCCCCTGTGGCTATACGGGTGACAACGAGATTCGATCTCGGGTGACGTTGAATTCAACCTTCCTTGTCTCCAATTTCGTTGTAAAAAATAAAAAAATAAAAAAAAATAAATTCTTGTCATATCTTAAATAAATTTAACTAGAAAATATATCTCGAAAACATAAATAAATAAATAAATAAATAAGAAGAAAAAAAATATTAAAAACACTACAACTTTAGGAAAAATCTACCACATTTTGAATGTTCTTTATCCTGTTAAAATGTAGTCATTGTTGGAGATAGCCATGATAAAAAATACAAGATAGAAAACATGATGAGGGAAAATGATTTCATCATCACAATTTCTTTTTTTGGTGAGTTGAAGGACAAGTTGATGTACCAATTGCTTATATACTTGCACTCATGCCCAAGAAGATGCAGATACTATAGTTTCGAGGATTAGATTTCCAGGTCAACCATATTAGTCTGATACATTGTAACTTAAATTGTAGGTTTCCGTCAGGCCTTTTATTATATATTTTCATTTTTGTTCCTCAGTTTTGCAAGTAAATATTCAATCTCAGAAACCTGGGGGAGAGGTAGGAGGAAGAAATTATTTTTCTCATACTGAACAGGTAGTCTTGGTATAACAGTGTGAGAATAAGTGACCAATCCAAATATATAGTCGCGGGAAACAAAAAGCAAGTTAGCAACACGCTTCAAACACTTAAACTATGTCATTTAACATAGTAACCACAAAACTAAACTAAAACTTCAAAGAAAACAAGAGAAGTCCATGGAGATTATCAACATAACTACATTGTAAACCAGAGTACTTGCTATAATAATATCTCTGGTTTTAAAGATAACAAAATTGATTGTGTGGTATATATTCTTGCTTATGATATTACAGAAAATTGATTAAAAAAAATATAACACTAAAAGGCAAAACTGCTTTCGCCCGACTTCATCAACGCTAGTGACAAATTTACTGTTGTCGGGATTCAATTCCACAAACAAGTAGAACAACATGTTGAACAACACCAACAGTTCGATCTCGTTTACAGGGACTCCCGTGTTAATGTTTAGTTGCGCCAAAGCTCCCTTCCCCATTATGATTTCTCATATGATGGAGAAGGCAATTCCTCGATGAGCCAACCTTCCCACGAAGAGCTCGTTCGCTTTAGTAAACCCAAACATAGGCCCTGCTCAAAATAAATGCATTGAATGCTTAATTTTTCAGGCAACATTGTAGATTCATGCCAGCTATTGAGGATGACGAATCTCAACAGTGTTACCACGAATAACCTCACTATAAATTTTTGATATACTAAATTCAAAAACAAAAATTAAAATCATACTTTTTTGTTTTAATAAAATATTTAAGATAATATTCAATTATATTTATTTATAAAATTTCTATTATTATTATTATAAATTTACTTTAAAAAAGAAATATTTTTTTACTTGAGTTTAAAAGATTGTTTGAAAAGTAAATTTATATGATTATTTAAAAAATGCACAAATAAATAAAAATAATCAAATAACCTGGAAATTTTGTTTAAATGATGCACAAGTCTGTTTAAAATGAGGCTCCTAATTGGTGGGGATTATTAAGTTATAGCGACACATTTTTACAAAGAATATAAGGTTTTCTCAATAAGGTTATACCAATCTATTGTTGAGACATCTTAGTCTTGAAATTTCTGTAACTTGTGAAGAAGTTAAGGCACTTCAACTTCCGTTGATGGTTATTCCATGTTCTTGCACTCTTGATAAGACCCCTGAACTAAGCCAAATACAAATTTTCTCACAAAATTCTTTCCTTTGCATGGTTTCACTAGATGCAAACTCCCTGAAATATTTTTGGTATTTCGGATATAGTTTTTCTAACTTTCAAGATTCAGTTTCTGATAAAATTGAGGATTTTGTTTCAGCTATTTCATATTCATGCAAATCTCTTGAATCAAACTTGGGTTTGGAGAATATATCTCTCATGGATGCAAAAAGTTGTGAAGCTAATCATTTTAAAGATTATCATTGGCCGAAAGATTTTGGGTATGTGTTATATTCTTTCCATGAATAGTCACACATGGGGGGGGAGGGGTCACAGGGGGGCGATAACCCCCCCTGTTCGTTGCGTTGGGTGCAGTAGGGGGGTCACAGAGGGCGGTAGCGCCCCCTGCATGGGGTTTAGGGCAGCACCCCAGGAAATTTTTTTTGAACCCTATTTTAGGTGGGCAGACCCGCGTATGGTTTTGGGGCATGATGGTTTTCGATCCTTGGTATTTTGTAGATCTGGTCAATGGAACTATGGTTATGTTCTAATCTAGGGTTAATGGATTGGGATTTATGAATGCTTCAACATGTATATATATGAGTCGTAACACTAAAAGGAATATAATGAAAATTCAAGTTGGTAGTCCCAATTTGGGATCTAGGGGAAAAATCTCTGAGTATATTTGTTTTATGATTTATGCTCTCACTATTATTTGTTTTCTGTTTTTTAAGTATTCTTTTGCAGATAATTTATGTATAGAGTTAAAACCTACAAAAGATTCATACATATCATATGCTTTTAACAATAGTTAGCTCCTATTTTTTCTTGTGAATGTCATAATGTTAATCTTTTTTATTTTGGAACCAAATGTCTCCTTGAGTGTTAGTGAATGCTTCAGTTACTTGGTGCATCAAATTCCTTTTTTCCACCCATTATATTGTTATTGGTTTCATGTATTTGCTATACTAGCATTCATTTTCAATTCTTTCAATGATTGTGATGCTAGTTCAGTTTGTAACCAGGTATAAGGAATTTTTTTGTCACATTCAACATGCAAGGAAGATGATTCTATTGTTCAAATCATTTGTAAGGTTGTTCAAACTAATTTATCTGTATTCTTTGCTAACCAAGAATATTATACCTTAACTTAATCCCGTTGAACCCCTAGTTAAATCGAGAGGGGGGGGTGAATCAGTTTAATACATTCATGGACTTTTAAAACTTTCGTTTAAACTTATTTACACCTTTATTTCATGGTCAACTTATTATATAATGAAACAGAAATCTTAGTATGTGAGCATCAAGTATTATGCAGATTAAATACAAAACATCAACACATAATCATCGCGCACATGGACAACAGATATAAGTGGAAACCCATAAGGGAGAAAACCACATCTTATTATTGTTGTGATGCAAAGGCAAAATCCAACTCCCTCTCACCACTGATTTTCTATAGGCTCCAACCTACAAGAGTCTACTACCTCAAATTTTGCAAGCTACAACTTGCAAGGAAGCTCCAACTCCCATCTGTTTTCTGCAGGCGACAAAACACAAGAAGCTCCTACCTCAACCAACTCCAACTGGACATCTATCAAGCTACAACTTGAAATGGAAGCACCAAATCCCATGTATTTTTTGTACGGTACAACCCACAGGAGGATCCTACCTCAACCAGCTCCAAATAGACATCTATCAAGCTACAACTTGATATGGAAGCACCAACTCTCTTACACTACAATAAAATCATATGCCGATTTACCTGGATATCAGCTCTGTTTTTCTCCTTCTTCACTGCTGTCCTTCCAGCCTTCAAATTATCTTTAAATCATCTCTGGATCTTCACAGCTTCTCTATCTGCTTAGTCTTATTCTTCCACTCTCTAACTTCACTATGCATATCACAATAACATCATTTATAGAGATCACTTCATAGCTATTTGCATTCCATATGGGAATATGAAATGAACAGGTATGACTCCTTGTCTTCCACCCTCTCATTTCCTCGCTCAACATATTCAGGATATTACAACACTAAATACTCATTTCAATATTAAATTAGAGTTTTTCTTTGCCTACAAAGACTTGCCTTTGCATCACAAACAATATAAAATAAATAATACATTTACAGTTACAATCAATTATTTTACTCAACCCTTTCAGTTTCTTAGCTTTGTTGTGTGTTTGTCCTCTTCTTCTTGTTGTCCTTTTGTCTTTTCTGTTTCTGCCGTTATATTCCAACTTTGATGCATAACTGCCCCTTTTTAGCCCAACTCTTCTTCTGCATTTAGCCTTTTCGTTTGCTTTACTTCCACAACACTATTCTGCCCGAGCTTTTAGTCCTTTGATTTGCATTCAGATCATTTCTTTGTGACCTATAGGGTATGGAGTATTACAAATCCGAGTTTTATCAACATACATACGATTTGAGATCAAACAATGCATATTGACATAACATACTCGTAGCAATCAAACAACACATATATAACGTACACAGAACAGGGCTTATAGGGTCCCACAGTACCTTGAACCAATCACATCTCATTGTAAATGCTTGCCTACAGGTTTCCCACTCTACTGATAGCGATAAAACATAAACCATGTGATCCACGATATGCGCTCGTGCGCGGTGCTGACATGTAGACTCCCTTCATCGCATGGTATCATTTGATCCTTACCGCATCGAAACCAAAATAACATTCCTTGTGATGTCTTGAAGTTAAATACTATTTCTTGCGGGATGTGATGTTGCGCAAGGTTGACACACGTCCCTCCATTTCGCATCACAAACCTTTAAACTTAACTTGTGACCGCCTTATTGCTATTCCTTAAGCGCTGCGATGTGTGGTATGCAGGCAAGGTCCACATCATCATGCCACATCACCCTGCCATGTCACTGCCACATCATCATAAATTACCTGCGATCTGTGGGGTTGGGGCCTCGTCATTTGCCACGTCATTGCCACATAATTGCCATGTCACTGTCACATCATCTTTACATCACTTCCACGTCATCTTTACGTTACTGCCACATCATCTTTACATCACTGCCATGTCATCTTTATGCCAATGTCTGTACTTCACAGTTCGCAACTTATAAGCGTTTAACTTAGTGGTTACCTCTATTTTGTGCGATCTGCGATATTGCGATGTGCCAACACGTGTTCCTTCTCCACTTCGCATCGAAAATGCTTTAATTTACCATGCGACGCCTTAATTATTAACCGCTAAACTTTGTGATTTGTCGTTCATCTCTTGTCTTCACTTCTGTGATCTAATCCTGACTATCTGTTCACCTCTCTTGGAATTCTTCAAAGAATTGTCTGCCTTAGTAAAATTTTCTATTCTTTATACTATCACGCTCTGTAACTCTGGTTTCTCCAGGCTGTTCCTCCTGAGCTTGTTCCTAATCTTGTCTTTGTTATTGAATCTCATCCCGAGTTATCACACTCGACATACACCTTTTCATACTACTTAATTCCCTCTCTGTCTCTCGGCTCTCGCCTCTCTCTCTTGCCTTAATCATCTTTGTTTAATTGGCCTCTTCCTCTCGCCTCTCGCCTCTTCTTGTTTCTGCTATGTGTAAGATATCTGGTCCTCACCGTGTCTTGAAAATATGATTGCCTTCTGTTGTGCGCTGAAGCAATTTGATGCCTCTCTGCTTCATTCGCTGCCTCTATTGTCTTTGCTTCTTTGCTACCTCTGGCGCCTTGCTGTCTTTGGTGCCTTCTTAGCTACATTCATTGCCTCTGCTACATTAACTGCCTCTCTACATTTGTTGCCTCTCTCCTTTTGCTATTTCTCTGCTGCCTTTGCTGCCTCTCTTTTGCATTCGCTGCCTCTACTGCATTCGCTTCCTCTGTTGCCTGCGGCTTCCTCTCTACTGCCTTTGTTGCCTTTGCTTCTTTTGGTGCCTTTTCTCATAGTCTAATGTTGCTCCTTGCCTCTCTGCTGCTTCTTTGCATCTATTTTATGCTTTCTTACTGCGTTGTTGCCTGATCTGCTCCTTTGCCTTATTGTTGGTTCTTATCTGCTCCTTTGCCTTAATGATAGTTCAGATGTTTCTCCTTTGTGTTCCTTTGCCATCAATGAAAATATTTCCAACAGTCTACCCCTTTGGAATTTATGGCAACACTCCAATACTTCCACCAAGACTTCCTCCCCCTTTTATTCTGAGAAGTGTCTTTTCTTCCTCTGCCTTTATTCTTCTGCTTGCTTTTCCTCCCCCTTTGAAATCAATGGAAAAGGGTTGCTCATTTCCCAATGTAGTTTATATATTTATATTTCTTCTCTCTGAGTTGTGTTTAGGCCTTCTTCTTTTGACTTTATACCTTGCTACTTCAGACTGGTGTACAAGAGTTGTTGGGAGAACATTTTGAGAATCATTGAACTTGTATGTATATACACAGTAAGCTGATACCATCCCAAAGCACAAACTCCTTGCACTTGTATAAATCTGAAAGTGATGATTAAGGACACTTCATAGAAAAACCATATATAATCAAGGATGCATCATTGGAACAATACTAAAATATTGAAATGCTCCATATGACATGTCAAATTTGCTCCAAATATACTTCAATCTATATTATAATCTTCATCTGAGATACATATCTGTTGAGGAAGGTTATATATGGAATATGTTTTCTTATCCTCTACACATTTGCAGTACACATCTGTTCAAATATGATGATGCCAATATATCTTTTGTAGCTGTGGTTGACCCTTATTGCCAGTTGTGGGTGATATGTGCTAGACTGCTAACAGGGATATTACATTAATAGTCGAAAGGCCCTTGATACTGATGTGAACAATGAATCAAACCAGAACTTACAATTTATTGTAAGATTAGAAAGTATCTTTCAATCAAAGAGACCAAGTGGCATTACTACTGTAAAATTCCTTTAAAAACAAACCCTTGAGGCTAGATACGTTCAATGCATTGGTTAGTCTCACTTATCAATTATGCAATTTTATTTATGAAATAAGGGATATGTTTGTCAATGATCAACCTCTCTTCAATGGTGAAATACCAGCAATTCCTTTCTGCTAAAGTAGGCTTTAGATGAATCAATGAAAGACTCTTGAGCTTCAAATGGTAAGATTACCACAAATAGTCCTTCATCCTTCTGATACTTTAACTATTCTATCAGGATGATCTTCAACAAAACATCTTCAATATGTTTAATTGAAATCTCAGAAAACAAACTTCACACAATTTTATGAATGATCTTAAGAAAGAGGCATTGAAGATATATCTGTACTGACTTGAGGAAGGCATGCAGTTATATCTAGAAATAGACACTGCTTCAATGCTCAATATAATACTTCAAATGTAAACAAGATAATTATCCTTTAACACTATTATTGACCTTTTCATGCTTTAATAATGTAGATAACGCTGGGAATACTACCTTGATGTACTTCTACCATAATATTATGATCTTGAGGACCTATACCATACCACTTCTCCACTGATGAAACTTGGTATTCTGCTGATGGGCAGGCTACTTGTTCCAAATACCAATTGATACTAATTTGATAAGCCAAGCAGTAATTTCACTTCAGCTTGCACATGCACCCATATTTAAGACAACCTTCATAGTTTCTACTATTGATCTCTCCACCTTTCTCAACAACAATCATCAATATCCTGAATCTAATCTTGGCATCATTAACCTAGTGCTTATTCTGTCATTCTGGTTTAAAATAATGTCACTGCATATTCCTTTCTAGGACTGCTCCAGAATCATTGCTACTATATATATAATTCAATTGATCTAACATAATTATCTTTGAGAAGACATCTTCAATTTCTTTACTAGGAATCTAAAAGGGAATACCACTCATAGTTTTATCACTCATTTAACTGCTTTCCTCTCAAGGGAACCTTCTATTGCTGAATGATGTAATGATATAATGATGATAAACATTTCTCTTACTCATCCATCTTAATTGTGTTTCATTGTTAATTCTTGCAGTGTGATGCACAATGTGATCATCCGCTATGGATTTGTCCAGTTCTATAGCTCGAAACATAATTTTTGTGATTTTAACCATTCATCACTTAGTTTGTTGTTGTCTTCTTAGCTTACATGCTCATGGGTGATGTTCCCTCTACCACCATAGTTTCTTGTTGCCTTCTATCCTTCCATTAACCTATTGGTTATTGGTTGCTTCAGGTATCCTTCTTCCTCTATAGTTCTCTGTCAGAGGAATTGTCCTTTCCCTTCCTGAACTTTTAGTTGTTCTTATAACAAGGAACTCTTCTTAGAATAATTTTATGTGGACTATTTATGAACTGATCTCCCCCTGGGATGTTGCTTCTTATCTATTACTGGTTGGATATTTTTGTTTCTTCCTAGAGCAGCTCCCCCTAAGACTATGATGGATTCATTATGTTATTGAAGTAACATGCTCCCCCTTTCTCTGTTCCTTCCATACCTTCTTTTGGTTCTTCATAATGTCTTCACTTCTTTTTTATTCACATTTTTGTATGATTTGACTGGATTCTATCATCTTTAATGTATATGGCAGTTTACAGTCTTTTTCTTTGTGACCAAGCTTGAGGCGTACATAACATCTTATTTCAGCAAGGTACGTTTGAGCTGATGTATAATATTTTATGCTCCCTTTTGAACATAATTTACATTCAACAAATTTATGTCCAAAATAATTGTATGAATAACAGTAGCCATGGAAATAGTTTTTGTACTTGGTGAAATGATGTCCTCTCCATTTGTTTGCTTGAGGTAGTCCTTTCATTGGTTGCATCTTTTGTTGGTTGGACTGAATTTTCTTTGTCTTACAGTATTCCACAATATGTATAGGTTTTTCTCAGGCAAGACAAGTGATACTTCTCATGGGAGGAGAGAACCTCCTTTGACAACTTCTACATTTATTCAATTCATATTTAGGAGTGTATTTGCCTTTTGTAACTGACTATTTCTCCCTCTCATTCTCTGTCCTTTCATGTCGCTGCTTGTTTGTGTTTGTTTCTTTACAACTCATGTTCTTGCTAGCTTCTACTTCTGTAGGAATCTTTTGAGCTACTTCATTATCCTTTACAACTTTTACAAAAATGATATTCTTGTTATCTTATACCTTGGACTTACTGGTTTCTCCTTCATAGCCTATCCCAGCCTTTATGAGAGGAGGCCTTTGAGCATTTAGAATTTGGTCCAAATGTCCAGAGCTTTTCATTTGTGGAATATTCGTAATTAGTTAAATTTGGGCCTTCTCTGATTTCATCCTAAGGCTTATTGCCTCTTCTTCCAATCTTCCACATTCAAGAATTTTCTCTCTTATTTGCTGCAACAGAATGTCTTCTACTTTCCTTACTTCTTCAAGTAGTGCGTTCAAGCCAACAATTTCTTCCTTATCTTCATATTCTCTCTCATCACATATTTTCACCAATGTATTAAGGTTTTTGTTTTCATTCTTCAATATATTTATTTCAGTCAAGGCTATGTCAAGTTTGGTTTTTTCCTCAAACTATAATTTCTTCATGGTACTCACATCCATTCACCCTAGCAGGTATCTCATTTGATTGACCTTTTTCCTTTTGAAAGAAATTTTTCTTCTTCTTCTAGTTTATCCTCTCCTTCTTGATAATACATCCACTAGTGTCTCCTTCATGCATGAGATGCAATCTATTCCTGATTCCTTTTGCAGAAGTTAAATCCATTATTAAATCAAGATCCTTGTTATGAAGACTGCTATATATCACACATTTTGCCTTGGAATTCCACTGTTGTTCTTGCAAAGAGGGAGAGTTTGTGCAGTAACCATCACATACAAGATTCCATACCTTAGGTTCATAAGCCATTAAATATGTTTTAACCTTATCTCTCCATTCAGGAAAGTTTGTTGTATCTAACACGGGTACATCTTGATACTCCATGACTCAACAAGATCTCCTTAAAGCTATTAGGCTTACACCAAAGGAACCTGCTCTGATACCAATTGTTGGACCCTTAGTTAAACTGAGAAGGGGGTGAATTAGTTTAATACATTCATGGACTTTTAAAACATTCCTTTAAACTTATTTACACCCTCATTTCATGATCAACTTATTATATAATGAAACAACACTATTAGTATGTGAGCAGCAAGTATTATGCAGATTAAATATAGAGCATCAACACATAATCATCATGCAAATGGACAACATACATAAGTGGAAACCCATAAGGGAGAAAACCACATATTATTATTATTGTGATGCAAAGGCAAGCTCCAACTCCCTGTCACCACTGATTTTCTGTAGGCTCCAACCTACAGGAGGATACTACCTCAAATTCTGCAAGCTATAACTTGCAAGGAAGCTCAAATTCCCATCTGTTTTTTACAGGCTACAACCCAGAGGAGGCTCCTACCTCAACCAGCTCCAACTGGACATTTATCAAGCTACAACTTGATATGAAATCACCAACTCCCTTACACTACAATAAAATCATATGCTGATTTACCTGGATATCAGCTCTGTGTTTCTCCTTTTCATTGTTGTCCTTCCAGCCTTCAAATTTTCTTTATATCATCTCTGGATCTTCACAGCTTCTCTATCTGCTTAGTCTTATTCTTCCACTCTCTAACCTCA
Source organism: Pinus albicaulis (assembly GCA_034641835.2). Lineage (NCBI taxonomy): Eukaryota > Viridiplantae > Streptophyta > Pinopsida > Pinales > Pinaceae > Pinus > Pinus albicaulis. Next base: position 1,083,126,483 of record CM076582.1, read on the forward strand.
CTATGCATATCACAATAACATCATTTATAGAGATCACTTCATAGCTGTTTGCATTCCATATGGGAATATGAAATGAATAGGTATGACTCCTTGTCTTCCACCCTCTCATTTCCTCGCTCAACATATTCATGATGTTACAACACTAAATACTCATTTCAATATTAAATCAGAGTTTTTCTTTGCCTATAGAGACTTGCCTTTGCATCACAAACAATATAAAATAAATAATACATTTACAGTTACAATCAATTATTTTACTCAAACCTTTCAATTTCTTAGCTTTGTTGTGCGTTTGTCCTCTTCTGCTTTTTGTCCTTTTGTCTTTTCTGTTTATGCCGTTATATTCCAACTTTGATGCATAACTGCCCCTTTTTAGCCCAACTCTTCTTCTGCGTTCAGCCTTTTCGTTTGCTTTACTACCACAAAATTGTTCTGCTCGAGCTCTTGGTCCTTTGATTTGCGTTCAGATCATTTCTTTGTGACCTATAGGTTATGACCCACATAAAACTCCCTTTTAACACAATGGAGTATTACAAATCCGAGTTTTATCAACATATATATGATTTGCGATCAAACAACACATATTAACATAACATACTCATAGCAATCAAACAATGCATATATAACGTACACGGAACATGGATTATAGGGTCCCATAGTACCTTGAACCAATCACATATCATCGCAAATGCTTTCCCGCAGGTTTCCCACTCTACCGATAGCGATAAACCATAAACCATGTGATCTGCGATATCCGCTCGTACGCAGTGCTAACACGTGGACTCCCTTCATTGCATCGTGTCATTTGATCCTTACCACATCGCAACCAAATAATGTTCCTTGCGATGTCTTGAATTTAAATCCTATTTCTTGTGGGATGTGATGTTGTGCAAGGTCGACACGTGTCCCTCCATTTCGCATCACAAACCTTTAAACTTAACTTGCGATCACCTTACTGCTATTCCCTAAGCGCTGTGATGTGCGGTACGCGAGCGAGGTCCACATCATCATGGCACGTCACCCTGTCATGTCACTGCCATGTCATCATAAATTACCTGCGATCTGTGGGGTTGGGGCCACATCATCTGCCACGTCACTACGATGTCATTGTCACGTCATCTTTACATCACTGCCATGTCAACTTTACGTTACTACCATGTCATATTTACGTCACTGCCATGTCATCTTTACGTCACTGTCCGTACTTCGTAGTTCGCAACTTACAACCTTTTAACTTAGTGGTTACCTTTATTTCATGCCTGTGATATTGCGATGTGCCAACACATGTCCCTTCTCCACTTTGCATCGCAAATGCTTTAATACCATGTGATGCCTTAACGCTTAACCGCTAAACTTTGCGATTTTTGAAATCCCTCCTGGTGCGATTCGATCTCCGCTGTTCATCTCTCGTCTTCGCTTCTGTGATCTAATCCTGACCGTCCGTTTGCCTCCCTTGTAATTCTTCAAATAATTCTCTACTTAGTTGATTTTTCTATTCTTTATACTACCGCGCTCTGTAACTCTGGTTTCTCCATGATGTTCCTCTTGAGATTTTTTCTGAGCTTGTCTTTGTTATTGAATCTCATCCCGAGTTATCACACTCAACATACACCTTTTCATACTGATTAAAGCCCTCTCTATCTCTCGGCTCTCGCCTCTCTCTCTTGGCTTAATCATCTTTGTTTAATTGGCCTCTTCCTCTCATCTCTCGCCTCTTCTTGCTTCTACTATGTATTAGATCTCTGGTCCTCGTTGTGTCTTGCAAATATGATTGCCTTCTGATGTGCACTGAAGCAATTCGCTACCTCTCTGCTTCATTCATTGCCTTTGCTATCTCTGCTTCTTTTCTTCTTCTACCACCTTACTGCCTTTGGTGCCTTCTTAGCTACATTTGTTGCATGTGCTACATTCGCTGCCTCTCTACATTCACTGCCTCTTTGCTTTTACTGCTTCTCTGCTACCTTTGCTGCCTCTCTGCTGCATTCTCTGCCTCTGCTACATTCCCTTCCTCTATTGCCTTTGCTACCTCTCTGCTGCCTTTGCTTCCTTTGGTGCCTTTGCTCATAATATAATGTTGCTCCTTGCCTCTCTGCTGCTCCTCTACCTCTATTTTATGCTTTCTTACTTCATTGTTGCCTGATTTTCTCCTTTGCCTTAATGATAGTTCAGGTGCTACTCCTTTGTGCTCCTTTGCCATCAATGACAATATTTCCAACAATATGATCACAATTATGGTTCCAATAAATATCATTTAATTAATCATTTTCCCACTAGTGTATCTGATGATAGTTGTTTCAAATCAATTCAAATTTATGGTATATCATCTCACAATTCAGACAATTGTGAAGTAGTCTAGGAACTTCAGCCTTCGTTGATGGTTATGTCAGGTCTTCAATATATTGAAAAGTGTTCTAAATATTATCATATTCATTTTCCCTTAAAAAATTCTCATCCTGATTCCATGCCATTAATTTAAAATCCATTTTTTCAAATATTTCAGGGTTTTCAAGAGGATTTTTTTTTAAATTTCATGATCAAATATATGATTGGTTGCAAGCATATTACTTAGAAAGCCCTTATGATAATAAAAATATTTTATCTTTCTTGATGTTTGATAAGCAAGACAACACAAATGAAGGTACATTCACGAGAAGCCCTCCATGTTTGTTTCATTCTTCTTTAAATCAAAATGTAAGGTTGTTTTCTATTAAAGTTAGTTGTTATGACACACCTTTCATCATCTAGCAAAGACCTTATATATTCTATGCAAGTTATGCAAGTTCATATACTTTCTTTTGCACATAGTTTCATATATGTTTTAATTGCTTGTATCTTTGTGTTTGTAGGCCAGGAGCAGTCACGTGGTTACATTGGAAATTTCATTACACTTATATCTGATCTCCTAGTTGGTTAGGTTAGGATTAGGTCTAGTTGCATTCTAGTTTACTTTTTCACTTATCCTGCACTTTCTCTCCATCTAGTCTTTGCATTTGTTTTGTTTTCTTATTTTTTGTTCTGCATGTTTCCTTTTAGTTCAGTTCTATATTTTATTTGATCGTGATCTCTTGTTTTGTGTTTTCTTTTCTTTCATGTTTTTTTTAACAAGAACTTGCATAAAAGATGCTCCTTTTGGCTCAGAAGAAAATGTGGAAAATATTTGAAAGGAAATTGTGACGACGAACAATGCTTGGATAATTTGTTATCCTCTTCTCTATTTGGGTTTACATATCTTTAAAGTCAATGATTTCTATATGGAAAATGTGATCCATTTGAAAGGAAAGATTTGAGAAGAACCATTACACCCTCATTTGTTCTAGGATCCTCATTCCTTAACCCGAGATTGTAATTGAATGGTGTTTTTCATGCCAGTCCAATCCAGTAGAGAAGGGAAAGGGGAAAATCAATTGCGAGCAAATAAATATCAGAGGTATATATAATTGTATTTGAAGGAACAACCTCTCTTGCTCTCAAGAAGTCGGGATCCCTCTTCCGCCCCTAGTAAAAGAAATAAGTGCCTAAGCACATTAAAATAAATAAACAAATAAAGGGTGAAAGAAGAGAAATGATTTTTGCGCAGAGAGGTGAAGCAAGAAACGTTTTTGGGGTATTGAATAGGCTTGTTGGAAACAAAGAAATACTTGTGTTCCTGTAGTGACTCTGTCGAGGTCTTAAAAAATCTCGCTGGAAGTGGAGAAATACCATAGACGAAAAATAATACTTTGATCATCTTAAACTCACAATTACATATTACCCTCCTGCTAGATCAAAACAATTTTGATCTGGAAAGCTTTGTGAATGTGTTAATCGAGGAAGGGGGTAGAGGAGACTATATCTATAACCAGGTCAAATGGGGAAGCCAAGCTAATCCACACAATGAATCAATAGTTCCTAAAATACTGATAACTTATATTTAAGGGTAAAACCTGGACATAGAAGTTGTAGTTCTACCAATGTGTCTCCAAGTGTTGACGTTGCAATCAACACCCTCCAAAATTTTACCTACACTTTAATTTTGGAGCCTAGTGAGGATCTTATGAATTATCATCCATGGTCACTTAATTGTTGATTGATGGTTTCTAAGTGTTTAAGTCTTCTTCTTAGGTTCTAAGTGTCAAAAGTCACTTTCTCACACATTTTCAACCTTCGATTAATTCACAAATGCACATTTTTCTCATGCAAGCTTAACTAGCCATTGTGCAGCCGTTGAACTAAAGTATTAAGTACAATTTAATGTGCAAATTATGTTGATAGTCTGTGTGCACTCTCCATTGATAGTATCCCTCTCACTTTCGGTTGTATTTGTCCCATCATTCTATTGAGTTTTCCCAACTATCGCTTTTGCGCACCTTTGTTTTTCATAAGTGTCGCTTTCATGCTCGTAACTATAATTTTCGCTTGCTTTCACTTTGACAACTAGTTTTTTCATGTTATATTTTCTCTATCATGTGTCATCTTCAACTTCTTAAGCTTTTTCAAGCGCCGTTTTCACGTTGTCTTATTGTGGCAAGTGTTGCTTCTAACTATTTCCACTCCTGTATGTGTCGCACGTTTGTACATTACTAAAGGTAGCTATAACAAACTATTTTGAATTAAATGGTCCTATATATAATAAGGATATGTGCTAGACACATTCCAATAGCTTAGCACACTTGTTGGTCACATTCAACACTTGTGTCAAAACTTGTGTTCTAAGTGTCGTAATGTGGCGTTTCAACTATAACACTTAGAAATAAGTATCGCTTTGTTATCATTTCAAGGTGTGATTTTTGTTCATGAGTCTTGAGCGTTCCCCTAGCTAGTATTGATGACATTCATGTGTGTGATTAGTGTTCTAGACTTTTTTGGCGGTATTTTTACCTCTTAATCTATTGATCTCACACTTAGCCATTATGGAGCTCTTCTTGGTCCTACTGCCCAGTGTAAGTTATGAAAGTATCAATCCTTCACTATGTGATGAGCATTGCCTATTCATGAGCCTCATTGATAAAATATCTCCCTCCTAGACTTGTGCATTGAGCCACCCTTAAGGTCAACTCCTTTGATTGCAACTTGAGAATATTCAAAGAAGAGTCACCTAACCCTTGTTGCATGCTTGATTTTTAAGAAAATCTACCTTATACAATGCATGCAACATTTCTAGTGACCCTATTCAAAATAAAATTGCACCATACAAAGGTCATTTGGCTCTCATAATGCAGTGAGCATCTCCCAGGAAAAGTGACTTGCCTTCTGTTGCCTCCCTCGGTGAATTGCACAATCTACTCTTCTAGTGGGACTTCCTAAGCATAGGTCACATTTATAGTGGACAATTATCCACTACAAAATAAAAATGCACTAGCCTAGAAGCCTCCCTCTAAAGTACAACACATATCACAGTTACAGTGCCTAGTCTTGCCTTATTTTCTGACAACAATCCCTCGCTATGCACAAGGCTTGTTCTTCTTGCCTTCCTATCACACGTCGCAGTTCTAGTGGATAGTGGAGCCTTTCCTAGATCATTGTTGAAGAAAATTGTTCTCTCCCTTAAGTATATCTCTCATTTATAGTGCATATTGTTGTTTTAGTCAGCAATTCATTAACCCTTTTCCATGGGACTCCTTCACTGTGTAGTCATTGAGTTCTTCCCTGCCTCCCTAGTGCATGTCACAGTTATAGTACATAGTCAAGGCCTCCCTTAGTGATTGTGAAGCTTAATTGCGCTATCACTATCTCCTCCTCCCTTGAGCCCTGCACATGTTGTAGTTTTAGTCAACAAGCTCATCACACTATCTCTTGCACTTTCTCACCATGTTAGGCCCTAAATATACCCTCCTCGTAGCACATGGCATAGTTCTAGTGAGAATTGGTGCCTTCCCTAAACCATTACTAAACTCAATTGTGCCATCCTTAATAAGCTTTCCTTTTCATCCCTTTCACATGCCCATCACAAGCAACTTCTTCCATGAGAAAAGTAGAGATAGGATAGATGACTTCAAAACTTATTTTTCCTTTCCATGTGTTAGCACCTGAATTGGACCCCAGGCTGCAAAAGTCAAATCAGGGTAACAACTAAACCACGCTCAACCTTGTAGCTAGCCCTACAAGGACAGGAGAGGGCTCTCTCCGTAAAAGAATATTCAATGGAACACAATAAATGGACTGATATTAGGCTAGATAAAATGATGGGAAAAAGGTTTAATAAAATGAATGAATGAATGAATTTCATGGATGTGTGGGATATAAATGGACAGTTGAAACCGGGAATTAAATCAGGACACAGGGTATTTCATGGGGCAAGATAGGCAGGAAAATTAGCAATTAAAATTTAATGAGGATGGGATGGAAAGACTGGTGAGGAGCTGAAAAGGGCACAACAAATGGATCCTTTTCAAACAGAAGAAAAATACAGAGTATGAATGATTTCCCAAGGCAGAGCATATAGAGATGGATTCTACCTTTCTATCTTGAAAGCATTCAAAAGGAAATGTTTATGGATGGATGGAACACATAACAATTCACATATGAAACAAAGGAGAAAACAAATGCTAACTCTCATACCACATGGATCCCACAAATCAGAGCTGCATCTCTTATTAATTCCTGTCAAATTGTACAATGTAGCGCAGAGATGTTCTTCCACACTATTCCCCTACTTTCTGAGTTACTGATTATTCAGACTCTCAGACTGCTTTACAAATGATTTACAATTACATTAAATAGGCTGAAATGTGGGAACATAGATCCACAAGAGAAGGGAGCTGTTTTAACAGCTGAAGAACTGAAATACAATCATAGTAAAGAAATACAACAATCTGCCCCTGAAAATAAGGGACATCATTGTATTTGACCACTTGGAGATTTTGTTGTTAGGCTGTATGAAAGAAAATAGGTCATCCGATGAATAGATTTCCTATTTTGCTGCTGCTGTAAAAATATTTGTTTTGAATAAGCTCTCAGCCCTTTGACTGTCACTTTGCTTTCCACTATTTCTTTATTCTCTGACTTTTTAATAAAATACCATTGCAATAAAATAAATTGAACTTATGCCTTTCGTGAAGGGAAAATTTACTTTTAAATGGGAAAAAGGAAGGGAAATGGGGCAAAAATCATATGAAAATCGCAATCGGAATCGGAGCGGGGTGTAGAGATATAACATATTAAAACACATTGTAATACAATAAAACATATTAATATCATAAAACATATTATAATATGTTCATTGCAATCGGCGATCGGGGAGTGGGCGGAGTGATATTAATATGAAACGCCGATGCGATTGGGGAAAACCTTTCTGTAATGAAATTAACCAAAGTTCGGATTAAACAGGAAAAACTCTTTTATATATGAATGGGCGGAGGTTTTTATGTGGTGGGACCCATGGGAACAATCGCAATCACAATCGGGAATGGGGGCAGGTGTATCACATAATTGGATCCGCCGATTGCGATTTGCGATGTGCGATCAATCGCAATCGGGGATCGGAATCGGGAGAGGATGTTATATGAAATGAAGAAACAAAAGTTCTGATGCGATTTGGCAAGGCCCGATGGGAGATACATAATTTATTATTTACAAAGGGAAAAGGGGCCTTTAATTATAGATGGGCGGAGGATTATGGTGGGACTGGGGTCAATCTCAATCGCAATATCAGAGTGGAGTGCAACACCTATGGGAAACGTCGATGTCAATGGCCCGATTGACTTTGAGCTGTCAGATCGGTGGGGACAGATCAACGGTGCCAAGTTTCAATCGGGGGATGTTGTGATCGGGGAATGTTGCGATGCAAGGAATGTTGCGATCGGGAAATGTTGCGATGCGATCAATCGGAGGGGGACTTATGGAAGTGTCGATTGCCGATGGCCTGATTGGTTGTGGGCCGTCAGATCAGACCAAGAGATCGATGGTGGAGACATTGATCAGGGGTTTTCCATAGGGGCAATCGCGTCGGAAACTTTCACGATGGGCCGATCGGGACATACAAATAAAACATGTGATTGAAAGGGGAAGGGACTTGGGTTATGCGGGTTTTTATGATATAAAACTTTATTATTAAGTTTTATTATAAAGCATGGTGGGGAAGTGGTTGGGAACGGCGGGGAGTATATATATATATATATATATATATATGAACCTTTGAAATATTTAACATAAGGTTTTCAACGGGAATGGAGGGGAAGTGGTTTATACGGTGAGACTTTATAATATCAAACTTTTTATTATAAAGTTCTATGGCATGGAGGGGAAGTGGTTTAGCAATTAAATCGCATATTTTATTAAATGATTTATAATGCGAATTTATAATCGGAAAGGGGGAAAAGGGGTTTTTAAAGGGATATAAAACTTTAATTAAACAAAGTTTAAGGGAAAAAATGGGAAAAGGGGTAGGATTAGGATATAGAGGGCTTTTAATTCACTTAAGCATAAATTTCAATCCAGAAGTCAGTTTAGAGAGCATAGTATACCATTGGAAAGCTCTTTCCAGGCTCTTTCTGATGGATCTACTTGGAAGATGATTTGGCACTAAACATGCTGCAGAAAACTTCTCTGAAGGCAGGTACATCACTTTGGGGAGATATAACAGCTTCTGAATTGTGACTTATTACACATGATGATATAGAATTACATAATGAATGATAATAAAGGAAAAATATCACGTTTTCACCTCAAAACATGGTTTTGAGGTGAAAATTACATCAAGCTGAATAAAATATCTTTTTGATCTTCCAGGTGCTGTGACTTTGAATTTATTGACTTCCTCATGACCTTGCTGATATTATTGACATTTGACTCATTAATTTGACCATGGTGAGACCCTAGAAACTAATGAGACCCATCCTATGACCTACTGATATGATTTTGAGAATGAAAGTGACTAATGACTAAAGACCATAGGAAGGAAAATCAACAAGTACCTCATGAGGGACAACTGATAAAAATTACTACCATCAATGAATCCATGACCTAGCGAAATGGTGAAATTTATTCGGTATGAGACACCTAATATGCAAATGCAAAAGAGCAGTTTTGATCACTGATGGCAGTATGACTAGAATGACACTAACACTTGCTCCAATGGGGATGGTAGCTCCTTGGAGGTGCCAAGACTACCGTAGACCAAGTAGCCTTATCCATTGGGCATGGAGTAAAAAATGTTGAAAACTGACACAAATGCAAACTGTCTCTGACTCTAGACTAAGATTGAAAACTGAAATAAAACCAAACCATACACATATCATCCAAGTTTTATAGCCTTCACCTCTGGCCCCAAAATTGAATGACTTTGCATTTTGAACTTTGATTTTAGAAAAATAAAATGGTATATATAATGATGATGAGATAGATTCTGATCCATGTCTTCAACAATGGTAGTGCTTCAGTAGCCTACCATTTGTTGCTCCTCCAGGACAATCCTGGCCATCCATTTCTGAAAGCAAGAAGGAATTTTGTCCCCTGTATGCTATAATTCTGTAAGGTCCCTTCCATAGGTTGTCAAATTTACCGTGCTTGCCTTTGTCTTCATTTCTTGCATCCCATTTCAACACTACATCATCCAACTGAAACTTTTCTGCTTTAGTCTTCCTGTCATAGATATTTTTAATCTTTTCCTGCAACTGACTCGTTTTCTGTGACACTTCTTCTCTTGTTTGTTGAAGGTGGATCATCTGGTTGATTCTTCGCTGGTTTTCATCATCTTCACTGCCAATTTCTTGTAATAATCTCATAATGGAACCGTAAGAGAAGTAGGAAAGACAGCATCAGTACCATAAACCAGCTCAAAAGGTGACATACCTATTGATTTTTTACTGCTGACTCTGTCTGCCCACAGTGCGTTGATAAGCTTCCGGTGCCAATTTCTTTTGTTTTCCTCCAGCATTTTCTTAATTATATTCATCAGTTACTTGTTGGATGACTCTACCAGGCCGTTTCCTTGTGGATAATACGTTGTTGAATGGCCCAGCATGATGTTGTATTTATCATAGAAATCAATCATTTTCTTTGATCTGAACGTGGCTGCATTATCTGTCACAATTTTACATGGGCAACCAAAACGGGATAAAATGTTTGTTTCCAGGAATTGAATAATTACCGTTTCAGTTGCTTTCCTGGCAGGGATGGCTTCGATCCATTTCGTAAAGTAATCTGTCCCAGTCAATATCCATCGATGCTGTGCTGAGGACGCGGGATGTATTTCTCCTATAAATCGAGCCCCCACTGCTGAAAGGGCGCGTTCACTGAAACAGGTTTCAAAGGAAGTGGAAGCAATTTCTTCTTCCCTTGGAAAATTTGACATTCATGACAATTCATCACTGTTTTATATAAATCAGAAAATAATGTGGGCCAATAATACCCGGCTCTCAATACCTTGTTCGCTGTAGTTTTCCAAAACAGGTGACCACCACAGTCACCTTTATGGAAATCGTGCATTACCTTCTGAGCTTCTTCTTCAACCAGGAAATTTAGCAAAATGCCTCCCGGATCCTTCCAAAACAGAGCACTGTTCAAAATGCAATATTTTGCAGATTTAAGCTTCAAAGATCTACCTTTACTCTTAGAAATGCCTGGAGGAGGTGATAGATGCTGAAGAACATACACAATATCTGAATACCAAGGGGATTGCAGAAAAATATCTGAAATAGGAACCAACAAACCTTCATCTGCCTCTTCCGACATTGCTGAAATGAGGTTTATATATAAAGCACGCAGATTTGATTGGGCCATCAATTTCTCCAAACCTTGGCCTTTGATCAACTTAGTAGGCTTGATCTCAAGATCGTACTCCAACATAGCTACTATCCATTTGCCTCTTCGACCTTCTGGATCAGTTTGCATGAGCACATCCTTGACTGCTGCATTAGGGACATACGCTATAGTGTGTGAATGTAGAATATAGACCCTAAAATCTTTCAATGCCTTGACAAGAGCCAATGCTTGCTTTTCAATAATATTATATCTTAAAGTAGCATCTCTAATAGTCCTACTGAAAAAGGCAATTGGCTTTTCTACTTCATCTCTCTTTTGCATTAAAACAACAGCCATAGTATGCTCAGATGCAAACGAAAATATAATAAAATCTTGAGTATAGTCGGGACTGATCAGAACTGGGGCATTAGACAAAGCAAACTTTACCAGATTGAATGACTTGATTGCTTCCTCACTCCACTTAACCATGCTGTATTTCTTCAACATATTGGTCATTTCTCTCAAATGCTCAGCCAGATTAGGTATAAATCTGCGCAAAAAAATCATCTTACCATTAAAGGCCTGAAAATATTTCTTGTTCCGTGGAAGATCTATGAGCTGAATTGCCTCCACTATGGCTGGATCTATGCGGATGCCATCTTTAGAGATGATATGCCCGAGCAATTTTACCTCATCCATGGCAAAAAGGCTCTTTTGGGATTAAGAGAAATCGCAAACTTTCTGCAACGCTGAAAAACCACTCTTAGATGGTGCAAATGCTCGTCATCTGAACCTGAAAACACTGTCAAATCATCCAAATAAACAACAAGAAAAACATCTTTTTAATTTTCAAAAGCAATTTCCATTGCACGCTGGAAGGTGGCTCCAACGTTCTTCAGTCCAAAGGGCATCTTGGCATACTGGAAGGTTCCCCAGGGTGTTGTGAAGGCAGTTTTATCTTGGTCCTTCTCATGCATCAAGATCTGATTGTAGCCTGAGTAGCCATCAAGTAGTGACATCCTAGATGCTCCAACTACTCTCTACAGAATATGGTCCATTTTCGGAAGTGGGTAATTATCCTTTAAGGAGGCCTTATTCAAGTTCCGAAAGTCAATACACAGTCTTATTTCTCCAGTATTTTTACGCACTGGGACCAAATTCTAAATCCAATCAGAAAATATAATAGGAACTATGATTCCTGCTTTGTACAACCTGTTTACCTCCTTTTCAATTGATGGAAGCAGCTTTGGATTGATTCTTCTCAGCTTCTGTCTGAAAGGCTTTTGATCCGGCTTGATAGGAATTGTATGTTGAATTATGTTCTTATCATGCACTTTCAAATCTGAATAATCCCATGCAAATACATCAGAAAATTCAGAAAGCAATTTAACATACTTCTCCTTTACCTCAGGGGATAATGCCTTTGATAATTTGACAAACTTGGGCTGATGAGTTGTTCCAATATTCACATCTTCAACTCCTTTCTCTGTGGGAACCAAGCTTGGTTTCTTTGCGACATCATCCTGATAAAAGAGCTCCTCTACAGGTATGAGACCTCTAGGTATTACATTATCATTTAACTGTAATATGTCCATCTGGTTTGCTTCCAAATCCTGATCATCAACCTCATACTCACCCTCTATTGGAGTATCTTTGAATTTTCCATCACCCTGCAAAAATGCATTGATCTCATTATCATCCCAAAATACTTGCCAATACCTTAAATTTTCTAGAACAGCAGGCCTATGTTTGACATAGATTTCAAACTTATTGCTGGAGTTCATCGGAATCTTCAAGTTACTTGCAGTAGTGGCAAGAGAATCAGCAATAATGTTCTACATCCTGGGCACTGCTGCCAAAGTATACTCTGGGAATATTTTCAAAATGTCCAAGACTGCGTTTCTTTATGCCCTCAATATTGGATGTTTGGCTTGGTGTTCTCCCTTCACCTGTTTGATTATCATTTCGAAGTCACCATATACATAAATCCTTTTTGCATTCAACTTCTTCAAAATTTTGAGGCCTGCAAGCAAAGCCTCATATTCTACTTCATTGTTAGAGCAATCAAAAGCTAGCTTATAAGCACAAACTCTAACATTACTTGGAACCTTCTCAGGTTGAAAAACAGGGCTCCTAACCCATATTCCTATGCCAGCTCCATCCTTACTAACAGCTTCATCAAAATCCATACTCCACAGGCCTTCTTCTTCTTCTTGAAGATGCTGGAAATTTGTTTCTTTCTCTTCTTTACCTTGGCTGATTTCTGGCTATTCATTGTCCCTTTGCTGCTGGCAGGCAGGAGGTTTAGAAGTGTTTGCTGCTTTGTCCTTTTCCTGTTTGAGGACCTATCTGAAATTCTCTGAAATCTCAGGTATTTCATCCACTTGTACCAATTGAACATTCTCATCATTTAAACCACCATCAGAATACAAGACAAAAGACTCTAAGTCTATATTGACAACATTGATGGGATGATTTACAGGCTTGTATTTGCTGGTAATCATATATTTCATTTTCTTTTCCCTATATAACTTCCTCAACTAGCCAAATACAGGGATAGTGGCATAAGATAAGTCAAGCTGCATGGTTCCCTTAAGTTTTGCACCCCAAGACCTAGATAGAAGCATTCCAAACCTTGGTGGGACATCAGCAACAACTACGTCCATCAAGAAATTCTTTGCTGGAATCTAGTCTAAAGACACTACCAAATCTTTAATTAAACCAATACAGTGGACCCTACTTGAGTCGAAGGAATACAAGTCATGATATTTACGAGTGATGTTAAGGCCTAGCTTCTCCATGACAGCTTTGGGCATCAAATTATGTGAGGCCCCGGAGTCCAACATAGCATTATGCAGGATAAACTCATGTACTCTAAGACTCAAGTAAAAAGGAGGGACTTCATTTTCTTCAGATTCTTCTGTGGCTGGACCGAAAATAAGTTCAGGGTAGTCATCTTCTACATTGACCATATCGGAGACAGAATCTATTTGCAAGACTTTGGACACCTGAGTTTTATACACACTATTCTTCACCAACTCTGTGAGGGGCATAGACACTTTTAATTTAGAGATTTCATTTTCTAGATTAAAGGAGGGAGGTTTTTCTACCTCTTTGATGGGCGGGTATTTCTTCTCTATTGGCTCCTTTACTGTGTTCTGCTGGTTCTTCTCATTGGTTGTGTTAGCAACTGTAGGTGCTTTGCTAGAGGAAGGATCAGCTGGCTCCTTATCTTTCTTTTGTGCATCATTTTTCATTTGGAGTTCCTTTCCCTTTTGAATGGGGCTGACTGTAACCTCTCTATTCCTTAAAGAGTACTGCCTTTGCTGAACCGATAGAGTGTTCCTATACCCTCTCTGATAGTCATCGGACTCTTCTTCCAGTATTGTATAATTGGCCAAAATGAAATTTTGGTCTTTTTGAATGTCTAGAGTCGCCATTGTGTCTTCTTCATCTTCTGTAAGGAAAATGGGTGCACCATTAACCGTGAAAAAGTGATTAGCCTCAATCACAGGATCATCATCATCTAAATATTTCCCTTGCACGTAGTTTTGTTGAAAAGGAGTTTTAATCTGCTGCTGTGGTGGCGCAATTTGGTCCTGCATTCTTTGCTCTCTCTGTTTAATTCTGAATTGCGGCTGCTGTCCTCTGAAATTGGGATTTCTTATTTGAGGCTCAAGTCTATCTGCAATGGTTAACCTATCTGTTGGGAAAAATACTGAGAGGGGGGGGGGGGGGGTGAATTAGTATTTAGAGCATACTCAAAACTTTTTACTTTTCCATTCACTAAAACCCATACGCTACTTTGCTGAAGCCAAATAGCGTATACACGCGGATATCCTTCATAAAACTCGCGTATACATAGAGATCTTATTATGCCATTAATTATTTACTTAGATATATGCAACATTCATTCTTTTGATAATTAGATAACAGTAAGCATGTGCAGTAATCACATAATAAACCATCACACATAAGCATCACACAAGAACACTAGGATTTTAGGTGGAAACCCAAGTCGGGAGAAAACCACCGCTGCCGTTGTCCCAGCCTTCAATATTTTATTATAAAGAAAACATCTTACAACTATGTACTAGCGCAGACTCATACCAGTACGCAGGCACCCACCTGCGCTCGTTTACTAGCCTCTCCTGGAAGGGAGCTACAACCCCTTGCTCTCGTTTACCAGCCTCTCCTGGAAGGGAGCTATGACCCCCTACTCTCGTTTACCAGCCTCTCCTGGAAGGGAGCTACGACCCCCTGCTCTCGTTTACCAGCCTCTCTTGGAAGGGAGCTACAACCCCCTGACTGAAGGCTACAACCCTCAGCACCACCATGGACCACGTTTCATCAATTTTCACACTGGATCCAATAGCTTCAATAGAACACAACTTGTAGGCCACTTTTCATCATATTTTCAGACTGGACCCACCTCACACATTTAAGCTCAATCATACATCAAACTGAATCTTCTAACTCCATCAATTCATTCATTGTATCATCAACCAATCAATCAACAACTTGATCTTCCATCAATATAATCAGCAGCATAATCATCATTCAAACAATCCAGATCTGTATGAATACATCACTAACAGAGAGCAGTAAAACAACAGAACAGATTAGACAATTCATTCCACATACTTCAGCATACCCTAGTTTTCATACGCGCTTTCCTTTCATTGATCTTGCGTATATACGTGCTTTCATGCATATAAACCCGCGTATACCTCTGCACATACTTCAGAACTTGTTTTACATTCCATACGCGCTTTCGTTGAATTAAAACAACGTATATATGCGCTTTCGCTGCTGCAAACAAGCGTATAGATCTTCAAAGATTATAGGGCAGCACAATTCTTTAGAACATATATATATCTCAGATTTTACCCTTCACTTCAGAAACATGTTCGCCTCATCTCATTCCATAAATAGATCTAGAAAACACAAATACATTTCAGATCTAGATTCCCTTCTTCATCATTTTCTTCATAGGTGCATCACAGATTCAGATCTATCATCAAACTGTTACCCTTTCCATTCAGACATACTTCAGAGTGAATTATTTATTCAAACCCAGACTCATGCACACTCTTGCACAATGATCTTCTTCTCCTTATATAGGTTTAGCCTTTATCAATACCATGAGCCAAAACCACACCACTTCTGATGGTATTCCTGGACGGGATCAAAAAGATAATCAACTCCTACCGGTCCAGGAATTGAGTGTGCAACTCCTGCAAAGTGCGAATTGTGCCTAGCGGTAGGGCTCTAAACCACTTTCTGAATTCACCTCCAAAATTTTGAACAAAAAGCCTTGTCGTTACATTCTCTGCTTCTACCTCATGCAAATAAAAAAAGTCATTCATTTTATCAACATGTTGCTGAGCCGTGATGCTCTAAGTGGCATCAAAAATAGGAATTTTGCTTTGGTAGTCAGACGACATATCATTGAGGACTTGGGGTAAGACCAGGGGTGCATACCTGGCAGCCATAACTTTGGGTGGATTTACAACAGGATTTGTAGGATTTGAGGGAGGTGTTAATGGAGGATACGATAATTGGGAATTGACTGATGGGAATGATGATGAATTGGGAGGGGGAAATGCTGTTCCTGATGATTCTAAGGGCTCAGGAATATTAGTTATAGTGATGGACTGAGGAGAATTCAAAATGTAATCGTTAATGGAGGTATTTTCTCTTTGGACTTCAATATCTACAAGGAAATCAAGATCTAAAACTGTATCATCAATGTCATTTTCAGACTTATTCCTAAATAAAGAAAGTTCAAAATTCTCGTCAAAGGAAAGATCTTCTACAAAAAACCATTCACTGGGCCAAGTATAGGACCTGAAAACGGGTCTGGGGCTTAATGATCCTTCTTGTCTTCTGACAATTCTTGGGATAAGATTTGGATTTTCAAACACGGGGGGAGGATTTGGATCTGGATTAGCCCTGGTGTATCTTCTTAAAGCCAGTGCGGTCGAATGTCTATTTTACAAAATTTTTATTTTGCAGCCTAGAAAAAATCTGAACATCATCTTTCAAAGTCTATAATTATTTGATATACTGGGGAAAATCTTGCAAGTCGGATGTTATGTTTATAAAACTAGACCGGAGATTGACTGAAGCAACATTTATCTACTTCTGCACCTGCAAAGCAATGTGCAATTTGAAGGCTACCTGGCATAACTTCAGGCTCCGTCTGTAGTTTATAAAAAAAATAACACTAACAATCAAACAATCTTGAACTATCCCTAGTATGGTTGCCAGAGATGTTAGCACCTGAATTGGACCCCAGGCTGCAAAAGGCAAATCAGGGTAACAACTAAACCACACTCAGCCTTGTAGCTAGCCCTACTAAGACAGGAGAGGGCTCTCTCTGTAAAAGAATATTCAATGGAACAAAATAAATGGACTGATATTAGGCTAGATAAAATGATGGGAAAAAGGTTTAATAAAATGAATGAATGGATGAATTTTAGGGATGTGTAGGATATAAAGGGATAGTTGAAACCGGGAATTAAATCAGGACATAGGGTATTTCATGGGGCAAGATAGGCAAGAAAATTAGCAATTAAAATTTAATGAGGATGGGATGGAAAGACTGGTGCAGAGCTGAAAAGGGCACAATAAATGGATCCTTTTCAAACAGAAGAAAAATATAGAGTATGAATGATTTCCCAAGGCAGAGCATATAGAGATGGATTCTACCTTTCTATCTTGAAAGCATTCAAAAGGAAATGTTTATGGATGAATGGAACATATAACAATTCACATATGAAACAAAGGAGAAAAAAAAATGCTAAATGTCATACCACATGGATCCCACAAATCATAGTTGCATATCTTATTAATTCCTGTTAAACTGTACATTGTAGCGCAGAGATGTTCTTCCACACTTTTCCCCTACTTTCTGAGTTACAAAATTTTCAGACTCTCAGAATGCTTTACAAATGATTTACAATTACATTAAATAGGTTGAAATGTGGGAACATAGAACTGAAATACAATCATAATAAAGAAATACAACAATCTGCCCCTAAAAATAAGAGACATCATTGCATTTGACCACTTGGAGATTTTGTTGTTAGGCTGTATGAAAGAAAATAGGTAATACAATGAACATATTTCCTATTTTGCTGCTGCTATAACAATGTTTTTTTTTGAATAAGCTCTCAGCCCTTTGATTGTCACTTTTCTTTCCACTATTTCTTTATTCTCTGACTTTTTAATAAAATACCGTTGCAATAAAATAAATTGAAATTATGCCTTTTGTGAAGGGAAAATTTATTTTTAAATGGGAAAAAGGAAGGGAAATGGGGCGGAAATCATATGAAAATCGCAATCGGAATCGGAGCGGGGCGGAGAGATACAACATATTAAAACACGTTGTAATACAATAAAACATATTAATATGATAAAACATATTATAATATATTAATATGATAAAACATATTATAATATGTTCATTGCAATCGGCGATCGGGGAGTGGGCGAAGTGATATTAATATGAAATGCCGATGCGATTGGGGAAAACCTTTATGTAATGAAATTAACCAAAGTTCGGATTAAAGGGGAAAAAATCTTTTATATATGAATGGGTAGAGGTTTTTATGTGGTGGGACCCATGAGAACAATCGCAATCGCAATCGGGAATGGGGGCGGGTGTATCACATAATTGGATCTGCCGATTGTGATTTACGATGTGCGATCAATCGCAATTGAGAGAGGATGTTATATGAAACGAAGAAACGAAAGTTCCGATGTGATTTGGCAAGGCCCGCTGGGAGATACATAATTTATTATTTACAAAGGGAAATGGGGCCTTTAATTATAGATGGGCGGAGGATTATGGTGGGACCAGGGTCAATTGCAATCGCAATATCGGAGCGGAGTGCAACACATATGGGAAACGCCGATGCTGATGGCCCAATTGACTTTGAGCCGTCGGATCGGCGGGGATAGATCAACGATGTTGGATCGATCGGAGGTTTCAATTGGGGGATGTTGTGATCGGGGAATGTTGCGATGCGATGAATCGGAGGGGGACTTATGGAAGTGCCGATTGCTCGATTAGCTGTGGGCCATCGGATTGGACCAAGAGATCGACGGTGGAGAGATTGATCGGGGGTTTTCCATTGGGGGTAAGCCATCGGGGCAATCGCATCGAAAAATTTCACGATGGGCCGATCGGGACATACAAATAAAACATGTGATTGAAAGGGGAAGGGACTTGGGTTATGTGGGTTTTTATGATATAAAACTTTATTATTAAGTTTTATTATAAAGCATGGTGGGGAAGTGGTTGGGAACGGCGAGGAGTATATATATATATATATACGAACCTTTGAAATATTTAACATAAGGTTTTCAACGGGAATGGAGGGGAAGTTATTTATATGGTGAGACTTTATAATATCAAACTTTTTATTATAAAGTTCTATGGCATGGAGGGGAAGTGGTTTAGCAATTAAATCGCATATTTTATTAAATGATTTATAATGCGAATTTATAATTGGAAAGGGGGAAAAGGGGTTTTTAAAGGGATATAAAAATTTAATTAAACAAATTTTAAGGGAAAAAATGGGAAAATGGGAAGGATTAGGATATAGAGGGCTTTTACTTCACTTAAGCATAAATTTCAATCCAGAAGTCAGTTTTGAGAGTGTAGTATACCGTTGGAAAGCTCTTTCCGGGCTCTTTCTGATGGATCTTCTTGGAGGATGATTTGGCACTGAAAATGCTACGAAAAAATTCTCTGAAGACAGGGACATCACTTTGTGGAGATAACAGCTTCTGAATTGTGACTTATTACACATGATGATATAGAATGAATAATAATAAAGGCAAAATATCATGTTTTCACCTCAAAACATGGTTTTGAGGTGAAAGTTACAATAAAATGAATAAAATGGTGCTGTGACTTTGAGCTTATTGGCTTCCTCATGACCTTGCTGATATTATTAACATTTGACTCATTAATTTGACCATGGTGAGACCCTAGAAACTAATGAGACCCATCCTATGACCTAATGATATGACTTTGAGAATAAAAGTGACTAACGACTAAAGACCATAGAAAGGAAAATCATCAAGTACCTTATGAGGGACAACTGATTAAAAATTACTACCATCAATGAATCCATGACCTAGCGGAATGGTGAAATTTATTTCGGTATGAGACACCTAATATGCAAATGCAAAAGAGCAGTTTTGATCACTGATGGTAGTATGACTAGACTGACACTAACACCATGAGTGACCTTCATTGGAAGGTGTACCATATCAACATGAAAAGGTGATGTTCAAGGAATATGTCAAGGAGAAGGAGCAAAGAAGCAATTGCAAAGAAGAAGCACAAAGAACAACCATCTTGAGGACATGAAGCACATCCCGGACCATGATAGAATGAAGACATTTCATGATGACATAGAAGGTCTCATACTCATTCAAGACCCTTTGGAGGGTAAAGATGAAGTAATGATTATATCTACCATCAATAGTGAAAGACATAGGAGTAAAGGGAGAAAATTGTTATTGTGACATCATCATGAAGTTCCAGGTCATCATTTCGAAGTTATGGATTGTACAAGTGTCATCAAATAATCCAATGTGCCAATGAGTCATGCTACATGATGTGGAATGTAATTGTTTTTTTTTCTTTTCATACAAGGTTTGTTATGATATATTTATTAGGATAGGGGAGGAAGAGGGACTTCCTCATTACATGATCACTCCTCTCAGCTTACAAAACAAGTCTAATTGCTGGGAGTGCTTGAATGTTGTTACATTGCAACTGCTGCTACTTCTTACATGCCTTTCAGCTATAGAGGTTATCACATTTAGACTATAGGTTATAAAAAACTGATTAAGCAAAAATATACATTTTTTTTTCATGTTAAACTATCTTAAATCCTAATCAATAGTGGACTGAGCTGTGAGAAACAAAGGAAGGAGGGGTTTCACTTGTTGACAATATTTTCACTTTCCCTGTGGCCACTTCCTTGGTCTAGGGAGTTGGAGCCGCACTCATACATTTTTGTGAGAAGGTCCTATAGAAAGATAATGTTTCCTTCAAGGTGGGTAAAATGGTTTTTGACACCCTTCAGGTCTGCGCTGCTTGTAAACCATTGATTTCGAAGGAATGCTATTTCTTCTCTAGTGTGAGCCCTGATCTGGATCATTTGGTTTTTTACTGCTCAATGAATATTTTATGAGATTTACAAAAAGCATAGGGATGACTCTTCTCTTCAGAGGGATCCATATTAATATTGTGAGGGAAGGAGAAGGTGTTGCTTCCTTTATTCAGAGGAACGAAGGACACAACTTCTAAGATGACAACCGAGGTTTTGAATATTGAAAAAGGGTTTAAAAATTTATTAAAACTTTTAATATTTCAAAATTTCTTTGGAGAGGGAGGCTTTGAAAAGTGAGATGGCAGGATTGCAATGGGAATAGAAACTGCAAAATGTGATTTACGATATGGATGATGTGGTAGGGTGCTACAGTAATGTCACAATTGGCGGTTAGGAGTGGTAAGAGTTAACAAAGCAGGAGCGAAATGTGCGAAGTGTGAAATGCGATAATGCCGAATTTGTGAAATGCAAGATGCGAGGGGTGACGTGGTAGCGGAGTACAGTAATAATATCACAATCGGGCTTGGAAGCGGAAAGTATTAATGGGAATCAAGTGGGGAATGCAATTTGTGATTGCGAAAACGCAAATCGAAATGGATAATGGAAAAATAAAGGAGAGAAATGATTCTGCGATGTGAGAAATGTGATAATGTCGAATTTGCAAAATGTGAGGTGTGAGGGGTGACATGGTAGCGAAGTATGATAATAATATCACAATCGGGGCTTGAAAGAGGAACATATTAACGAGAGCCAAATTTGGAATGTGATTTGTGATTGTGAAAGCACAAATCACAATGAAGAATGGAAAAATAAAGGAGAGAAAGGATTCTGTGATCATCCGAGACTGATGAAAGAAAAGGAATAAGGCAACACAACACTTTAAATTTATTTTTAGGAATAAGAGGTGGGTGCAGCATATGGATGGGTTAGAGAGCGAACATATAAAGAGGGGAGTGCCAGTGTACAGAGAGTTCTTAGGATGGAGAATGAAGTTTTGAGAGAGGATACGTTGGAAGATTTTGTGGGATATCTGATCCAGGTGGATATTGGTGGTCACCCGCCTATTCCACTTGGGGTCCCACCATTGTCTCTTTCAGTTTTTCAGTTTCGGAACAAATTTCTATTTTTAGCAGTTTTTCGAGTCCTGAACTTTCAGAGCCATTTTGAGGCCCTAAATGACGGTTTTTAGGAAAACCGAGAGCAACATGGGTCCATAGAATGATATTTCTCACTCAAAATTTTTAGTCCTTGGATATATCTTTCTAACGAGGTATGGTTCACATCAAACGGAGCTTGTATGCCAAAGTTACGTCCCCGGGAAGTTGAAACACCATTTTACCCAAACGGGGCCCATAGTTTTGGCGCTTCATCTCCTAGGGTTAGGGTTTTGGATGTTTAGGGTTTTCCATT
Source organism: Pinus albicaulis (assembly GCA_034641835.2). Taxonomy (NCBI): domain Eukaryota; kingdom Viridiplantae; phylum Streptophyta; class Pinopsida; order Pinales; family Pinaceae; genus Pinus; species Pinus albicaulis. The sequence goes on from CM076582.1 coordinate 1,083,148,691, forward strand.
GTTTCTAGATAATAAATAGGCTCTCGAGCCTCATTGTAACTCAGTTCAGAGACCTGTAGCCACCACATATCTTCTCAGAGATAGCTACCAGCACCCTAGCTAGTTTATTTCCATTCTATCTGTAAGCAAATTTCAGTTCTTTGATATTAATGAAATGAAGTGTTATTTCCGCTGTATCTTTGTATTTATGGTTATATGTTTATTCTATTGCGTTCCTGCATAAATATGGATCAGTGGTATCAGAGCGGTCTGCTTTTTCTCGATCCTTCTTTGCATGTCCCCAACGAGGTCGAGGTATAAGGAGTTAGGGGTCGATCTGGTGGAACCTTTGCAAGATCAGCCTTGCAAACCCCGACGGACGCCCATGGGGGATGAAAAGAAAGATAAGGGAGCAGGAGATCCTATAAAAATATTTCTCGAGGAGGCCCTCGAAAAACAAAGGAATGCGGTGATGGATAACTTTTCCTAGATCCTTCAGCGGCTGCCCACCGGCAGTGCATCTACATACAACAGCCACTCTGGAGGTGCGACTCCTTTTAAGGTACAAGTAAATTTTGACATTCCAATATTTGAGGGTCAAATAGATGTAGATACCATAGATAGATGTTTTAATCTATTAGAAGGATATTTCTCGGTTCATGACTTTTCCGACCAGGGGAAGATTATTTTTGCACTCCTCAAAGCTGCCCCCCATGTCAAGGACTAGTGGGAAACCCACTGTGAGAAAAAGGACGAGACAAAACCCTCTCTGTTCTCGGTCGTACCCACTTGGAAGTCTTTCCGAGATGCCATTAAGGAACAATACTATACCGTGGGGAGCTATAAGGACAAGTACATACAATGGACCACGCTATGACAACAAAGGGATCAAGATGTGCATGAGCTAACGAATATGTTCCATACCCTGCACACAAATTTGGGTATCAAAGATTCAGAGAAAAATCTGGTGCTAAAGTATCGCAGTTGTCTACACAGATACATTTAGGAGGAAATGGAGTTCCTCGACATCTCCTCGCTTGGTACGACATACCGATATGCTACCAAGATTGAGCTGAAATTCAAACAGAAGAAGCGAGACTTTGGATCTATGACAAGGGAAAGGTGCTCCCAAACCGTAAAACAAAGGATAGAGCCAAGGCATGGCAACTCAAGACAACTTGTCGAAGCCACAAGCAAAGAACAACACTACAAAGCCAAAGAAGGACACGGGAAAGTGGTGTGAGTTCCATAAGAACTCCACTCATAACACAAGTGAGTGGTAGGCCAAGCAGTCGTTAGTGGCCAAGATGAGGGCTTCTGAGTCAGATGCATGCTCCGACTCTGAATCATAACCTGACAAGGGGAATGAAAAAGGGAAAGAGATTATTGATGCGGAGCCCAATGCCACTGTTGCCACTACAAAGATCCAGAAGGAGGAACCGGAAGATCCAAAGGAGGAGGAACGTCTCTTCCACTCCCATATGTGGGTAAAGGGCTCCCCAGTACAATTCATTGTTGACAATGGGAGCCAAAAGAACCTCATTTCAGCAGATGCTGTGAAGTGGTTGGGCTTGCCGACCACAGCTCACCCACGTCCATACACCATCGGGTGGCTTCACCAAGGACGAGATCGTCAGCCAGCAGTGCCGCCTTCACTATAGCATCAAGCCCTTCATGGATGAGGTATTATGTGACGTTGCTCCTATTGATGTTTCTGATGTATTATTAGGACAACCATACTTTTGGAAGCATCATGCTGTGTATGAGTCTTGGCCTTGCGCTGTTATTGTTACTTTGGGAAATAAGTTGTACAAGATACCAGAGGTACCACCTCCTGCTGCTATCTCTTTGGTTACTACAAAACAATGCAGTAAGCTCATTTCCCAAACTAGGAAATTTGTTTTCCTGATGATCTGCCCCCAGGGAAAGAAGAAGACTGTGGCCACGACCTCCAGAAAGGGCTCCTCTACACGACAACAACAAATGGATAAGGTTGTGGAGGAGTACGGGGACATCTTCACCTCACCCACAGGGGTTCCTCTGCACTGTCAGGTCAAGCACCTGATTGATCTGACCCCAAGTGAACCACTACCCAATGGACTGATCTATTGGCGCTCTGTTCTGGAGAACGATGAAATCAAGAGGCGAATTCAGGAGTTGCCATAGAAAGGTCACGTCCGACCAAGTTCATTGCCCTCTGGGAGCCCGATCGTGTTGGTACAAAAGAAGGATGGGACGTGGAGACTCTGTATTGAATATCGGGTGCTAAACAAGATCACTATCCAGAATAGGTACCTGATCCCACGGATTGATGACCTTCTGGACCAACTCAAAGGTGAAAAATATTTCAGCAAGATCGACTTGAAGTCTGGGTATCACCAGGTACCAATTAAACCCTCTGACGTGTGGAAGACTACCTTCAAAGCCAAGGAAGGACTTTTTGAATGGTTGGTCATGCCTTTCGGGTTGACGAATACTCCCGCAACCTTCATGAGGTTGATGGACGACATCTTGCGGCTATTAAACAACTCATTTGTAGTGGTGTACTTGGATGACATTCTGATCTTCAGCCAGACTTGGGAAGAGCACCTCCACCACATTCGACAAGTCCTCCAAACACTGTGGCAACACAAGATGTGTGCCAATTTGGAGAAGTGCACTTTTGGCATGACCTAGGTTCAATATTTGGGTTACATTATTGATGAAAGGGGGGTGCATGTCGATCCAACCAAGATCCAAGTCATTCGGGATTCGCCAGCCGCAACCACTATAACAGAGCTTTGCAACTTTTTGGGTCTTGCTAATTTCTACCGTAGGTTCAAGTTGGGATTCTCTCATATCACTTGGCCCTTCAGTCAAGTCACCAAGGGAGGAGTGAGAGAAAAATTCTTTTGGTCAGAACCTCAATAGAAGGTGTTCACAGAATTGAAAAATCGCCTCTGTTCTGCCCCAGTGCTCACATTACCAGAATTGCAACATCCATTTGAGATCGAGAAAGATGCCTCTGACTATGCTATTGGGGAAGTTCTTACTCAACAGGGACATCCAGTGGCATATCACAGTGAGATATTGTCTGACACAGTTCACAAGTATCCCACTTATGACAAAGAAATTTATTCCATTGTGCAAGCTTGTTGATAATGGAAGCATTACATTTTGGGGAAGGAAACAATCATCCACACAGACCACCAGCCGCTGCAGTTCATACAGACACAAGGGAAGTTGCAGAATGATCGCCATCAGAGGTGGTCCACATATTTGCAACAGTTTCATTTGAACATCAAGTACAAGAAGGGTAGCACCAATAATGTTGTAGACTGCCTCAGTCGACCACTGATCAAGGCGCTCACCACCATTCTCAACTCTTGTGGAATGAGACTTCTGATTGGCCACTTCTCTACGAGAGCGACCCAAAATTCGGCCACACTTACAAGGCACTCTTGGAGGGTATGCAAGTTCCAAAATTTCACCTCCAAGAGGTTCTTTTATGTCACCTGGGACACCTTTGTGTTACTTCAAGCAAGCATGCCAAGAAGATATGGGAAGCACACTACAGTTGAGTCGCTGGGCATTTCAGGGTCGAGAAAACAGTAGCAGTACTGCAGAAGTATTTCTATTGGCCGAATCTTCGAAAGGATGTCGGGAAGCACATCAGATCCTGCACTGCTTGTGCCATTGCCAAACTGACCATCAAGAAGCAAGGCCTATATACTTCGCTACCTACCCCTATTCGACCTTGGGAATCCATCTCTATGTATTACATGTCGGGCCTGCCTTCTACTAAGCATGGAAATGACTATGTTTTCGTGGTCGTCGACAGATTCTCGAAGATGTCCATTATGGCGGCCTGCAAGAAGAATATCACAGAAAAATCCACTACTAAACTATTCTTTGAAAGAGTGTGGGTGCACTTTGGGATCCCACAGTCTATCATACCATATCAGGATAGCAGGTTCCTCAACACATTTTTGTCCAGCCTCTGGTCAATGCTGGACACCAAGCTCACCAAGTCCACAGCTTTCCATCCCCAAACAGATGGCCAGATAGAGGTTGTTAACAGAATGATTGTACACATTCTGTGCATGTACAATTCAAAGCATCCATGCACATGGGACGAGAGCCTCCCCTATGTACAACATAGTTATAACTGGGCTCTCCACAGTTCAATCAGCCATAGCCATGCCATTTGCGGCTGCTCAGGCCAATTCAGCTCATGTCCAGTCTGAAGTTGACAAAGAAAATAGCTTCATCGAGCACATTCAACACATCCAGCAATAGGTTCATGACATATTGGACAGAGCCAATGCTAAGTACAAGCAACGACATGATAAACATCGGGTGCCACACAACTTCCAGGTGGGCGACGAAGTATGGCTACATTTGTAGAAGGAGCGCCTCACTAGACTCCACCGCAAGCTTCGCCTGCTCCGATACGGGCTGTACACCATCACCAAGGCTATAGGGAACAATGCCTTCAAGCTCAGTATTCCACCATTCCTTGGTATGCACCCAGTATTCAATTTGGACCACCTTCGTCCTTACTTCCCACCTCTACTGGACATCTCTGACATTGCAGATCAACTCACACCAACAGAGTTAAACCTAGACTTCATGGAACAGGCCACCAAAGATTGTATCATGGACATCCAACTCAAGAACACTCACCAAAAAAAGATCCAACTGTATCAGGTTGTCAAAGCTGGCCAACTCCTACACCAAGGAAAGTGGTTCACTAGGGACCAAGTTCAGCAGAAATTTCCTCATCTCATGGAGGAACTTAACGAAATGGGGACCATTGCTTCCTAAAGGGGAGGGGGGGGGGGGGGAATGATCCGGTGGATATTGGTGGTCACCTTCCTATTCAACTTGGGGCCCCACCATTGTCTCTTTCGATTTTTCAGTTTCGGCACAACTTACTATTTCTAGTAGTTTTTTGGGTCTTGAACTTCCAGAGTCGTTTTGAGGCCCTAAACGACGTTTTTTGGGAAAATCGAGAGCAGCATGGGTCCATGGATTGATGTTTCTCACTCAAAATTTGTATTCCTCAGATAGATATTTCTAACGAGGTATGGTTCACATCAAACATAGATTTTATGCCAAAGTTATGTCCACGGGAAGTTGAAACACCAATTTACCCAAACGGGGCCCATAGTTTTGGCGGTTCATATCCTAGGGTTTGGGTTTTGGATGTTTGGGGTTTTCCATTATTTCTAAATAATAAATAGGTCCTCAAGCCTCATTTTAACTCAGTTCAGAGGCCTGTAGCCGCTACGTCTCTTCTCAGAGATAGCTACCAGCACCTTAGCTAGTTTATTTCCATTCTGTCTGTAAGCAAATTTCAGTTCTTTGATATTAATGAAATGAAGTGTTATTTCCACTACATCTTTGTATTTATGGTTATATGTTTATTCTGTTGTGTTCCTACATAAATCTGGATCAATATCCTAAGAGGATTCAATGATATCTCATTCTGGATTTTGTGGATTTGATTGTAAGTATGCTCAGAGAATTGAGTCAGATCAGAGCTGAGTAGAATCTATAATTTGAGGGAGCGAAAATCCATAATGTAGATGGGCTTAAGTTGAGCCATCACGGGATGGGAATTGTTGTGATCTGTCCATCAATGCTGGCCAGTCCAATTTCTCTGCCAACTGCCTTATTTTCCTGAGATTCTGCCAATTTGTTGTTGTTTCTTAAAATGTGATAATACTCATTCCCACCAACCTGCATTGCATATTGGTCCACTCTACTGAGAATTTGATGGAGAGTTGCATTCTTTGGCCTGTTGCCACTTACCATTGCATGAATCATAATAGAAGAGTCTCCAGAATTAATTGTGTTGTGCATGTCTCTGTCTTTTAAACATTTTATGCCCAGAAGGAGACCATATGCTTCTGCTTTATTGTTGGACATTGGTCCCATGCCCTAGCTATACTGAATGGGACTAGAATTTTCTATGTGTATTATAACTCCACGAGCTCCAGCTTTTCCCGGATTCCTTTTGGAAGCCCCGTCAAAGAAAATACATGGCCTGTTGAGAGATTTGGTCCAGTTTTGGAATTATTCTTCCTCTTTTATAACTTTCCAGTTTGGTTGTTCCTTTGTGGTTTTTTTCATCTGTTGGGTAGTAATATTGTTGTAGGAGAAGTTAATCCAACTCTTTTCTTCATTCTGTAATTGTTGCATGTTAATTCCATTGATCCCTTTTACTGATAGGAACTCTGTGATTTGGCCCAATACCTTTGATGTCACTCTTTCTAAAGTTGGATTTTTGTTTTTAAACACCATTCCACTCCTTGTAAGCTAAATCTACCAGTAGAGGAAGGAGGGGATGCTGGAACATAATATTTAAAGAGTGTCTTTTCTTTTTAAAGTGTAGGGGTAAATTCTCTTCCATTTGTTTAAGAATTTATTGAGAGGGGGATTGTAATTCAGATTTTATTCAATTGGGAACACGATTCTCTTCCAACATTCTCTAGAGAAAGAGAAGTCTAAGAAGAGATGCTGAATATTTTCTTCCTTCTGCAAGCAAAGGGGACATTGAGAAGGCCCATGGATTCCTATTTTTTTCAGATTTTAAGTAGTGAGAATTTTGCTCTGGAGAAGAGTCCATAAAAATATCTTGATCTTTGGGAGATTTTCCACTTTCCATGCACACTTCCAATACTGCCAATCTTGCTACCTTTGCTAATCTTGTATCATGCCATAGCCTAACTTGACTGTATAGTCTTCACCTGTAGGGATCCAAAAATGGGCATCGTGGATGTTCTAAGCTAAAGGGGTAGCTCCAATCAGCTGAAATATTATGGAGTTCCACTAGTCCATGAATTCGATTGGCAAGTTGGGTCTATCCCACTGCTTCTAGGTGCCATCTTCCTCCCATTTGGAAATTTCCCCCAATTTTATATAACCTTCCACTGTCATCTAGATCTTTTTATCATGAATATCTAGGATGTTTCCCAAGGGGGGATTCCCCATGATGCCGTCAGTCCATAAAATTGATTTTTCCCACATTTCCTGGCCTTGTGGAGATATTTTCCTTATCATCGGAATAGCATTGAAAATGAGCTTCCAAATTTGGGAGCTTGGTATTATGGGGGGGCTCCTTTCCAAAAAAGATATCCTTGGAGGATTTAGGTATTTTGCTTCTAAAGAAATTTTCCACCAACATCTTTCTCCTGTTAGAAAACTCCAAGAAATCTTAGTTTCGAGGGAAAAATTCATTAGCCCAGTGGTTCTGATAGAGAACCCTCCATTCTAGTGACCTGGTTCCAATTGACAAGGCTGTTTTTTTTTGTTTCAATTTTTCCTCCCTTCCATAAGAAGCCTTTGATTATGATTTCAATTTTCTTATGAATGCTGGTAGGAGTTTCTATTAGAGAAAACTGATATAGGGGCAGTGCTGAAAGGATTGATTTAATGAGAGTAACTATTCCCACCTAATTTAACCATATCCTCCCCCAAGAATGTATTTTTCTTTTCATTTTTTCTGTATATTTATTCCACATCTCGGTCTTTAAATTTTCTTGGTGATAGGCAGCCCAAGATATTGAAATTGCCTCCAATTTGTTTGGAAATAAATTTCCAAAATTTGTGACATTGTTTGAATATTTCTTGGAGGGGTGTTCCATCCATATATACAAATTTTGCGATTATTAACTAGCCCTCTTGAAACATCCATGAAGTTGTCCAAATCATATTTAAATCTTCTTGCCACAACACAGGATGCTCCCCCCATAAGAAGGGTGTCATCTGCGAACAAGGAATGGTTGATGCTTTTGGTGCCCCTACTTATAGTCAGGCCAGTCAAGGAGGAGTTTCTACGGCAATGTTCTAGCTTCTACTTAATGAGTCAACCATTAGAATGTAGACGAATGGAGATAGGGGGCGGCCTTTCCTGAGCCCTCTTGAGCTCTGAAAATAATCACATGGTATACCATTCACAAGAGGGCCAATCCAAAGGCCATTGGTATAGGCCTTTATAGTTTCTATAAAATCATCATAGAATCCAAATATATTAAGTGCAAAAAAGATATAGGATAGATTAACTCCGTCAAACCCATTGGCCATGCCCATTTTTAGAATGAAGCCCTGTTCATTGTGAGCAAAGCTTGAGTGGAGGGCCTCTTGGACAAGAATTATATTGTCAACAATTTGATGATTTGAAACGAAGCCTCCTTGATTTTCAGAGATGAGGGGGTGAAGGAGAGGTTTAAGGCTTCCAACTAGGATTTTAGAAATGATTTTTTAGGAAGAATTGCATAGGGATATGGGGAAGAATCTGTTAAGTGATGAGGGGCGAGGGTCTTTTGGGATGAGGGAAAGAAAGTTGGAATTTTTTAATCCTCCCACTTTTTTCTTTTTCATAACATATATTATCATTTTTAACAAGTCCTTCTTAATTACATTCCAGAAGGAGTGATAGAAGGAGATGGTGAAGCCATCCGGGCCTGGTGCCTTTTCTGGATGTAGGCTCCAAACTATTGACATGACTTCTTTTTCTATTACTTCTTTGGAGAGTTCTTTATTTGCTTCCTCACCAATAATTTTTGGTATATGCATTAAAAATTCCTATGAATTTGTGTGGTTGCCCACAACTGTTAGGAGAGTTTTGAAATGTCAGAAAACTTCTTTCTTGATGTCTTCTTGGCCCTTTATCTCAGACCCTCCTTCTCTCATGATTTTTTCTATATTATTTTTTATCATTCTTGTTTTGGCTGAATTGTGGGAGAAGGTAGTATTTTTATCCCCTACTTGGATCCATAGCTGCCTAGAACTTAGCCTTCAGGTTTCCTCCTCTTGCATGTTCCTTCTATATATTTTCCAATGTATCTCCTTTTCCTTTATCTGATTTTCTGTTGTGTTATCCATGTTTTCCATTTTCTCTTGTATTTTTGCTAACTCTTGTTGCAACTCTTATTTTTCTTTATACGGTTCCTTATAGCTTGTCTTTGCCCAATATTTCAATCTTGATCTATTGCTCTTTAGTTTTGTTTCCCATATATAGTTGGGATATCCATTCATTTTCTATTTCCATATTTTTGCAACTTCTTTCTTGACCTCTTCATGGCTGCTCCACAACTGGTTATATTTGAAGGGAAGAAGCCCATAATTTTCTGTTGAACCAAGCTCGATGGAAGCAGGTTTCTTGTATGAAGCTGCTGATGGGATGATCTTGGAAGAGACTTTGCTAAAGATGGCCACCATGCTATCCCTAATGAGGATTCTATCCAACCTTTATTTGATGTTGGCCTTTCCCAATCTCTTGTTGTCCCAAGTGAATTTCCCATTTTTGGGTGGGATGTCCAGAGGGTTGCATTTCTTTATGATTTCTTCAAGGGTTTCCCTGGATGGATCTGGTTGAAAGAGGCCACCTCTTTTTTCTTCTGCTTTCATAATTAGATTTAAGTCCCCTCTAAGGATTAGATCTTCTTCTTGATCTGCCATTGTTGTTTATTTTAAGGTTTTCCAACAGATTTCCTTTTCTTTATAGTGATTTGGAGAATAGATGTTGTATAAGCTGATTTTATTTTCCAAAACTAAACTTTTTATATTTTTTTTAATCGAGTGAGCTTCCATTTTTGAATTCTGCACTTCCCACTTTCCTTTATTCCAAAGAGTGCAAATTCCATTGGATGCACCATTGGCTGAAATAGCTGTCCCTTCATAGTTTTTTATTTTCCATCTCATGACTGCTGATTTTTGTCTCTTGGATAAGGAGGATGTCTCGTTTTTCCTTGTTGATGAGGTATTTGATGATATTTAGTTTGGAGGGGTGACGTAATTCCCTTCAATTCCAAGAGACTATTATCATTATTTATTAGGGATTGAGGATGAGGGACCTTTCCCTTTGTGAGTTTTATGGGTTTTTCCTTTGCTCTTTTTGCCTTTCTTTGAACGTATATTTCCATTAGTTGTTATGTTCCTAGGGTGAGATCCTTCACAACTACCTCATCTCTTAGTTCTGTATTTTATTTCCTTCCTTCTTTCTTGGAATGATCGGTAGATATTAAGGATTCCTTTGATTGATTTCTTGTAAGGATCCGGTCAGAAGTGGGAGGGGGGGGGGTGGGCTTTAAGAGTGGGAGGGGTCAGAGATGTTGGGAAAAATACTGAGAGGGGGGGTGAATCAGTATTTAGTGCAGACAGAGAAACTTTTTACTTTTCCTTGCTTTTAAACCCATACACTACTTTACTGAATGAAACTCGCGTATACACGCGGATATAATAAAGACAACTCGCGTATGCCCAGAGATCTAATTGTGCATTTAATTCTTTAACTCAGATCATTGCATCATTCATTCATCAGATGTTTAGAAAACAGTAACCAGGAGCAGTAAGAACATAATAAATCATCACACAACACACATGAACACCAGGATTTAAGGTGGAAACCCAATTCAGGAGAAAACCACCGCTGTCGTCGTCTCAGTCTTCAATATTTATTATAAAAAGAAAACTTGCTACAACCATGTACTGGCGCAGACTCATACTAGCACGCAGGCACCCACCTGCAGAAGGATACAACCTTCTCTCGTTTACCAGCCTCTCCTGGAAGGGAGCTACAACCCCCTGCTTCTCGTTTACCAGCCTCTCCTGGAAGGGAGCTACTACCCCCTAATATTAGCACCAGCCTCTACTGGCAGAAAGCTTCCACTTTCATACTAAAGGCTTCAACCCTCAGATCCACTGTAGACCACGTTTCATCAATTTCCAAATGGATCAAAACAGCTTTCAGCACATTCCTTCACTTATCAACAAACACACTTTTCCCATTGCTTCAAACAGAACAGTGAGACCACTGTAACCAGAATGTCAGAGATAACCCAGACTTCAGAATAGATAAGCAGAAACACATTCAACCTTGAGACCCCATTAGTTTAGATACCATACGCTCTTTTATTTAACCAGACACACGTATACACGCGCTTTTCATGAGACGAACCCGCGTATACTTCTGTGAATTTTTCAGATAAACCCTAACTGCCCATACGCGCTTTTCTTGAAGAGGATCTACGTATACACATGCTTTTTATGAAGGGAACCCGTGTATAGATCTGTAACTTTTCAAGACTGTGCAGCTCTTCAGATCAGATAGATATCACAGAATTCATCCTTCACTTCAACAATGATTCGCCAGATCATAGATCTAAACATTTTGTAAATAGATCTAAAGAATACATAGACATTTCAGATCGAGAGATCCTTCTTCATAATTTTCTTCATAGGTGCATCATGAATTCAAATCTATCAATTAAGAACAGAGTTCAACCATGCAGATATACTTCAGAGTGAAGTATTCATTAAAACCCAGACACATGCACACCCTTTGCACAATGAATTTCTTCTCCTTAAATAGATTTAGCCTTTGTCAATACCATGAGCCAAAACCACATCACTTCCGATGGTATTCCTATACGGGATCAAATAGACAATCCAGCGCTCAATACAATGGGTCAAAACCATGGTAAAGTCCCTTGGTTTTATTAATTAGAGCGCAATTATGCATACGCGACTTGGCACGTACTTTTCCGCATACATACGCTACTTCGCCTTATAAAACACGCGTATGCTTTGTGACACACACTTTTCATCATTGTTCTGACCCTTACTGATATTTCTTTCTCTGGTACTTCTGAGCTGCTTGTAGAACATCAGATTTAAATCATTAATAAACTCATCAAGCATCAAGGACAAATTCATCAAGTAGGTTGCCATCATCTTCATCAAGTGGGTTGCCATCAAGGACAACACATTTCATCATATTGCCAACAATCTCCCCCTTTGGACTTGATGGCAACCACGATGTTGTTTGATCACCACAACAGATAGATACCATGATATTCTCCCTTTATTCAAACACCATGTTACTCTCCCCCTTTGACATCAAGGGCAAAGGGCGGACCAAAGAGCTCTGTAGATCTGATGTGCACTGAAGTTACCATGCTCCCCCTGAGTTCATGTTGAATCTTCAAACATATTTTTCAGTGAATTACATGACTCTATGACCTACCCGATCACCAAGGACTCATACTTACATCAATGATCCAACCAAGTGGATTTACATAAGTGACTCAAGTACCCAACCAAGTGGGTTTACACATTTGAACAAGCCCTTTACATGACTGAATATTACAATTTACATCATAGGTCTCAAACATGAACTTTTCATCAAACTACAGATATGACATTTTGTAACAAATACCAAGAAGACCTCAAGAGAGAGATCATATTTCAGAATCATCATAATGCCAACAGTGCATTACTCTCAACAAGGCTAATTCTCCCCCTGGAACTTTGCATCCAATGCATCCTTTCCATATGAACAATGCTCCCCCTTAGCGTGTGCATCCTGAACACTTTAAACAGAAAATCATCAATGCATCTTCACCCAATATCAGAGAATGAAACAGAAATATAAGAGATGAAACATCATCAGGGAAACCAAACAGCACCACAACTTGTGCTGATGAATGCTGACCCAAAAAATTTGTCAGCAACCACCCATACGTGGTTTTCTGTGTAGTAACTTGTGTATATACGCGACAGTCTTTCAGGAAACCCGCGTATCCCATTTAATCTTCTGAAATTAAGTAGATCTGATCCTCTGCATGGAAGAGACTACTCCTAGCTTCTGTTTGAGATATTCAAACGCTTCCCTAGGTAGAGGTTTCGTAAATATATCAGCAACTTGTTCTTTGGAGGGAACATACTCCAACTTCACCTTTTGTTCAAGCACTTGTTCACGTAAGAAGTGATACTTGATGGGAATGTGCTTGGTCTTGGAATGCATAACAGGATTCTTTGAGATACTGATGGCACTTGTATTATCACACATAATGGAGATAGGAGGTGAACATTTGATTTGAAAGTCTTGTAAGGTTTGCATCATCCAAAGAAGTTGAGTGCAACATGATGCGGCAGCCACATATTCTGCTTTTGCTGTAGATAAGGCAATAGAGTTTTGCTTCTTGCTGAACCAAGATACTAACCGAGGCCCCATATAGAATGCACCACCACTAGTGCTTTTCCGATCATCAACATTTCCAGCCCAATCTGCATCAGTGTAAGCATGAAGAGTGAGATCAGCATTCTTTGGATACCATAGTCTAAAGTCTTGAGTTCCTTGTAGATATTTGAATATTCTTTTGACAGCCTGAAGGTGAGACTCTTTTGGATTAGCTTGGAATCGTCCAACAATCCCAACTACATGCATAATTTCTGGTCTAGTCCCAGTGAGATAAAGTAGACTTCTCATCATAGATTTGTATTCTGGTTGATTCACCGTGGGAGAATCATCATGAGAACTGAGATTACATCTAGTTATCATTGGTGTACTTACAGGTTTTCACTCTTCCATGCCATACTTCTTCAGAATTTGCTTAAGGTATTTTTCTTGTGATAAGAATATACCATCTGTAGTTTGATGCACTTGCAAGCCAAGAAAGAATGTTAGTTCCCCAAGTAAAGACATTTCAAATTATTGCTGCATGACAGAAGCAAATTTCTGACTCATAGATTCTTCGTTACTCCCAAAAATGATATCATCAACATATACAACCACAATCAATAGTTTATCATTTTCAACTTTTGTGTATAAGTTGCTATCAGCAGACCCCTTTGAAAATCCTTGTTGATGAAGATATTTGTCAAGACGATAATACCATGCCCTCGGAGCTTGTTTGAGACCATATAGAGCCTTTTTAAGTCTACAAACAAGATTTTCATCATTTCCCAAAATGAATCCTTCCGGTTGTTCTATATAAACTTCTTCTTCTAGATCACCATTGAGAAAGGCAGATTTAACATCCATTTGATAAACTTTGATTTTTTGAAAACTTGAAAAAGCAAGAAACATTCTTATGGCTTCAAGTCTAGCTACAGGAGCAAAAGTTTCTTCAAAGTATATACCTTCTTGTTGAGTATACCCCTTGCAAACAAGTCTAGCTTTGTTTCTTACAACATCCCCATTCTCATTTAACTTGTTTTTGAATATCCATTTAGTTCCAATGACATTTTTGTTATGAGGTCTTGGTACTAATTCCCAAGTGTGATTCTTTTCAATTTGATCAAGTTCTTCATTCATGGCTTGAACCCAACATTCATCTTTTCCAAGCTTGATTGACATTGTGTGGTTCAATAGAGGATAGAAATTTCAGATAGCTAGAAGATACTACAAGAGTCCTTCTTGTTTGTACACCTAATCCCTTATCTCCCAAAATTTGAGATTCTGGATGATTCTTTTGAAAAAATCTGGATGGAGCTTTTTCAGATAAATCATCTTCAGGTTCTTCATTGGGTTCATTGTCTATATCATTGCTATTTGATGTAGAAGGATATAAGTCACCATCGTCTTCATTTGTTGTTTGTTTTTCTTCTTTTGGGGCTGTAGGAGACTCATCAATAGCAACATCAATACATTCAACAATCTTCCGAAGTCTTTTATTGTAACATTTATATGCTCTACTTGTAGAGGAGTAACCAAGAAGTATTCCTTCATCTGCTCTAGGTTCAAACTTGCCAAGTTTTTCATCATTATTTTTGATAAAGCATTTACTTCCAAAAACTCTAAAATGCTTCACAGAGGGAGAATTACCATACCAGAGTTCATATGGAGTTTTGTCATTGTTTACATGAATATGTGCCTTGTTGAGAATTTTTACCGCTGTATGTGCTGCTTCTCCCCAAAATGTGTCAGGTGTTCCAGAATCATCAAGCATAGCTCTAGCCATTTGTTGAACTGTTTTGTTCATCCTTTCTGCTACGCCATTTTGTTTTGGAGTGCCAGCTACGGAGAACTGTCTTTTTATGCCATGTTGTTCACAAAATTCAAGGAATTCATATGAAGTATATTCTCCTCCTCGATCAAATCTAAGACATTTGATTTTTAGATCTAGTTCATTTTCAACCAGAGCCTTAAAGATCTGAAATTTCTCAAATGCTTCATCTTTATGTTTAAGCAACCCAATCCAACACATTCTAGAGAAATAATCAATAAATAAGATATAGTATTGTTCACCACGAGGTGAATTTTTCCTCATAGGTCCACATATGTCAGTATGAATGAGTTCAAGAGGCCTACTTGATGATCCTTCCTTGGCATTAAACTGCACTCTGGTCTGCTTACCGAATTGGCACAATTTGCATATGATACTTTCAGGTAGAGTAATATTGGGAAGACCATGAACAACATTAAGTCTGCTTGATTTGTTGATTTGAGAGATGCTTAGATGCCCCAACCTTCTATTCCATAGCCATTTTTTTGAAGATTTACTCAAATAAAATTGTTCTTTGCAATTCTTCAATACATACAGATTGCTTGGAGTTCTTTTTCCTTTTATAATTGTTTTACTTGTATCAAGATCACGAACCACACATTATTTTGAACTAAAGACAACTTCAGTTCCTTGATCACACATTTGACTTACACTTAACAGGTTATGCCTTAATCCATCCACATACATGACATCATTAGCCTTCACCTTTTCTTTTAGAAACACATACCCTTTTCCTTTAATTACAGCAGGAGTATCATTTCCAAAAGTAACTTTCTTTTCCTTTTCTAGAGCACTATATGTACGAAGTTTGTTTTTGTCACCTGGCATGTGTCTTGAGCATCTGCTATCAATGTACCATTGATTTTCTTCACCTTCTGCAAATAACGCTATGCCACAATTTTCAACCTGTAATTCCTTCTTTTTCCATACTTTGGAACTTGAAGGAAAATGCCCTTTTGGCTGAACTTTGCTCCTGCATTCAGATTCTTCATGCCCAAAGTTATTGCAATAAGCACATTCAACTTCATTTAGAAGAGGGGAGAAATTGTTATAGGTATTCTTCTTTGTTTCAATATCAATCCTTTTCTTTCTTGCTTCTCTTGTCATGATGGTTTTATATGCAACACATTGAGCAATTTTATGACCAAAATTGTGACATGAGAAACATTTTCCATTGAAGAAATAATTCCTGCGATCATGAAATCTTCTACTTGAATTTACCTGTTGATTGGTGTTTCCTTGAAAGATATCCCTGTTACTGTTCTTTGAATTGAGATGATCCTGCTTTACCTGTAAAGAATATTTACTCCCTTGCTGAGTGGTAGAATGTTGTAAACCAGCTGTGGCTGCTTTTAGATAGTTTGGTGCTGAAGCCTAAGAGGATTCTCCAATATATCCAAGACCTGTTTTTGTAAGAGGAGAACGTTGTACCTTGATAATCTCATCTAAGGTTTCAGATCCTTTAGCAAATCTAAGATTCAGAGTCTTTACTTTCTCAAATTCTTTTCTTAGACTTACCACTTCACATTCTGCTTTCTCTCTGTGTTTCTATTCTTCTTCAATCTAATTTTTCAAAGTCTCTATGATTATTTTACTTTCTTCTAAGCATATTTTGAGTTGATTGTTTTCATTAAGAAAATCATTGTCCTCTAGAGCATCCACAAAAGTATCTTTTTCTTCTTTATATACCTCTTCAAATTCCATGAGAAGTCTCAGATCTTGTTCACATTCTTCCACACTATCAGATAACCCATCACTGTCTTCATGAGTATAGTAACTTTTCTTAGTGCTAGATCGGTTCTTATTCCTTCTTGCTACTTCCTTCCCTTTAGCAGGTGTTTCTTTATGAGGAAATTTAGCAGCAAATGACCAACTCTTCCACATTCAAAACATTTGAAAGGAAGCTTACCTCTGAACTGTCCTGTGCCTAGTTGGAGTTTCTTTACAAAATTTGCCTCCTCTTCTTCTGAGATATATCCTGATCCTTCTACTTCTTGTACTTCTTTCCCTTTTGTAGAAGCTTTGAAGACTACCTCTTTGATTTCAGATGTTCCTCCTCTTCTCATTTCATATGCAGTTAGTATGCCATGAAGCTGCACTACAGTAAGATTTTGAAGATCCTGTTTTTCTTCAAGAGTAGAAACTTTTGACTCAAATTTTGCCGTTAGCGATCTTAAAATTTTCTCAACCAAAGTAGATTCGGTTATTGTTTCTCCCAAATTTCTCATACGATTTACAACATCATCAACACGTAAAAATAAACTGGCAATATTCTCATCACTATGCATTCTTAAATTTTCATACTCAATTCTGAGAGTTTGAAGTTTTGAACTTTTTACCTTTGCATCACCTTCATAACTTAGAATGATTTTGTCCCATATCTCCTTTGCTGTATTCAGCTGCATAACTTTGACAAATTCAAAATTAGTTAGACTTCCTGTTAGGGCATTGACTGCCTTTGCATTTGTTTCATAATTCTTCTTTTCAGTCGGATTTGTTGGTACTGTAGCTGGATATTGATATCCTTGTTCAACAATGGCCCATACATTTGCTCCCATAGACTGAAGATAGGATCTCATCCTTATTTTCCAGAAGATTAAATTGCTTCCATTAAAGAGCAGAGGCTTAATAGATGCTGTTCCATCTTGATGGCTCATCTTACTTGATCTTCCTTCTAGCGGCTAAGCTTTTTCAGAAGGACATGCTCTGATTCCAATTGTTGGGAAAAATACTGAGAGGGGGGGTCAATCGGTATTTAGTGCAGACAGAGAATTTTTTTACTTTTCCTTGCTTTTAAACCCATACGCTACTTTACTGAATGAAACTCGTGTATACACGCGGATATAATAACGAAAACTCGCGTATGCCCATAGATCTAATTGTGCATTTAATTCTTTAACTCAGATCATTGCATCATTCATTCATCAAATGTTTAGAAAACAGTAACCAGGAGCAGTAAGAATAGAATAAATCATCACACAACCCACATGAACACCAGGATTTAAGGTGGAAACCCAATTCGGGAGAAAACCACCGCTGCCGTCGTCTCAGTCTTCAATATTTATTATAAAAAGAAAAATTGCTACAACCATGTACTAGCGCAGACTCATACCAGCACGCAGGAACCCACCTGCAGAAGGCTACAACCCCCTGCTTCTCGTTTACCAGCCTCTCCTGGAAGGGAGCTACAACCCCCTGCTTCTCGTTTACCAGCCTCTCCTGGAAGGGAGCTACTACCCCCTGATATTAGCACCAACCTCTACTGGCAGAAAGCTTCCACTTTCATACTGAAGGCTTCAACCCTCAGATCCACTGCAGACCACGTTTCATCAATTTCCAAACTGGATCAAAACAGCTTTCAGCACATTCCTTCACTTATCAACAAACACACTTTGCCCATTGCTTCAAACAGAACAGTGAGACCACTGTAACCAGAATATCAGAGATAACCCAGACTTCAAAATAGATAAGCAGAAACACATTCAACCTTGAGACCCCATTAGTTCAGATACCATAAGCTCTTTTATTTAACCAAACACGCGTATACACGCGATTTTCATGAGACAAACCCGCATATACTTCTGTGAAATTTTCAGATAAACCCTAACTGCCCATACGCGCTTTTCTTGAGGAGGATCCGTGTATACACGCGCTTTTTACGAAGGGAACCCGCGTATAGATTTGTAACTTTTCAAGTCTGTGCAGCTCTTTAGATCAGATAGATATCACAGAATTCATCCTTCACTTCAGCAATGATTCGCCAGATCACAGATCTAAAAATTTCACAAACAGATCTAAAGAATACATAGACATTTCAGATTGAGAGATCCTTCTTCATCATTTTCTTCATAGGTGCATCATGAATTTAGATCTATCAATTAAGAACAGAGTTCAACCATGCAGATATACTTCAGAGTGAAGTATTCATTAAAACCCAGACACATGCACACCCTTTGCACAATGAATTTCTTCTCCTTAAATAGATTTAGCCTTTGTCAATACCATGAGCCAAAACCACATCACTTCCGATGGTATTCCTGGACGGGATCAAATAGACAATCCAGTGCTCAATACAATGGGTCAAAACCATGGTAAAGTCCCTTAGTTTTATTAATTAGAGCGCAATTATGCATACGCGACTTGGCACGTACTTTTCCGCGTACATATGCTACTTCGCCCTATAAAACACGCATATGCTTTGTGACACACACTTTTCATCATTGTTCTGACCCTTACTGATATTTCTTTCTCTGGTACTTCTGAGCTGCTTGTAGAACATCAGATTTACATCATTAATAAACTCATCAAGAATCAAGGACAACTTCATCAAGTAGGTTGCCATCATCTTCATCAAGTGGGTTTCCATCAAGGACAACACATTTCATCATATTGCCAACAAGAGAGGAAAATGCCCAAAGGGGGAGGGGAGCTGGGGGGAGGAGAGGAGAGGTCAAATGTATTTTGGGGATTGAGGGGGAGGGGGAGGGAGGGATTAATGGGATCCGAAGGAATGGAGAGAGGCTCAAAAGGGTTTGAGCCCAGGATGGGGATGATTCGGGGAAGGGTGGAAAAAATATATGTGGGTAGGGGAGGCAGGGCCAGATGGAGGAGGAGGGGAGGGGGGCGATCTGAGATTTGTTTGCAGTATTTTTCTTTTTCACTTGTTCCCATTTTGGATCTTGGATTTCTTCACTTTTATTGTTATTTTCATATTTTTTGTTACATCTATTAGCGAAATGGTCGTATTCGTGACATACCTTGAACTTGAAGGGTATTTTCTCGTAGTCCAGCTGCTGAATATGTGTCCATTTGTCGACTTTGAGCTTGATGGCTTATGGGATTCCTTCTCCTAGATCAATTTCAACACATATCCTTGCACATGCATGTATATTATCTTTTGGTTCACTTTTGTTGATATACTTTCCAACGGATTTCCTTATTTCTCTTACGAAATCATCTCCCTAGCAGTTCATGGGAAGGTGCTGAAGCCTGACCCAGACTGGACCTACGTTAGGGACATCCAGTTCCAGATCAAATTCCGACATCCATCTGTTCAAATATAGATCTCTAGTGTCCATGAAGTAAGGAAAAATTCTAAAGATTAAGTTGCAATCGTCCTTGGATTCGAAGTGGAAGGTGTAATAACCTCTTCCATAGAACTGAATGGAGATATTTCCCTGAGTAACTTGTGGCCAGTTTTTCTCCACCCATTTTTGGATTGTTTTGGGGGAAGGCAAAAGTCTAATAAACTGTCTGACAAGACCTTTTTCTGATAGGGATAACACTGCTATGCATGGCAGATTGGGGGGAAGATTGATCTCAGGGATTGCTTCGAGTTTTTTGACGAATTTGGAGATAGCTGGATGATTTTTCTGAGGGTCCATTGAAGTGATCAGAGAGGAAAATGCAAAGGCGGCCTCATCAGGTTGGGATTGATGGGCAGAGTCAAGGGCATTGCTGGAGGGAGCCCCGCCCGGATCAGGCTCCGGGTGAGCCATTGCAGCAGAAGGCCTAGGCACTGCGCAGTAGGGGAGCCACTAGGTTTAGGCATAGTGCGGGCTCGCAGCTAAAAAATCTAAGTTAGTTTTTGGAATGAAATTATTTATTACTAAAAGGAAAATTACAAAATGTAAAGTGTGGAAGTCCAAGAGTCACATGTGGACCAAATAGTCATATAGAAGTACAAAGGTAATTTAGGAGTCCAAGAGTCATGAGGGTAGCTCAAGAGTCATAAGGGGAAATGAAATTTCATTCCTCTTGTTACAAAAGAAACCTCATAACTCAATAAAAGGGTTGTTTTAGGATTAAGACTTCAAAGAGCTAGCCTTGGCTTCTTTTTCTTGGCATAGGAGAGAATATCATTCCTTGGAGAAGCAAGAAGTAACTTAATGTTTAACTACTGGAACTAGTGTCTTACTATTATAACCATGTAGTTGGATCCTTCACCTAATAATGAAAAGCTCATTGAGCAAAAACATTTCCATGCATGTATCGTGAATATTGTAAGACTATTCTTTGGGTGTTTGTAGTATATGCTATGTTCTTATGTACTAAAGAGATTGAACTACTTAATTGGATTTGGTGCTTATCTTGTTGAATGTGTGTTGCATTTTCTTTAATGATCATTATGTCTATGCGAAATATTTCTCTAGATAAATAACGAATCTTTCCTTTCTATCATGTGCCTCTCTTAGGATAGTACTATTACTTTCCTTCTAGAGGTTTAATATTTATTTTCCTCCCGTGAAGGCCTCCTTTTACACATTGCAATTGGTATTTCACAGCGTCAACTAGCTTTTTGATTTCAAAGGTTATGTTCATACTCTCTTATGTTATTCTTTGTAGCTAAGGAAAACCTTGAGTTATGGTGGTTGGGTCAATACTCCAGATGGGGCTCCTACTCCAAATGGTGTGAGTTATAATTGGGACTTCACATCAGGGAGACCCCTAGTATGTTGGTGATATCCATCACCATCAATTGAATAATAAAAATTGTGGTGATGAGTTATTAGGCTGAGAATTTCATGAGGCCAAGTCCTATAGAAAGTGCATCGTGGTGTCTCTCCTTAATGACAATATAATATGGCTAAGTGAATAAATTGTAACCTAGTCAATTAATCCACAATGGAACGACTACTTGTGTGGGGGATAAATTGGGGGTGATTTGTGAGGTCCAACTCGCATGCCCAATATAGTATGATTTTATTTTATTTAATAGTCGAGGAGAAAATAGAGGGTGGTCATGTTCACATGGAGACCTTGGATCATGATATATATCTAGTCAATTAACTAGTCAAAATTGTTGGGTAGCTAATTTCGCGTTATTTCCTTCATCTCGGTAGCATTTGAGGGTTTTTGGTGACACTAGATTGTGTGATGTGGGGAAAATACCATTACCAAGGCTAAATTTTGGTTTCCAAATAATGATTTTTCAAGGCCAATTTAGCTTGAACAACATAACAGGTACTACATAAAATTTTTGAGGCAGATGTGTAAGATAAACTTTACTGTGTAGAATATTGAGCTATAACAACTCTAGGTTTTGAAATAAACTACTTGTAACTATCTATTCTACTTTAATGGAACTTTTGTTCTTAATTTTAGAACTATTAACGCTCCCTTGATATCCATTATATGAACTCTGTATTATTTTCATGTGAATTAGTTGAAGGAACTATGTTATTGGCAAGGTTTTCATTGGGGAAATTTATCTCTGTTTAATGGAAATATTGTAAATTGTTGTGAAATTGGTTACTTTCCAATGTCATCTTAAGGGCTTGATGGGATTAGGAATTTAACAAATACAATGCCCTCACAAGGGTTTAAGGAAATTTTGAAGGGGTGAATAACACTCTCTAATAATTGATCCAATGGTATTGGGAAGTTAGAGGTTGAGTTCAACAGTGAAAAACATAATCCGTTAAAGAAGGGTTAGGACCAAAATTGCATGAAGTAGTTGGGTCAAATATACATGTTAGATATTTCTAACTAGATTCCTATATTAGATATCATTTTTTTGGATTCAACTGCATTAAGTAAGTCATTCCTATATGTTCTCTAGTGTAATGTTTTAGCAACATTTTATGTTTCCTAAATTTTGTTAACGAGGATTTCATTTCTTATATGCTATTAGAATTATTTCTAATTGAATATTTATCTTTGTGCTCATCCCTCTATGTACCTGCATGGTGGTAACTATTTTTTTAAAGTCCCAAACCAAGAATTAGTATAATTACCTGGTATTGGCGTTTGATTTGGAAATTATGCAATTGATTATTGCATAATTCCAAAGTATTTAATGATATTCATTGAAATTCAACGTGTTTGTACAATTAGAAATTAAATAATAAAAGAACAACTAAAGTATCCCTAAAATCCCTAGAAATTTCCTAAAGGGGATCCTAGTCTACTGAGGTTAACAATAAATGATGGAGTTCTATCAAGCATTCAACACTCCTAAATTGATACAATAGTATGCGAGTTGGGTCAGTGAAAATATTTTTTTCATGGAGAAAAGAACACTGCATATCAACAAACTTTTCTCAAAAGGAGTCCATGCTATTGTTCAAAACCAACACCAAGGGTTCTACAGAAAGAAATGGAAGTGGGAAACTGGTTGTTTTTTCTGGGGTTAAATATAAAGCTTATGCAGACGGTGGATGTCCTCTCTAAATTAGAGAAATTAGATGTATGCTTGTCCATGTTAGCTAAATCTAATTGGTGGATATTAAGTTGGGGCCATCAATTCTTTCCTTAATCCAACATAGGTTTATGGAACACCCTTGTAAGAAGGTAAGACTTGTACTTGCTTCTTTTCTCAGTGATATTAGAAGTATAACTTCTCATGTTACCCCCTACAATGATGACATTATAAGAAGAGGTTTGCAACTGATTGTGGAGATATTCCAAGGGTTGCATGATACCAAGGACCTTACCTTTGGTAAGAAACTAAATATTTTAGATATGGTGTCGAGAACTAGATTTTGTTTCACTATGCTCGATCTAGAATGCATCGGCTTGATTTTTCAAATATTTCATTGTTTCTTCACCAAAATCATAGAATATCATCCAGGAATTATAAAAACTAACATGAAAAATATTTTATCATTGATTTTAGGTGAAGAGAATGTAATTTACAAGTGGTTGAAATAAAAGGTGTTTTCTATTTGGAGGAAGTAGTAGGTTTTTTCACATGATGCTCATGAATTCTTAGAGGTTCAAAAAATAATTGACTAAACAATAAATTAATTCAATGGGGTTGTAGGTCACAAGATATTATAACAAGGGTAAGAACCAAATAAAAAGGAAGCAAAGTTGTCCATCAAGTCAGGGGAGGTTTACACCTAGTTACTTTGGTGGGGTTAGTAAGATAAAGAATATGTTGTAGCCAAACAAATTTGAACACAACAAAGTAGTTGCGACTATGGAGCATGGAAACAATGCCTCACGTTAAGGAGAGAACAAGTAAACTGATGGGGAATTTGTAGAAGAATAAATATTTGGTGAAGCACATTCCTCATCATCTACATATGTCATAGGAAAAAGGGATGAAAATAGAATTTGACACACAATATTTGATGGGTAGGATGGATAGGTACAAGGAATATGTGGATTTGCATGCGACTGAGAAGAGATATAGGTTGTAGCATAAGGATCATGAATCATCTATTCCAAAGAACCCATCAAAGGGTCCAATGACAATATTGGGTGAGGTGGTTGAGAATTCAAATTATAGACTAACCAACAATGAAATACGGTAAAACCTAGACATCCATAGGGGTTATGAGGCTTCCATATGATAGTCACCAGAAGCAAATTCAAGGAGAGATTAATAATCTTGCAGAAGGCATCTTAACAATGAATGAAGAACTTAGGAAGCTAAAAGTGTAACACCCTCTTCCCACAGCTACCCAAGTGACCGACCAACTAGGGTAAAATTGTAACGAGAGGATACTAATATGATATTAAGCCTCCTAGATTACCTTAAGGAAGTGGAACTGGTGGAACCATGACAAACACACCTTACACAACATCAACAACACCTCCAGAAGGTAAACCACCCTCCCAGACCCCTGAAACTTGAAGGGGGACTGAGTTTTGACCCTCTTGAGCCTTAGCCGTGAGAATATAAGGGACATGGAGTGGCTATAGACCCTTAGTCGTAGGCTATCCTTGGAAAGGTAGTGGCTAGGGCCCCAAACAGTCAACTTTATGCCTACAACTCTAAGATTTGTGCCACGTTTTTAGCCCCTGATACCAGGTCACTACCTAGAACATCGTGTAACTTTAGGAGAGTATAAATAACATTAAACCAAATACATGGAAGCAATCACATCATTATGAACTCATCTGACACCACCCATCATGACAGGAATTTCTTCAAGCATGTCACAAACATTGCATCTACAGGTGTAAAAATCAGAATTAAACATAGGGTTCTAATACTTATCTAAGAATCTCTAAGAAGAATTTCTCGCTTACATCATAAGCTGCAATACAATATATTTGACCATAGATACATGGTATATTCATTTACAGGCAAAAACATAGATAGAGCAATACATTATCACATATAAAATACATACTTATAACCAACATAATAACAACAGAAATACAATGGATATAACATCAATGAAACCCACATAATAACCAATACATTTTCATACCAAATACCAAAGAAATGAGCTTCTCATTAATGAGGGTAAAAACCAATTAGAGATGGGACTTCCACATTCCACCCTACCATAGATTGGCTAAGCCAAATATCTCTTCATCCAATAACCCTCGTGTCGTATTCCAAGCATGAATGTGGGACTTAAGCCAAAAGAACCAAACAAGGCATCCTGAAGCTAAACCACCTCACCCTCATTAACTATAAATTAGGCTTTATCGTGAACTACACATGATCACTAGGCCAACACAAGCTTGGATATCACTGGATTCTCTTCGCCTAAACTATGAAGAATTTTCTTGTCTCCTAGTCTCTCAGGATTTACCACAACCCATAGTCTGAATTAGGAGTCACTAGGTCCTAAAATGAGACATAATCCCTAGGCTTTACCGCAATCCCAAACCCAAGATTCCTAGGCCCGCATGGATAGAAAAACACCTCTAGGCTTTATCATATATCCCGCCATTCACCGTTCGAGGATTCCTAGGCTTGAATGGAGAGAAAAACACCTCTAGGATTTACTGTATATCCCACCATTCAACAGTCGAGGATTCCTAGGCCTACCAAGGCAACCAAAATGTCTAGATTTACTGCAACCCACAGTCTGATTTAGGGGTTACTAGGCCATGTGTTATATCAATTCGGAGATCCACCCCACTCAAATTTGAATCCATCTGGTAATCGAGTTAAACCAAAACATGGGAACTCCACAACAACATGGTTATCCAGAAATGACAAGGCTAGGCTGAAAACACTATCACACCTGGAAAAAACCATGCTAATACAACAAGAAACCGCATGAAATACCATGCATTCCAATTCTAGCAAGGAAATCATACATGCAAATCAATACTTGCAAAGATTCCCATTGTAGCTTCTTGATTACAAATCCTCCTTGCTTTCTTCCTTATTTTTCCTGCTTTCTTTCCTTTCTTTCTCCAATGTGAAAATGCTCCAAAAAATATAAGTTTCCAAGAGTGAGAGAGAGAGAGAATAATGAGAGAGCTCCAAAAAATGAACTAACTAAAAAGGTTACCAACTAATACTCATAAGCCTTTTTATGGAAGAGGCCCCTATTTTCTTCATTTTCCATTATTTTCCTTCATTTCCCTCTTCATATGCAACCTGTGACCTTTCATCTCCCTTTTCTCCTAATTTCCATTATTCTCATAAATAAATGTGCCAAGAATACCTTTTTCCTTTTTAATGCCTTAGCCATATTAAACCAAATTAACACCCCTTAGGATGTTTTTCCCAACATTCAGCTTGGAATAAGTGTCCCGTCAAATGTGGTTATTATATTTAACTTTTATTACATGGAATTTTCACCAGGGCTGTTACAGAACCCTCACCCTTGCGGGACACCATCCTCGATGTTCAATCACACATATACCTTAGCAAAACAAATGAAAAGCCTACCATAATTCCCATGGATCTTTATAACTTAGCTCGTTGAGTATTTACAATGAATAACCTCCTCAAAAGGAAAAAACAATCATGACAATCATACCATGTATTGGATCTTTATAAAACAACTCATTAAGGTATTTGCAAAAGTATACATATATACACATTTAATCAACCAACAAATAAAAGGATACAATGCATGTATCAAAAACAAGGGAATCCAGAGGCTCACATCTCCACCCTCAAAGTAGTACCAAGATTCACTTCCTTCCCAGGAAGTCCATAATCCACTGTTAGAGCCCAAAAGCTCCATCCAATGTCCAACGCTACAATCCCGTGCCACTATACCCTCAGTGAGCAGTTACCGAATCATTGTTCCAGGGCACACTCCCAATGTGCATTTGATTCCATTTGGTAATGCTAATGACCAAAAAAATCCATCCCCAACCTTCACTTCTTTGCTACACAGTCCCTTGGGAAATTTGGTTATCCCCTTCCATGCAGACACTCACCTTCCATGTTCCCCAGAATCCCCTATCCCGGGTGATCCATCCCTTGGCAAGGCTTCCTCGCATTGGAAGGTACAAAAACCAAGGCATATCCCTACCTCAAAACCATCATACTAGTCATAGAATTCTCATGGAAATCAATGGACACTATTGGGTACTAGTGTCCCACAATGATCCTACTCCTTAAATTCTTTACCAAAATACTATTTCATGTTCCAATCCCTTTTTTTGATGCTGCTAATTCTTGCAGTCAATTCCAATCACCCAACTGAGCATTTTTCGTGCTTCCTGTACCAAGCACATAAGTTTCATTAGATTCAAAACAAATTGAAATAAATTCAAATCATACCTCATTGACAGCTCGTCAATACCTATCACAACAAGTCATATTAACATCTTTAACCAAATCATCATGTATAAACATATCACATCCAGTTAGCTCAAAACACAACCATCATAGGTCAAAATCATGAATCACATGAAATCATCATAAACCAAAATCATAAATCACATGTAACCATCATAATTTAGAATCATAGATCACGTGCCTAATAAAACTGAAATAAAATATTGATACTTATCCTTCATCGGTACTTACTTCTGCCTTTGTTCTTTTGTACTCATACTAGATCGGTTGCCACACTCGGCAAGCACCCAATGCCTTTTCTTCAACCATGTACACATACACATAGGGTACATCACACATTCGACCACATACAACATATAACACCATACCATACATGCACCTATACCCAACATATCAGAAGTACACCTGCACGAGGCATACAACACAACACATACACCTGCATCCGGTGTATGACACAACACAATACAAACACCTGCACTTGGTGTACAATACAACACAATAAATACGCCTACATCGGAATACAAAACATACAACTACACCCTGCATATAATACAATACCATACATATACATATACAGAGCACAACGCAACAATTGTGCATGTCATGATACCATGAATACACGATGCACATACATAGTACTGCATGCTCGCAACCCATCATGTACGATATGCACACAATACGAAATGTATACTAGTACCATATGCACAACATGTACACAGTACCACATGTACACAACCTTACCAGCATAATGTGTGCACAACATCACATGTACATGGCACCACTTGGACAACGTGTACATAATTCCAATTGTACACCACACCACTTGTACAATGTGTACACAATACCACATGTACACAACATCACATGCATGACATGCACACAATACCACATGTGCACAATGCCACATGCACGACATGTACATGGAACCACCTGGACACAACACCATATGCAGAAAATGTAGACAACACCGCATGCACACAACACCATATGTACAATCATGCAAACAACACCATATGTACATAGCACCATATGTACAACACACACACAACACCATATGTACATAGCATTGCATATATGACATGTACATAGCACCATACATACACAACACCACATATCCAACATGCGCACAACACCATATGCACATAATGTTGGAAATACTGAGAGGCGGGGGGGGGGGGGGTGGGTGAATCAGTATTCCTTTCAATTAGAGCATTAGTTAATCTTCAATTATTATCAGTGTTTGTACAATGATAACAGCAAACAAGAGGAACACAAATGCACACAATTTTTAAGGTGGAAACCCACTCCGGGACAAAAACCACCTAATGCTCTTCTAATAATTCTTTAATATTCAATTCCAATTGAATATAAAGCTCCAACTTCCTAGAATCTAGAAAATAATTCTTCTCCAGCTCCCACTGGATGGATGCTCCAATGCCCGAGATTCTTCAGTAGTCAACTGAATGGATGCCCCAACACCCAATGAGCTACAACTCACCCTAGCACCACCCTAGCACCCTATAGAAGAATTAAAGAAGAATGGACTCACGTACTAGGGAAAATGGTCCACTTTAAAATGATATAGAATGATGCAGAAGAATAAGATATACTAGACCATAACCCCAAATTTGACACAACCACCTAATGATGATCCTAGACCTCCCAACACTGCCTCTTCAATCCTTGGCAGATAGACACTAGTACAATTTGTACAATAATGTATTTACAATGACTAAGTACAATGATACCTTCACAATGATTGTATGCAGTGCTACCCACTTGAAGACTTCATATGATGAACTTCTTGCTGCTGTTATGCACCTTGGTTGCTGCTCTTGTCATGCTACCCTCTGCTGCACCTTGCTTTGCTTTGCTTCCATATAAAGTCTGGTCCTTTGCAACCCTTGATAACACATGATCTAGCTTTTTCTTGCCTTCTAGGAGCTCGATATTGAATTTGGTGTATCTCTGTTATTTCAGATCCTCAATATTTGATTTTTGATCTTGTAGTATTCCTCTGAGTTTTCTTTCCAATGCCATAGGTCTGGCCCAATTTGGATTCTTCAAGAGAGATTTATACCCAATCTCTCACAATGCCCTAATTATGGATTGTTTCAACAGAGCGCACTTGTCTGGCGTGACACGTGTCACTGTTTCTTCATTTGGCTCTGAAATTGATAGAGAAAAAATTAAAGACTGTGAAATATCTTCCACTTTTAACAGAATTCCAAACTGATACTCAGAGAGAGAGTTATGACGAATTTACCAAGGTCACTTCTTTGAGATGAATTTTAGGAGCCTGCAAAAACCCTGACTTCCACAAATCATATCTCCAAAAATATTGTGCACCTTGATCTGAAATTTTTACAGTAGCTTCCTCAGGATTTTTGCTTCACCTCATAATAATTTCATCTTCTGAACCTTCGTAGAAACAAATTTAGAGCGAAAATTCCACGATGACCTATTTCAGATGGCGAAATACCTTGCCTAAGGAGGAAATGAAGATCACAATTTATATAAATGCTTAAGTTGAGAGGGGCTTCAACAAGTGAACGTGGGAGGGATTTTAAGAGCTTAAAAAATATTAATTATGACTTAATGACCCATGCCCCAACCCCATGGGGTTTTAGCCCACTAACTGGGGGTACAAACTTCAAACATGAATATCTCTCAAACTGTGAATAATTACATGGCGTGCCATATATCAATAGAAACATCTCGACAAGCAGAAACCATCAAAAGCATTATTGACCCAGAATATATTAATTTGGTAGGTCAAAATTCCCATGCAATATTTGGTTAGCCCCTTGTGCTGCTTGGGTTGAAATCAATGACAACCGCCGATCAACAATCTCCCCCTTTGGCATTGATGGCAACACAAGTACTCCCCTTGCGATCATGACACCTCTTCCTACAACATTCTCTCCCCCTTTGACATCAATGGAAAAGGGTAATTCCCCCTAAAACACAACCATCTTGCTGACCTGTACACACTTCCACTCCCCTTGACACACAACCGTCTTGTAGACCTATTATCTACTTCCACTCCCCCTTTATATTCTGAAAAAGGAAAATCTAATGAGAACTTGGGAGAATCCCAAGCTTCTGGCGAAGATATTCCAATGCCGGCAAATATTTAATATGTGATTATTTTGGTGCTGCTTGGAATCTTTCTACTTGTCCAACTGCTTGCATAACATATGGTCGGGAGGCTGTTACATATAGAAGACTACTAATCATAGATCTATACAACCTTTGATCCACATCCTTAGATGAGTCGTCTATGTTCAATTTGCAACCTGTTACCATTGGAGTAAGGATGGGTTTGCAATTTTCCATTTTAAATTTCTTGAGCATTTCCTTGATGTGCTTGGCTTGACATATAAATATTCCTCTCTCTTGCTGAGATATTTGAAGCCCTAAGAAGTATGTCAGCTCACCAAGTAAAGACATCTCGAAATAACTTTGAACCTTTGTAGCAACCTTCTTACTTAGTTGATCATCATTGCTACCAATTATTGTATCATCCTCTTTAGCTATTAGACATGATTTAGTTGCTTCACCAGAACATATATGTCGTTTGGAGCTTGACTTGTTGTAGCCACAATTTCACCAAACACGCCTTTCCTGATTTCACATTTTGTGGAGTTGAATAGTATTGTGTGTCCTTGATCACACATTTGTCCAACACTGAGTGTCCAACACTGAGCAGATTGTGATTCATGTTTTCAACCAATAGAACATTCTTGGCTAGAGCATCTTTGCTTCCAAGAGTGACAGTACCTGATCCTATAACATTTGAAGATCCATCATTTCCAAAGGACATGGTTCCATCCTTCTTCTCTTTCAGAGATACAAATTTATT
Organism: Pinus albicaulis; assembly: GCA_034641835.2. NCBI lineage: Eukaryota > Viridiplantae > Streptophyta > Pinopsida > Pinales > Pinaceae > Pinus > Pinus albicaulis. The sequence goes on from CM076582.1 coordinate 1,083,179,766, forward strand.
TCTATCTTCAGTCATATGCGTTGAGAAACCGCTATCAACATACCACATATCTTTGTTCTTTTGAGCCTTGAAAGCGAGAGCACAATTATCATTCTTCTTCTCCTTCCATGTTCATTTGTTCTATGGCTTTGAAGATTCTTCTGGAGGATTTTCACGTCTACAGTCTTTGGCTATGTGTCCAAAGTTTCGACATTTGTAACATTCAATATTATTTCTTAAATGTTCAAATCTATTGATGTTTTGCTAAGCCCTGGGAGGTTCATATTTGACAGATCTCCTGGAATTGTATTCGTTCCTAGGGTACGTGTGACATTCTACAGCTTTATGACCAAATTTTCCACATGAATAACAGTAGCCATATAAAATATGTTGCTACCTGGATGGAAATTTTCGTCGAGGAATTATCTTCCAAGGCTGTTCTTGTGAATCTTGTCCAGTGAAGTCTACATGCATGTCAGATCTCATAGGTTCATTGTATTTTGTTGTAGAAGGTCCTGCTTCTTCTTCTTTATAACCGATGCTAGTTATGTCGTTGTAAGATTGTTGATTGTTGATGAGTTCTTCCAATGCCCTTGAGCTGTTGGCATAGTTTTGGATAATTTTTCTTTTCTTCACTTCCTCACGCAGCGAGACTACTTCGGCTTCTAATTCTTCCCTTTCTTGGTTGCTTTATTCCAACTTCTTTTGAAGTGACTCTTCAATGCATTTGTGTTCTTCAACTTCAATTTTGAGACCTTGAACTTGTTCTTCAAGAGTACTGTAACAAATCTTCTCCGCCTTGAGGTCTTTTATAAGCTTGATTGCTTCCTCATAAAATTCTTCTATGGTCCATCCTTCTTCTTCGTTGTTAGATACCTCTTGTTTATTGTGCTTGGCCATAAACAATACTCTCTCATTGGTTTCTTTTTTGTTGTCACTTTCTTCATCGGATGATGAGCTATCTTCTTTAGAGAGAAAGCTCCTTTTGGATCCTTGCTTATTGAATTTCTTAAAGCCTTTCTTTCCTTTTGAGTTTCCATCACTTCTGTTTGGAAATTTTACTGCAAAATTCCCAACCTCATTACAGCTGAAACATATCAATGGAAGTTTACCTTTGAATTTTCCCTTACCAATTTTTAGTTTTCTTGTGAAGTAAGCATATTCTTCATCTGAAAGACATTCTTCATCATCTTCCTTTTCTTCACACTTGCAAGTGCATGTATTTTCAATTGAAGGTTGTTTATCCTTATTGGTTTTCTTAGATGCAACAAATGCAGTTTCTAGATGCGAAGTACCCTCGTCTTCATCAAGTCTCATTTCATATGCTATGAGAACTCCATGTAATTCCTCTTTGCTGAGTTTTTCCAGATTTGCACTGTATTCTAAGACCGATACCTTTGGGTTGAATTTTCCTAGTAACGTTCTAAGAATCTTCCATATAATAGTCTTCTCGTCAACTGGCTCTCCCAATCCTTCCAGAGTATTGGTTATTTCATCAACGTATTGGAAGTATGCAACAATGTTGCAATATTCTTTCATTCTGAGTTGCTCAAATTTTGCTCTATAGATTTGAAGCTTTGCTTCTTTGACATTTGAGTCACCTGCATATATATTCTCAAGCTTGTCCCATACATTTTTGGCAGTTTTACAACCCAACACCTTATGATAAGTAAATTAAATAAGTCCACGGATAATAATATCTTTTCTTTTGCATCATTTACCAAATTATTCTTACCTTTTTCATTCGTGGTTGATGTAAATCCATTTTGAATAGTGTCCCATACTTCGTAACCTTGCGCCAAGAGATAGACCTCCATTCTTCCTTTCCAGAGTGCATAATTATTTTCATTGAATAGAGGTACACCATTCTTGGTATGCTCCATGACCTCCTTCCAGCTGTTAAACTGCTATTGAAGGAACCAAGCTCCGATACCAATTTTTGGAAATACTGAGAGGGGGGGTGAATCAGTATTCCTTTCAATTAGAGCATTAGTTAATCTTCAATTATTATCAGTGTTTGTACAATGATAGCAAAAAACAAGAGGAACACAAATGCACACAGTTTTTAAGGTGGAAACCCACTCCGGGACAAAAACCACCTAATGCTTTTCTAATAATTCTTTAATATTCAACTCCAATTGAAAATAAAGCTCCAACTTCCTAGAATTTAGAAAATAATTCTTCTCCAGCTCCCACTGGATGGACGCTCCAACACCGGAGATTCTTCAATAGTCAACTGAACAAATTCCCCAACACCCAATGAGCTACAACTCACCCTAGCACCACCCTACCACCCTATAGAAGAATTAAAGAAGAATGGACTCCCATACCAGGGAAAATGGTCCACTTTACAATGATATAGAATGATGCAGAAGAAGAAGATATAATAGACAATAACCCCAACTTTGACACAACCACCTAATGATGATCCTAGACCTCCCAACACTACCTCTTCAACTCTTGGAAGATAAACACTAGTACAATTTATACAATAATGTATTTACAATGATACCTTTACAATGATTGTATGCAGTGATGCCCACTTTAAAAATTCATATGATGAACTTCTTGCTGTTGATATGCACCTTGGTTGCTGCTCTTGTCATGCTACCCTCTGCTGCACCTTGCTTTGCTTTGCTGCCGTAGAAATTCTGGTCCTTTGCAACCCTTGACAACACATGATCTGGCTTTTTCTTGCCTTCTAGGGGCTCAATATTGAATCTGGTATATCTATGTTATTTCAGATCCTCAATATCTGATTTTTGGTCTTATAGTAGTCCTCTGAGTAGTCTTTCCAATGCCATAGGTCTAACCCAATTTTGATTATTCAAGAGAGAGTTATACCCAATCTCTCACAATGCCCTAATTATGGATTGTTCCAACAGAGAGCACTTGTATGGCATGCCACGTGTCAGTGTTTTCTTCATTTGGCTCTGAAATTGATAGAGTGAAAAGTACAGACTTTACACTATCTTCCAATTTTTATAGAATTCGACTCCGATACTCAAAGAGAGAGAGCTATGACGAAATTACCAAGGTCACTTCTTTGAGATGAATTTCAGGAGCCTGCAAAAACCCTGACTTCCACAGATCATATCTCCAAAAATATTGCACACCTTGATCTAAAATTTTTACAGAAGCTTCCTCAGGATTTCAGATTCACCTCATAAAAATTTCAGCTTCTGAACCTTTGTAGAAAAAAAAATTAGAGCACAAATTACACAATGACCTGTTTCAGAGGGCGAAATCCCTTGCCTAAGGAGGAAATGAAGATCACAATTTATATAAATGCTTAAGTTGAGAGGGGCTTCAACAAGTGAACGTGGGAGGGATTTTAGGAGCTTAAAAAATGTTAATTATGACTTTTCAATGACCCATGCCCCAACCCCATGGGGTTTTTTCCCACTAACTGGGGGTACAAACTTCAAACATGAATATCTCTCAAACCGTGAATAATTACATGGCGTGCCATATATCAATGGAAACATCTTGAAAAGTAGAAACCATAAAAAGCATTATTGATATAGAATATATTAATTTGGTAGGTAAAAATTCCCATGCAATATTGGGTTAGCCCCTGGTGCTGTTTGGGTTGACATCAATGACAACCGCTGATCAACACACAACAATTTGTATCCAACATGCACATAGTATGGTATGTACACAAAACCACACATCCAACATGTACATAACACCATCTATACCTAGCACTACATATGCTATATACACACAAATTCATATATATAACAAACATACAACATCATATGTACATAATACTACATATGAAACATTACACATCACCATAGGCAAAATCATTGAATATAAAACATGCGCAACATATACACAACAATAGTACTACACATCCACACACTACGCACTAACCCCACAAGCAAACTTGCAAATAATGTCTGTCCACTATCCATGATTATCCTATCATGCCACAGAACACATAACTTTTTCTTCACTGACGTATCCCTCAGCATTACTTGTCCATAACATAAATATAGGCATATTATAAGAATATAACATTAAATCACATCCACATGATACTAACCTCATAGATCTGTCAAGGCTACTCTGCCACTTGATCCCTCATATCCAAGAAACTCTTCATTCCATTCACCTACATAAGCAGTCATTCCTCCACAAGAATGATCCTTGAAAGCCCTGTCAAATAGTGACATACATACATACATACATATATATAATCATTATCATAAAAAAATCATGATCATGTTAGACAATGACATACACACACACATATACACATAAACATTAGCATTAAAAAATCATGATCGATGACAACCCTTTCAGACATGACATACATACATACATACTTGTATACATATATAAATATCAACCTAATCATGATAACAACACACTTGTGAGATATCATAAAATCTACGTGAAGAGAACTTCCTTTATTCGTGCACATCATGCACAAAGTTAAGAGCAACAATTCCCAACATAGTCAAGGCATCGAACACCTCATATCCATTCATTTTACCTTTCTATGTGCTTACTCATGCACTGAGCTTCATCTGAGTCTTACATTACCTATCAAGTTCCATTTGGATCTCCCAGATCTCCACCAACTTTCCTCTTTCCCAACCAATTCCCAAGACTCTCAAACAAAAGGAAATAACAAGAAACAATCAAGAAGAAAACCATGAAAAAATAACAATACGACACCATAAACAAAGTGGAATGATCATGCACTTGATGCAATCAAGACCGCAAATCAAGCGCAAACAAATAAAAATGACCAAAAGTGAAAAATCTCACCAAACACCATTACTCAATCCCGATGGTTCCCAATACTTCCAAGGGAAATCTCAAACTGATCATTTTCAAATATTTTATGGTAGTCTCTTTTGCCATGTAATCCCCTGCATCTTACTACCATAAACACATAATTTTCAGCGCATAATTAAATATAAAAATATGTCGGTTATCTTACCTTGTTTTTCCAAGCACGCTAACCTATAAATGAACACACATTTCAACCATATGCACCAAAGATCAAGACCGCATATCTATCAATTTGTAATCAACATTTAACAACTCTAAAACCATGTCATAATCAACAATCAACTCACATTCATTGGTCATAATACATAATGCTACAACTATCACCTACTTACACTTAGGTATATATCAATTGTATCAATGCATACGTGTTAGTGCAATCATCTTAAAGAGAGATAATTTCTTCATGCAATCTTACAGACAAATACTCATATCATGTGATTAGTCAAACATTAAAACAAGCTAGAAATGTACCATGTTAGATAAATCAACTAGCTGATGTAATAGAAACCAAATCACTCAAACACCAAATAGACGACATCATTAGGGGAATTTTGAGGTCTAAAATGGGCCTCCTAAGAAAAATGTACAACCAAAATAAACTTTATAAGAACCAATAGGATACAAGATGATGATGTCAAACATGGGGGATGATTCACCATTTTTTAAGTAAAAAGGTAAAAAGATTAAAAAATAATAAAATAATAAAACTACTTATTCAACTCATATTTTCAACTTATCTCCCAAAGTTTTTACTCAAATTTCGAGCAGGAGTACTCGTTGGATGCAAAATTTAATTCCTCATCTAATGACTACCCATGTTGCATACTTTCGATGGACCCTGCTACACGAAAAATGAGAAATACATGAAAACACGTGATTGCAATCACGTTTTTCATGTATTTCTCATTTTTCATGTAGCAGGTTCCATCGAAAGTATGAAACATGTGTACTCTTTGGATGAGGAATTAATTGTTTCATCCAACGAGTACTTTGGCTCAAAATTTGAGTAAAAAATTTGGGAGATAAGTTGAAAATACGAGTTGAAAAAGTATTTTTTTATTTTTTCCCTCTAAAATTTGATGATGTAATCTAATATTATTTTGTTATTTCCACTATTATTTTATAATTTCCTTAGGAGGCCCATTTTAGAGCTCAAAATTCCCCTAATGAATCCAACATTCAATCACCCAATATACAACATAAGAAACTCATACATTAAGGTACCTTATGGGAGGCTATCTTTTCTATAAAATCAATCTAGATTAGCACGATATTCCATTCACAACACATCAAATCAAACACAAATAAGATCATGATATTCATAACAGTAACTAGCTAACATGTTCACATCATAAACTCATAAACAATTGTCATTCATGCATACAATCACATATGCATAGTTAGTCTAGACATAATAAAACACACTATCATAATTAGGCTGACTCATATCTGAATGTCATAACCCTAACCATCAAGTCACTAGCATGTAGCAACAAGAAGTTATATATCATGCTCATCAACAACATGTAGCCTAATAATCGAGCTAACTATCATACAAAAAAATAAAGTTGACCCATAACATGCTCATCAACAACATATAAGTTATCTAACATTAAAAAAAAAATCTCAGCACCATGGGTTGCTATTATTCATGACTATCCGACACATGTACATATAACTACATGAATCAACTAGCATCTATAATGTATGCAACCATAATATCAATATAATTAAAGGAATACTCATAACCACAAAGCATATAAGTACATTGATCAATTAGTATTTATCACATATGTAACCATAATAATAGAATGAAAAATATATAAGTAACCCTAATGCTTACAACAACCATGAATCACATACATGCATGTCAAGCATACAAACTTGTATGACGATATTCTCTTTCCTCGAGGCCCAATGTTGCAACTTCACTTGATGGTATTTATCTCCTCCTCTATCTTAGCCAAATATTAGCATCATAACATACCAATATCATCATGATGACCTAATTTCATACAATGACCTTATGCACAACAACCTTTGACCATACCAATGAAAAATTGACCATATGCACCCACTTGACATGTATAACCAATCATGAGCGACCAATGCATGTTCCACATATGGTATCACACAAGCAAGAATCCATAGACAACACACAAGCATGACCAATATGTGACCTAACATAAACAAGAAATGCATACACGACATGTAGTAACATGTAAGCAAGTGTGCACGAACAATATAGAAGAAATAACGACACATAACTAGTCATACACTCATGACAACATGTTGAAAACAACACCATCAGTCCTTCCATGGCGACACCACTTACAAAAAATGGATGAAACAAACACATATATACCACAAGAATATTAAACACATATGCAATCAACATAAATTCATGATCAACACACTTCACATCCAGCCTGAGGGTTGAACCATGCTCTGATACCACCCTATAACACCCTCTTCCCACATTTACCCAAGTATTCGTCCAACTAGGATAAACATGTGACGAGAGTCTACTAATATGAGATTCAACCTCCTATATGACATTAAGGAAGTGGAACCGACAGAAACATGACAAACACACCTTACACAACATCAATAATACCTCCAAGAGGTAAACCGCCCTCCCAAACCCCTGAAACTTGAAGGGGGGATGAATTTTGACCCTCTTGAGCCTTATCTGTGGGCATATAAGGGCAAGGGATTGACTATATACCCTTAGCCACGGGCTAGCCTTGGAAAGGTATCAACTAGGGACCCAAACAATCAATTTTGTGCCTGCAGCTCTCGGATTTGTGCCACATTTTTAGCCCTTGAGCCCAAGTCACTGCCCAGAACTTCTTGTAACTTTGGGAGAGGATAAATAACATTTAAAAAAAATACATGGAAGTAATAACATCATCAGGAAATCATCCGAACCCACCTAACCATGAAAGGAATTTCGGCAAACATGTCACAAACATTGCATCTATAGGTGTAAACAACAGAATTAAACATGGGGTTCTATTACTTATCTTATAATCACTAAGAAGCATTTCTCTCTTATGTCATACACAAAAATACAATCTATTTTACCACATATACATTGTATATTCATTTACAAGAAAAAAACATAAATATAGCCATACATTATCACTGATAAAATACATGTGTATAACCAACATAATAACAAGAGAAATACAATGGATATAACATCAATGAAATCCACAGAATAACTAGTACATTTGCATACCAAATACCAAAGGAATGAGCTTCTCATTAATGAGGGTAAAAACCAATCGGATATGGGGCTTCCATGTGGCACCCGACCATAGATTGGCTAGGCCAAATCTCTCTTCATCCAATCACCCTCGTGTCATATTCCAAGCATGAATGTGGGACTTAAATCGAAAGAACCAACCATGGCATCCCAAGGCTAAACCACCTCACCCTCATCAAATAGAAATCATGATTTACTGTGATCTACACTCAATCACTAGGCCAACACGATCATGGATATCACTAGATTCTCTCCACCTAATCTATGAGCAATTTTCATGTCTCCTAGTCTCTTAGGCATTATTGAAATCCACAGTGCGAATCATGGGTCACTAGGCCCTAAAATGAGACATAATTTCTAGGCTTTACCATAATCCCAATCTCGGGATTCCTAGGCCTGAATGGAGAGAAAACCACCTCTAGGCCTTACCATATATCCTACCATTCACCGATCAAGGATTCCTAGGCCTATTGAGGCAACACACTATCCGACTTTACTGCAACCCACATTATGGTTCAATGGTTACTAGGCCATGGGTTATATCAATTCATAGATCCACGCCACTCAAATTTGAATTCATTCGGTAATCCAACTAAAAGAAAAGATGAGAACTCCACAACACCATGGCTATTCGAAAATGACAAGGCTAGGATGAAAACACTGTCACACCTCGAAAAACCCATGCCAAGACAATAAGAAACCACGTACAATACCATGCATGCCAAATATAGCAAGGAAATCATACATGAAAATTAATACCTGCAAAGAATATTATTGTAGCTACTTGATTCTTGCTCCTCCTTGCTTGCTTCCTCCTTTTTCCTGCTTTCTTGCCTTTCTTTCTCCAATGGAAAAATGCTCCAAAAACTAAGTGTCCAAGAGACAAAGAGAGATAATAATGAGAGAGCTCCAAAAAATGCACTGAAAAAAAAGGTTACTAATTGATCCTTAGAAGCCTTTTTATGGAAGAGGCCTCTATTTTCTTCACTTTCCATTATTTTCCTTCAATTTCCTCCTCACATGCAACCTGTAACCTTTCATCGTCCGTTTCTCCTAATTTCCATTATTCTCATAAATAAATGTGCCAAAAATACTTTTTGCCTCTTTAATTCCTTAACCATATCCTTTTCCAATTTTCTTAGCCATATTAAACCAAATTAACACACCCTAGGATTTTTTTCCCAACATTTAGCATGGAATAAGTGTCCTATCAACTGTGGTTATTATTTTAAACTTTTATTACACAGAATTTTCACCAGGTTTGTTACAAAAAGGAAAAATATTAAAGAAGGATAGCGAGATTGAAGATTGGAGCATCAGTAGTGTTAGGACAACTTTCAAGTTTCCTAGTATTGAGGAGCATTTAAAATTCCTTATAGCGTGGCAACAAACACATACCCTTGATTTTATTTTATCAAGAGAAAGAGGTTATATGTACAACAACCCTCTTCAAAAGTACATAATAAAGGCTTGCAGAACATTAAGTTCACAATTGCATGGGAGTAAGTGAAAAATTCAAAACTGAAATCCTAATGCAACAAATAGAATTCATTTTTCTAATTGCTAATTAATTTAACAATTTATTTGCTACGAAAAATATCAAATAAATCACACTGCAATATTCACAAATAAAAGTGTTGAAAATTATAGCGTTGGAAACTGAGAAAATACTAGCACACACATAAAAAATGACATCGTTATTTTTGGACAAATGTCCCTCGAAAAACCCAACTTAGGAAAACCAGTGTAGTAGCTAAGGCTTTTTAATATTAAGCAACATTGAACTTTGAGTACAATCTATGGTGCCCAACTAGAAATCCAAACATCAAGAAAATATGGGAAAATTTATCTAATGGAATTACCCTTTTTCCCCAAGCAACCTAGACAAAACTTCCCTTTAGAAACTACTCCTCATTTACCCACTGTGTCAGCCTCTACGTTGGATCTCCGCAGACCTTATGACATATAGCCTTTGAACAACCTCTTATGAAGTCGTTATTTGTGTTTCTGCTGAGGAAATCACCTATATATCACTCTAGATGCTTTGCCATACCTCTGGAACTGAAAATTAATTTTCCTCCAACTGAATCGAGTTTCTCTTCTGAAGCAACTGCGCAGTCCTTTACACTGCCTCAATGGGAATAATTCAGCCCTTTGCTGTAGCCTCTCAGGATCTAGAAAAATTCCTCTAGATCACTTTCTTTACTTCGATCTCTAGTTCTCCATGGAATTTTGTTATTCTCTGGAAATCTATCTACCAAGGAAATCGAACTGCTGATGTATTTGGTGTGTCTTCTTCAAGTGCCCATTGACTTCCTCTTATTATCCACTTTTGGAGCACCAACGACCAAGATTAAAAATTAATCAGTGGCTAGGATCATCTTGGAGTCGACTTGTGTTTGTTTTTATATGATTCACACCTTGAATTAATTAATCATGATTAATTAGCCATATTCCCTAAGTTTAGACTTACGAAATATTTAAAAATCGGCTAATAACATAATTACACCAGCTCTAGGTGGAATTTCCAGAAATTATTGCTGGTTTTTTGAGATCTCATGTATTCTAGCTTGTCCACCAATTTTTTTTGGCTAGAACACATATGATGCTATAGAAACTAACACGTCCTCTTAGCGAGGACTGTGTTCTCTCTAGTGTTGTACATTCTACCACAACACCTTGCCTCTGTATCACCTCTTGTCATGTTGTTAATGTCTAACTAATGCTTCCCACCACCTGCTATGTAATTCTAATGTTGCATATGTGTTGTGGTTGAACCTGTTGTGTTTCTTCCAACACTGCATTTGCATTGCAACTCCCTCTCATATGTTGTTGTTGTAACTGAAACATTTGAAAGAAACATCCAAAATACTGAATCTACTGTATTTAGTATGATGCATATTTCACCTGAGTATCTAACTGCTACTAGCCTCTCCACTGTTCTAAATAATTTGTGTTGCTATTGACTCTACACTACGCCACCTGCACTGCTACCAACTATACACTGCACTTTCCAACATCTTATTGCTACTAGTCTGCAACTATCACTCTGGTTCTGGCTAAATCCCCTGACACTGATCCATACTACTATTGAATAATGCAGGCCCCCATAGACAGGTAATGATCCATGAGGTGGAATCCTCAAGGACTATACCCAATATGTAGATTTTTGGGGCTACAACTCCAAGTCACCCCACCTCCCTCCCATAGGTATGGTTTCCATCATCACAAAGTATTCCTCCAAACTGGAAGACATATTATCAATCTATTTTGATGGTGCGTACTGGTCCTACTTCTCCTACTTGTCCTTTTTCCTGAGAGAACATTGTGTGTTGTAATGACCGAGCTCACCACATATTAAGTACTTGACCTTTGATGGATCTTTCTTCTTCCTTCTCTATTCCCCTTTCCCTTGATTGGGACCCTTAGATGTGAGGGCCACATTCTCTTCCTCCTTCACCACCTTCGATCCAATACTATTGCTTCCACTGATGGGGCTCTTTAATAGAGCTCATCTCAACTCCTCCTATTGAAAATTGACCCACATTCTATCTCACATTGGCAAGGTATCTCTGCCCAAGATACTCTGGAAAAATACCTTCCAATCCTCTAAGATGTTTTTGAGTGCCAATCACACTAGATTTGAAGGTTGAGGCACTTCCCCAATAGCTGCAAGTTGGTCTCGGACTTTTTGAATCCTGGTGAGGAAGGGATCTATTCCTTCCCCCTTCTGCATCCTTATGCATCTCAACCTCTCTTCCAAGAAAATATTTAGTTGCTTGGAAGTACCCTGATATAGCGTGGAGAGAGCATCCCACATTTCCTTGGTTGTTCCCTTGTATGACACATGTGATACTATATGATCCTAGACTCCATATAGGATTAACCGCTTCGCCCTTTCCATCTCCTTCCTATACTCTTTTCACTAATTTTCATCCCGAGGAACTGCCACCACATTGTCTATGTAGGATTTCAAGCCATATTCATCTAGAAGGAAGGATATCCTAGCCTTCCAGATGACATAGTTGGAGGCTCCATCCAAATTGTCCTGATCTCTAAGTCCAGTTGTGGCCATCTCAAAAACTGTCGAAAACCTTCTCTTTCCTTCTATTTGGATGTTTCTCTTCTACTCACACTCCCTTTTGGAATGCATGGATCTGCTAGCTGCTATTGCCAATCTTCCTGGAAAAAACAAACTTCTAAGACTCAAATTTCCCTTAGAGAAATTTTCCATTTGTTGTGTGTGCGACACTGGTTATATTACTATAAAACCCTCTACGTCCAACCAAGGAATCTGCTCAATGAAAAAAATGACTTTTCATTTCTCCCTCTGACTGTTGGAATCACTATCCCAGGAAACTCAACTTTTCTACAACCTTGCAATTGGAAATTGATTTTTCCCTAAGTAATTCGGCTTCCCTGTCAAGGAACTACACTAATTAAATAATTTTGGCCTGCTTCTCCCTCTAAGCAGTGGAATTATTTCTTCTACTGCTGAGCTTCCTAGTTGATCACTCATACTCTGATACCATGTAAAATTTTCAAAACTGAAATCCTATTGCAACAACAGGAATTTATTTTTCTAATTTTTAATTAATTTAACAATTTATCTTCTACAAAAAATATCAAATAAATCACAGTGCAACCTTCACAAATAAAACTATGTAAAATAATAGCGTTGGAAACTAAGAAAATACTATCATACACACATAAAATATAACATCATTATTTTTGGGTAAATGTCCCTGGAAAAATCCAACTTTGGAAAATTGGTGCAACAACTGAGGTTTTTTATTATTAAGGAGCAATGAATTATGTGTACAATCTACGGATTCCCAACTAACAATCCAAACAACAAGAAAATTTGGGAAAAAATATCTAAGGTAATTACCCTTCTTCCTCAAGCAACTCTAACACAACTTCCCTTCAGAAACTCATCCTCGTAGACCCTCTGTGCTGGATTTGCGTAGACCCTATGATGTCTAGCCTCTAAAGAACCTATGATGAAGTCTTTTTTCCTATCTATTCTAAGGAAATCGCATATCCAACACTCTGGACCCTCTGCCCGTCCTCTGGAACTGAAAACGGATTTTCCTCTAGTTAAATCGAGTTGCTCTTCTGAAGAAATTGCGTAGTCCTTTGCGCTTCATCACTGGGAATAACTCGGGCCCTTTCTGTAGCCTCTCCAGATCTAGAAAACTTCATTCGAATCATTATCTCTTCCCCTCACTGTCTCTTCTTCGATCTCTAGATTTTTGGAAACTGTTGTTGCTCTCTGGAAATTGATATGCCAATGAAATGAAACTGCTGGTGTATCCAATTTGTATTATCTATGTGCCCATTGTCTTCCTATTATAATACACTATTGGGGCACCAACTACGAAGATTAAAAATTAATCAATGGCTAGGATCTTGGAGTCGATCCGTGTGAATTTCAATATTATTCGCATGTTGAATTAATTAATTTTATTTAATTAGCCATATTCCCTAAGTTTATACTTAGGAAATATTTAAAAATTGGATAATAATCTAATTAAGCCATCTCTAGGTTAAATTTCCAGAAACTATTTATGGATTGTGGAGATCTCATGTATTTTAGCATCTCCACCAAATTTCGTGGCTTGAACACATTCGGTGATAAAAAAACTAACAGAGTAGATATGTGAGTAATAAGAAACCTTGCACATTGTTTCTTAGCCCACATATTGAAGAGAAGGTGACAATACATAAATATGGAATGGATGGTTGGTGCGAGGAAGCATGAATACAATCTTGTAGGTTGTTGGAGCAGGATGGCAAGTATATTAGGCTACAAAATCAAGAGTCAGAAATATGGCGTGGTGGAATTTTAGTTATACTAAGAGTAGCATAATGTCAACATGGTGGTATGTTTTAGTAATTGTTGATGATTGGTGGGAAAGACAATCTTTGGGAAGTCATAGACTCCAAAGGTGTTATGTTGGAAGTTGACATCTACTATGACAGAGGTACCCAACAATTGGATTGGAGAGAGGTCATGATCCGAACTTAAACAAGAACACAACAAATTATAGATATAACGATGACTACAAAGATGTAGCAGAAATAACACTTCATTTCATTAATATCAAATATTGAAATAATCTTACAAACATAATGGAAATAAACTAGCTCGGGCGATGGTAGCTTATCTCTGAGAAGAGATGTGGTGGATACATGCCTATAAACTATGTTACAATGAGACTCGAAGGCCTATTTATTATTGAGAAATAATGGAAAACACTAAACATCCAAAAACCTAACCCTAGGAGATGAAGTACCAAAATTATGGGCCATGTTTGGGTAAATTGGTACATCAACTTCCCGAGGTCGTAACTTTGACATATGATCTCTGTTTGACACGCAAAATACCTTGTTAGAAATATCTATTTAAGGACTACAAATTTTGAGTGGAAAACATCAATTGAAAATATGTTTTTGCCCCATTTTTCCCAAAAATGTCGTTTAGGGCCTCAAAATGGCTCTGGAAGTTAAGGACCTGAAAAACTACCAAAAATAGTAAATTGTGCTACAATCAAGGAAAATGAAACAATGAAAGACACAGTGGTGGGGGTCCAAGTGGAATAGGCATGTGGACACCAACGTCCACCTGGATCAGTCCTCCCCTCTTAGGAATCAATGGTCCCCATTGTGTTGAGTTCCTCAATGAGATGGGGAAAATTCTGCTGAACTTGGTCCCTATTGAGCCACTTGCGTTGGTGCAAGAGTTGGCTAGATTTGAAAACCTGATATAGTTGGATATTCTGCTGGCGAGCGTTCTTGATTTGTGTGTCCATAATCCGATCAGTTGTGGCATGTTCCATGCAGTCTGGGTTTAACCCTGTTGGTGTTAGTTGTTCTGCAATGTCTGATGTGTCTAATAATGATGGGAAGTATGGTCAAAGGCAATCCACATTGAACATTGGGTGCAGGCCAAGGAATGGGGGAATGTTGAGCTCAAAATAATTGTCTCCCACATTCTTGGTAATGGTGTAGTAAGGACCATATCGGAGTGGTATGAGCTTTTGATGGGATCCAGTAAGGCGTTCTTTCTGCAATTGCAACTAAAATTTGTTGCCCACCTAACACTTGTGTGGCACCCAATGTTGATCATGTTGCTTCTTGTACTTGGAATTTGAATTCTCAAAGATGTCATGAACCTACTGGTTGATGTTTTGGATGCATTTAATAAATCTGGTTGCTTTATCAGCCTTAGGAAATACATGTGTGGATTATGTCTGCGAAATCTCATGAGGCATGACATCATCAATCAGACACAATACTTGAAATACTAGACCTACTTGAAAGGGGATGCAACCAGTTAAGGTATGGAGAGCTCTGTTATAACTATCTTTCACATAGGTAAGACTCTCATCCCAATTTCGTGGATGCTTGGAGTTGTACATGTGAAGTATGTGCATTATCATCCTATTGACGACCTCCGTATGGCCATTAGTCTGGGGATGGAAGGCAGTCGACTTGGTAAGCTTGGTGTCCAATAGTGTCTAGAGGCTTGCCTAGAATGTGCTCAAGAAACTGTTATCCTGATCTGATATAATGGTATTAGGGATTTGAAAATGTACCCACACTCGTTCAAATAAGAGTTTGGAAGTGCCCTTTGTTGTGATACTCTTCTTATAGATCACCAATATATACATATTAGAAAATTTGTCCACGACCATAAATACATAGTTATTACCATGCTTGGTATAAGGGAGGCCATACATGTATTCCATGGATATGGATTCCCATGGTTGGCTGGGAGTAGGCAGAGGAGTGTACAATCCTTGCTTCTTGATGCTTGGCTTGGTAATGGCGCATGTAGTGTAGGATCGGATATATTTCCCAACATCCAGTTGGAGTTTTGACCAATAAAAGTATTTTTGTATAACAACCACAATTTTCTCCACACCAAAATGTCCTGCGACCTGACTCTAGTGCGCCTCCCAAATTATCTTGGCATGCTCGCTTAAAGGAACAAAAAGGTGGCCCAGGTAGTATAATAATGCGTCCTGGAGGTGGAAATCAGGAACTTTCTTTCCATCTACTTGCATCTGGTATGTGGAGGTGAAATCTAGATCATTATTATATAGTTGGGGCCATCCAGAGGTCTCGTGGCAACAAGAGTTGGGAACGGTAGTCAGTGATGCAACTAAGGGCCGGTTGAGGCAGTCTGCAACATGATTGGTGTTTCCCTTTTTGTATTTAATTTTTAAGTGGAATTGTCGCAAATATGTAGACCACTTATGATGGCGATCATTCTGCAACTTCCCTTGTGTTTGTATAAACTGAAGAGGTCAATGATTAGTGTGGATGAGTGTCTCCTTCCCCATAATGTAATGCTTCCATTTTCAAAAAAATTTCATGATGTAATACCTCTTTATCATAGGTGGGGTGCTTCCAAATTGTATCAGAAAATGTCTCACTATGATAGGCCATTGGATGCCCATGCTGGGTGAGGAATGCACCAATATCATATTCGGAGGCATTTGTCTCAATTTTGAATGGCTGCTATAGGTCTGTCAATGTAAGTACCGGTGCAGAGCAGAGGCGGTGCTTCAACTCAACGAATTTCATCTGTTGGGACTTGGACCAAGATTTTTTATTTTATTTTTGCCCCACCCTTAATAATTTGACTCAAAGTCCAAGTGATATGGGAGAATCCCAGTACGAACCTCTGATAAAAATTTTCAAGGCCCAAAAAGCTGTGAAGCTCTGTTAGAGTGGTCAAGGCTGGCCAATCCTGAATGACTTGCATATTAATCGGATCCACATGCATGCCATGCTCAACTATGATGTAACCCAGATATTGCACCAGACTCATGCCAAAGGTGCATTTCTCAAAGTTGGCACACAATTTTTGTTGTCGAAGGGTTTGAAGGAATTGCTGAATGTTTTGCAAGTGTTCTTCCCAGCTCTTGTTGAAGATGAGGATGTAGTCCAGATAAACAACCATGAATGCGTTGGTGAAGGGCCACAAGATCTCATCCACTAGCCTCATAAAAGTAGCAGGGGCATTTTTCAACCCAAAGGGCATAACCAACCATTAAAAAAGGCCTTCCTTGGATTTGAAGGTGGTCTTCCATACATCTGTGGGCTCTATTGGAACCTAGTGATAGGCACAATTCAGATCAATCTTGCTAAAATAATTGGCCCCCTTGAGTTGGTCTAGAAGGTCATAAATCCATGGGATTGGATACCTGTTCGTGATAGTGATTTTGTTTAGTGCTCGATAATTGATGCAGAGCCTCTAGGTCCCATCCTTCTTCTGTACAAGTACAATCAGGCTCCCACAAGGTGAGAAACTGAGTTAGATGTTTCATTTTTTTAGCAAATCCTGGATTTTCTACTTGATCTCTTCATTTCCAGAATGGTTTGCCGTTATATTGTCTTGTTGGGTAGAGGTACTACGAGAGTTAAATTGATCAAATTCTTGACCTAAAAGTGCAAGGGTACCCCTATGGGTGAGGAGAAGATGTCCCTATATTCTTCCACGACTATATCCACCTAATTTTGTTGCATGGAGGAACCCATTCCAGGGGCCATGGATGTGGCTACAATCTTCCCCTTTGAGAGAGAATCACAAAGAAAACAAATTTTTTAGTCTACGAGAAGATCTTACTGTATTTCTTAGAAGAGATCAAAGAGACGGTAGTAGGCGGCACTACCTTTGGTATCCTGTATAACTTATTACCCAAAGAAATAATAACAGAGAGAGGTCTAGATTCCTATACAAAATTTCTCTTCTGCAAGTATGGTCATCTTAATAATACATCACAAACTTCAAGAGTAGGAACATCACATAGTACCTCATCTGTGAAGGGCTTGATGTTGTACATAAGGTGGCACTGTTGGTTGATGTAGAGAGCCCATCCTTGGTGAAGCCACTCGATGGTGTACGGCTACGGATGCGTTATAGTCGGTAGGCCCAAAAGTTTCATGAAATTCACTAAAATTTAGGTTCTTTTGGCTCTCATTGTTGAAAATGAACTGCAAAGGAGAACCCTTCACCCATATTTGGGAGTGGAAGATACGTTCCCTCTCCTCTACATCTACAGGCTTAATCTTCTGGATCTTGGAGGTGGCCACAATGGAACTGGGCTCCGCATCAATTATTTTATTCCCTTTTTCATTCCCCTAGTTGGGTTCTAACTTAGAGTTTGAACATGCATCTAATTTGGAAGCCTTTAGCTCGGCCACCAGTGACTACTTGGCCCGAAACTCACTTGTGTTGTGAGTGGAGCTCTTATGGAACTCACACCACTTTCCCATGTCCTTATTCATCTTCATCATTTTGTTCTTTGATTGTAGTTTCAATGGGTAATCCTTGGTCACCCTACCTTGGATTTTTCCTTATCTCCGCAGTTTGGGGGCGCCTTTCCCTTGCTTCGTATTTGCAGATCAAAAATCTCGCTTTTTCTATTTAAACTTCTGCTTAATATTGATAGTATATCGGTACACCATGCCGAGCGAGGAGATGTCCTGGATGTACCTATGTGGGTAGTCACGATACTTGAGTACCAAATGACGCTAAGAATCCTTGATAGCCAACTTCGTGCGAAGGGTATGAAAAACATTGGTAAAATTAGGCACTTCTTGGTCCCTTCCTTGCTACAGCGTGGTCCACTTTATGTATTTATCCTCATAGCTCATGATAGGGTAGTACTTCTCCTTGATGGCGTCCCAAAATGAATTCCAAGTGGTTGCAGCTGAAAATAGTGAGGGTATACTTTCATCATTCTTCTCACAGTAGGTTTCCCACTAATCCTTGACGTGGGGGACGACTTTGAGATGTGAAAAAGTAATATTTTCCCGACTATAAAAATCATGAACATAAAAATATCCTTCTATCATATTTAACCATTTATCTATGACCACCGCATCTATCTGACCTTGAAATATGGGGATGTCAAATTTAACTTGTACCTTGAAGGGTGTGTCCCTTCCAGAGTGTATGCTGGAAGGAGATGCGTCGCCTTTGGGTAGTTGCTGAAGGATCTGGGAAAATGTTTCCATCATCACGTTTCTCTATCGCTCGAGGGCTTATTCAAGCAAGATTTTGAAATGATCTCCTACCCCCTCGTCTTTCTTCTCTTCCACCATGGGAGGTCTTCGGGGTTTGAAAGGTTGTTCTTGCAAAGGTTCGTCAATTCGAGCCCTAACTCCTTATATCCCGACCTCATTGGGGACATGCAAAGAAAAATATAGAAAGAGAAGACCGCTCTGACTAATCTGAACTTGAACAGGAGTACAAAAAATAATAGATATAACCATAACTATAGATATGCATCACAAATAACACTTCATTTCATTAATATCAAATATTGAAATAAGCTTACAAATACAATGTAAATAAACTAACTTGGACGATGGTAGGTTATATTTGAGAAGTGATGTGGTGGCTACATGCCTCTAAAATGTGTTACAATGAGGCTCAAAGGCCTATTTATTATTGAGAAATAATGGAAAACCCTAAACATCCAAAAACATAACCCTAGGAGATGAAGCACCAAAAATATGGGCCCCGTTTGGGTTAATTGGTACATCAACTTCCCCGAGTCATAACTTTGGAATATGATCTTCGTTTGACATGCACAATACATTTTTATAAATATCTATCCGAGGACTACAAATTTTGAGTGGAAAATCTCAATTAAATATGCGTGCATGCGCCATTTTTCCCAAAAAACATCGTTTAGGGCCTCAAAATGGCTCTGGAATTTTAAGACCGGAAAAATTGCCAAAAATAATAAATTGTGCTACAATTAAGGAAATTGAAACACTGAAAGAGACAGTGGTGGGGGTCCGATGGAATAGGCGGGTGGACACCAAAATCCACCTAGATTAGGTCATGGGTTGGTATCATACTGATTTGGCAATACTTCTAGCTAGGGATATGACATAGGAGGAACCATAGGATGTTGGGAATGATAGACTACCTATATGGTAGTGGGATCAAGGTGGGTTGTTAAGTCTCCTTTTTTCCCATTTTTCACACCCTTCCCAAGCCTTAGTTCTCCTATTTCTGAACTCCTTCCAACCTTAGTTATTCTTAGTTCAGCCATATTGTCTAGTTTTTGCTAAAAGGGTACTATAAGCATAAGGTATGTTAAATTAACATAATAAGTGTCATTTTGCCTTAGACTTAATGTATTCTTTGATCTAGCTGTAACTATTACTGAATTACTACTCCCACTGATCTAGAACTTATGGACATATTTTTTTTTATTCAAATTAGTTCCAAAAAATCCTAAAGACAGCTCGTGCAGCCACATTTCCTGCAGTCGTTGCAGATTTCCTGCAGCCATTCCGGATTTCTTGCAACGGATCTGGATTTCCTGTAGCTGTTGATTTCCTGTAGTAACATCATCGGTTGAATTCATTCTACTTATTTCCAGATCTAGCGAAGAAATGGGTTTTGTAGGGAATTGGTTGCACATGAAGACTATTCCATTGGCTGCTTTGAACCTCTTTTTGGAACAACTCGAACTTAAATATTTTCCCCTTGAAACCAAATTTCCTGCAGCTTCCACTATGTAACAGAAATCATCTAATGCATGCTTTCAGTCATGGATTAGACTTAACATAAGCTAAATTCAATAACCTAGACCTGTATGGTTGGTTGATAGCTTAGATTAGTCATTCAAGCCAAATATGGGCTTTAGAGATTGTATAAAAGGGGATTTATTTTACATTGTAAAGGGTTCTTGGGTTGGGATTTCAACTGATAAACAATACATCAGATTGCACTTGGTTGTATATTTTCATATTAATATAAATATTATGTTCTGTCCATTTTTTTTAGCAACCTCTTCAAGTTTTAAAGGGGTTGTGAGTGAGGTAGGGCCCCCTTTGCTCACAACTCATGCATTGCAGTGTGTGTGTGTGTGTTTAATTTCTTTTTATGAAACAAAAATTCTTTTAGACATCTAATGTATTCTTTCTTAAGTTATAGCAGAAGAATTTTAATTCATTAAATGATTGAATTTTTGATGTTAATGTGTTAATTCCATTTTATCAAATCTTGGATTCGTTATTGTCTAAGTTGATTTCTAGTAATTTGATCTTTTATTTTTTCCATGGTCAATATTAGCAACACCGAGAGCTGTAGAGGATGTTATATTCCACTCTGTTATCACCAAAATCGTACCTAATTGGCTGCTGAACAGACAACTTCAGTGTAACTATTTCAAACCAATCTTGTGACTGAGGCTTAGCCTCCTCAATCTGAGAGGGCTCTCTCAAGGGTTAATGATATTGAATAAAGATGTAAATAGATGGCTAACTCTATGATTTATGTATTGGTTTTATATGTTTTTAGGTTGAAAAGATCAAAGCTTACTACCATTGGGCTATGGAGTCAGTGACAAGGATATCAATAACAAGGAATTCCTTGTGGAAGCTGAGGCCTGTAAATATTCCAATCAAAGAGCAAGAAATACAGGAGGTTTTCAATAGCTTGAGGTTCAAAGGAAGTCAGAGCATGTAATTCATGAATTTTGAGTGATGAGACATCAAGACATTGAAGGGAAACTATTAAGAGAGATATACCCTAGCTTAATACTTAAAGAAAGTCAGAGCATGAACAATCATCAGTTCTGAGTAATAAGAATTAAGACATTGAAGAAAACCTTTCAAAAGATAGGAAATAAACTCATTGAAATATATTAAGAATCTCAGGTGAAGAAAAGTTGTGTTGTTATTGTATATAGCAGAAACTCCAATAGCTTTGTAATTAAATAGTTTTCTAAGATAACATCTCCAACCTTGTATGTTGAAAATAATATCAGTATGTAAACATTGGGCTTAAGGAGTCAAAAATTTTAGTGATTCAGTGAGTATACTTGACATGGAAGTTGAGGCAGGTCAGATTTTTTAGTAGTAGGACAAACACATATGAGATATGAAAATACACAGTCAATTCATTTATAAAGGAAGTCATAACATCACATGGATGAATTCTGAGTAATATAAATGAAAACCACTGCAAAAGAGATACATAAAAGGTACATATAGGATAAGTAAGCACCAAAAAACTCCTTCAAAATCCCAAGTTGGTCAAGTCACAAATCTCTGTATTGCTGAAACAGTCAATTTCCAATAAGCTGACATTTTGCCGAAAATCTCCAACCCCTGACAAATTCGACCCAATGGCCTTTAATAGAGAGCTTACATCCTCAAATGATCTACCTCTAGGCTAGATACATCGAATTTATGTCCATTGACACCTTTCATAACTATAAAACATGAAATTTATTACAAAAGGACACATATCCTACTTGACAGTCGACCTATTTCAAAAAGGACTCAAACTCCTTATTGCTATCTTTAACAAACCTTATCTACTTGAAATTACATCATTGAAAAGTATGTCATCACATGGTAAAATTTGGATAATGGAATTCATTTCTTCATGATCACTTAGTTGACCTCCTCAAAAATAGGAAACAACACCCTGTTTTTGAGGCAAAGGATTTTTTTCCTTCTTTGAGCATTCTGGCTATCATTTGATCTTTAATTCGTGGTCTTGAATATTTAATAATGTCTTGATATTGTCCATTACTTTTCCATATCCTCCATATTTTCAAAAACCACTTTAAAGGACGCTCCAAAAGATTAAATATGTTGTGCTACGAAAACACAACTGTTTCATAGCGCTTTCTGTAGTGCCGCCTTACAAGCCTTTATTCTCAAAAATTCTGACTCTTTCCTCTTGCATCATCTTTATCACCCTTCAGGACATCTCTCATAAAATTTTCAGCCCTTAAATCATCCTTTAACACTTTTAACACTGATCAAAATAAGGAAAAACCCAACTACAACAGTTTCGTAGCGTTTTTCTGCTTTTTAAGCCCAGAGGCGCTACGAAACTGTTGAGAGTGCATATTTTTTCATAAATTTGTCAAATGAAAAATTTTAGTTGCCCAAAAACTTATAATATAACCTATTTTTATCATCTAAAAATCATACAAACCATAAACCAACTTCATTTTAGTTTCCTTGAGGTATTTCTTCCTCATATTTAAGACATCCTTGCAGATTTTTCCTGTTTTTTTCCTGAAAAATAGGTCTTGGAACAGAGCCTATATCTCCTAATCCATGATGTATTTTGTGAAATTTAAGGATGTTTTGTAGGCCATTATGTATTGAATAAAAACCTCTCTTGGTTTTTTTAAACACATCTCCTGCTGTCCAGAAACTGCATTTGAAAAACATTTGTAAAACATGAAAACTCTGTTTCTGAAAATCGGGCTTCAAGGAAATCCTTGTATCTCCCAACTGATAACACCTGTGAGAAAATTGAGAGAGGTTTTTTTAACTGGGGCTGTGATGAAGACAAACCTCTTTCATAATTCCAAGAAATGTTTTCATTTGATCAGAAAATGAACTTTAACTTGACTGCTAAACAGTCATGTACATGATAGTTTTGTAACAACAGTTTCGTAGCGCATTTTAATTTATCAATTTTTGCCACCTCCTAATGGATTTGAAGAAAATGAGAGAGGTTTTTGTAGTTAGGTATGTTATGAAGAAAAACCTCTTTTCATATTTTCAAAATTCGTTTTCAGTTTCTCAGAAACTGCCTTTGAAGTTGACTTCTCAAAGTCAGAAAACAGAGTTTTGCTTCATATTCGCTACGAAACTATTAGCCAGTTTCAAAGCAAAAAGTGACTTTTTATAGTTTAATGCGCTACGAAAATGTGGTTTCTTGGCTAATTTGGAACTATTAGTACAAAAAACTTTGGAAAATGAAATTAATCAAAGAATGTTGAATGATGTGACATGAAAGAGTTGAATATGGGTGGGTTTACACCTTAGGGTAAGCTTAAACAAGAGAAATTTGAAATTTCCCTTGACCAAGTAATAAAAAATGAATTATATGACCCTACCATTTACACGTGAACTTATTCAGCCTTGCAAATGATGCTTCAATTTTTTGGGTGATAACACACGCCATAGCCTTGCTACTAAAGTATTGATACATGAAAGAAGCATTAGTTTGTGTGTGTGTGTGAATGATTAATTTATGAACACTTCCAGGAATAAACTTACATATATTTTGCATAGTATCTCACAAGATTACCTACCTTGGGTTGAAAATTTATGATTGGAAAATTATAAGTGTATAATTTGACTCATCATTTTGCCGCCGTTGCCGAGGAGGTGCTAAAGGATGTTACTAAAAGTGTTTTAGTTTGATTTTGTTGATTTTTTTTTGCAGGACCGGGGGAGTCAAAGTGATAAGATGAAAGGAAAAGCCCACACACCCACACACCCGCAAAGGTCTGAAATTCGCCAAAGCCATGTCCTGATTATTTGGTAAGTGGAGTTTTTTTTTATAGATGAATAGGGTCCAATATTTTCGAATGATTTTTGTGGTGGTGTGAGCACCACTTCATTTACTAATACAGTGGCCAGAAAAAGGAAGTCAACAAGAAATAAGGCATCAAAGAAAGAATAATCTGAACAGGAGGTTTGTAGTCCTGAGCAGATTGATAATTCCACAGCAGAATACTCTGTTGGAAAGTATTCCATTGCTGCCCATCTTGAGTCTCCCCTTACAAGAAAGACAACATCTCTACTTAGTGGTTAGCATGAAGAGGAATTCCTTGTGAACTCTATCATAGAACCAGAACTCCAGACCATTGCTTCTGAAGAATATGTAGCCTTCCAAGGTCCCACTTTTTCTTGGATTGATATGGCTCATCTAGAAGGCACTGATGAGAATGAGGAGAAATTAGTCACATTTTAATTTCCTATTAAGGAGACTGTTGGAGCTACTCAGATGAAAAACATTCCTCCCTCAGCCTTGCCTAAATTTAGTGGTGCCTCTAGTGAAGACCCTGATGCCTTCCAATTTGAATTCGATGTACTATGCAGGAGCTATAACTATTCTTCCAATGCCCAGAAGCTAAAGTTATTTCCTGCTACATTCAAGGATGCAACTCCCAGGTGGTTTATGACGTTTTCATCAAACTCCATTTCAACTTGGGAAGAAATTAAGAAGATATTCCTGAAAAAGGACCAAGACTATTGTAAGACTAGGGATCTCAAGGAAGAAATATTTGGCATGACTAAAAAGGAAGGGGAGAGCCTTGAAGATTTGGTGGAAATATTCCAATTTAATTTTCAAAGATATAAGATGAATCAATTAGATCCCGAGACCAAGAGAACCATTTTGCTCAGGGAAATCATATCAGAGTATCTGGAGGTCTTAAAAGTTTAATGGGAGTAGGTGATGTATCGAAGTTGACCTATGATGATGTGTGTGAGATTTGTAGAAGGTATTCCAGAGGAAATTCCAAGATTGGAGGAGGGTAAAGAGACACTTCTTCCAGGCTTGTTAAATCATTTTCCAAAGCTAGAGCAACCTGAGCTGAAATGGGTAATTTATTTGAAAACTTTAAAAGTGATATTCTTAGCACTTTGTCTTCACAATTGGATGTTTTGCAAGCTAATAAGAAACAGGAAAAATGGGATGAACTGGGGAAAGCCTTGGTTGTGTTATGCTCCAAATGAAGAAATAAACATGCTCTAAGGGAATGCCCTTCTAGAAGTATATAGGTATGTCAAATTTGTGAAGCTGAGCATTCCACTGATCAATGTCCTTCTCTGCTTGAAATCAAAGCAGCATATATGGCAGATCAAGAAGCTGTCAATGCACTTTATGCAATGGCACCTCAAAAATCATGGTAGCCATGTCCTCTAGGTATGTCACAATCGCGTTTTCAATTTCCTTATGCTCAAACACAGATGTGGAATGTTCCAATGCCCTGCTAGCCTTGGCTCCCTGAGAAACCTTGGCAAGGGAAGTATTCTTACCCTGCTGCACAAAGTTTCCCAACTCAAACCTTTTATCCTCCACAACCCTCACCTCAACAAATGATGGAACTGCAACAACAACTTCAATTGACTGCCCCACCAAATCATCCTCATCCCAAAGAACTACCTACTCAGCTAGTGTCTAACCCCAACAATAAAACCATCCAATCTGCTCACAACATTGGATTGGTCAATTATCCCACTTTTCCTACCTACTATATTGCACCGCAGCCGCTGAAGGAAATTTCTACTCCTGTGCTGCAGGATTTCCCCGTGTCGCTGCAGGAAATTTCTATTCTTGTGCTACAAGAATTCTCTGTGCCGTTGCAGGAATTCCCTGTGCCATTGCAGGAAATTAAACTTATATCGGGAAAAGTGGTGACTCATCCTAAAAGAATTGAATAAATTGTAGAGGATGATATTCTGGAAATACCTGAAGATGAAACCACACCTGAACCAACAAAATCATATAGGCCACAAGAATCTTCCTCATCCCATACAATCCAACCTCCTTTTCCAGAGAGGTTGGAAATGGAGATAAAACTAAACAACCCGAGTTCGATCTTGTGTCTGAACTGAGAAATATGTGCATCAATATCCCATTGCTGCAAGAAATCAAAGATATCCCAATATATGCAAAAACAGTGAAGCAACTATGTACTAAGAAACCAGGAAGACAAAAGAAAGAACCCTCCACAATTCAAGTATGTGGAAAGCTTGCAAGTTTAATGTACACCAAATTTGTTACTGAAAAATATGCTGACATGAGAATCCCCATGGTTACCACCTTTATCAATGCGTATCCCATAAAGAACACTTTGATTGATTTAGGTGCACCCATTAATGTGATGACTATGGAGACTTTATTTCAAATAGGATCCTTTGACTTATTACCCACTCCCACCATGTTAGAATTCGCAGACAGGTCTAAGGTTAAGCCAGAGGGGGTATTATAAGACATTGTCATCTCATTAGATTCTTGGGAGTACCTTGCTGACTTTTATGTTCTTCAGCCTAACAAAAACTTGGGAGGGCATCCAATAATCTTTCGGAGGCCATCGTTAGCCATGACTGATGCCTACATAGGTTGTAGCTCTGGAAACATGACCATCACCCATGGGGCTGAAACAAAGCACATCAATTTATATCCCCCCGCTAAACCCCTCTCGAGATCAGAAAATACACATTGGTTTGAAGAAGAAGAGCATGATTCTGAATGCACCCAACCAATTTTAACAATAGCCCAAGCCATGAGTCTTAAGGAAAATTCTGAGGAAAATATGATATATTGTTGTATTTCTAATCTTGGTTTTTTGCAACATTTAGAAGAATAGTCTAGTCATAATTTAGATATCATTTCTGATCTACAATATTTTTATGAACATAGTATAGATTTTGAATTACATTAAGCCCACTTATCTACATTTCCTACATATTCAATGTCTGAATGGGGGAGTAAGGTAGTGGAATTTTTTCCTGAAAAATCTTTAAACATTAATTATGCCTTAACTTCTGAACAAGAAAAAAAAATTCAAACATTGAAAAAATTTTCAGATACATTTGCATGGGAATATACTGATATGAGGGGCATTCACCCAGACACATGCATTCATCATATTTATATAGAAGAAAATTATAGACCCATAAGACAGCCACAAAGGAGAATGAACCCCGCTTTAAGGGAAATTGTAAAAGATGAATTGCATAAATTATTAAATGTAGGGTTCATTTATCCTATCTCAGAGAGCCAGTGGGTGTCCCCACTAGTTATTGTTCCCAAAAATAATGGTAAATGGTGAGTTTGTGTATATTATAGTAAATTAGACAAAGACACATTAAAATATCATTTCCCTTTACTGTTTATAGACCAAGTAATGGACACTCTAGCAGGGAAAAAGCACTTTTCCTTCTCAGATGCGTTCAACGGATACAACCAGATTAGGATAGCTCTAGAGGACCAGGAGAAGACAACATTTACATTTCCCTGGGGTACCTATGCATATAAAGTATTACCATTTGGTCTATGCAACGCACCTAGCACATTTCAACGGGCTGTCCTTGGTGTTTTTTCTGATCTTTTGCATGATTGCATGGAAGTCTATATGGATGATTTTACAGTTATGGGTGATACTTTTGATGAGGCTTTACATAATATTGAAATTTTTTTCATAGATGTAGAGAAACTAATCTTTCATTAAGAAATGAAAAGTGTTTTATGATTATGAGTGAAGGTTTTGTTTTGGGTCATCATGTTTCTGCTGCAGGAATTAAAGTTGATTCGGCGAAAATTGAAGTTATTGTAAAGATGCCACCATCAATCAATCAAAAGGGAGTGTGGATTTTTCTTGGACATACGGGCTACTACAGAAGGTTTGTTGAAATTTTTACAAAGGTAGCTTCGCCATTGTTTAAATTATTGACTAAAGAATCTAAATTTCATTAGAATGATGAGTGTCAAGTTTCATTTGATAAACTCAAGGAAATGATTTCTTTAGCACCTGTCTGAGAGGCCCAGATTTGACTTTTCCCTTCCATATCTCCATTGATGCCTCTGATTCAGACATAAGGGCGGTATTTGGTCAAAAGGAGGATCCTATAACCCATGCTATTTACTTTATTAGTAAAAAATTAACTCCCACGAAACTAAATTACACGGTAACTGAAAAAGAATTCCTTTCTGTGATTTATGCTATTAACAATATTAGACGGTATATCATAGGTTGTGAAGTTTTTGTACACATGTATCATTCTGCTATTGATTATCTCATGAATAAACCAGTCACTAATGGCCAAATTAATAGGTGGTTGTTGCTACTGCAGGAATTTGACATTACTGCTTTGGATAGGCCAAGAAAATAAAATCAGGTAGCTAATTTCTTGTCTAGACTCAACCATGAAGGTGAGGATGTTCCTGTTAATGATAAATTTTGAGATAAAAATTATTTTCCATCTCTGTTAATACACTTTGGTTCGTAGACATGGTTAATTATCTTGCTACAGAGAGGTTGCCACCTTAATTTTCATCTAATCAGAAAAAGAGAATTATTAGAAAAAGTGTTGATTACTCATGGATTAGGAGAGATCTCTTTTTCACTGGACCTGATTTGATTATTCACAGGTGCGTTAGAGAATATGAGATCTATGACATCTTGAGAGCTTCTCATGATGAAACTTGGGAGGAAACTTTGCAAACAAGCAGACAACTTATAAGATCCTTCACATAGGTTATTATTGGCCTAGTCTTTTTAAAGATTCAAAGGAGTATGTTCGGAAATGTGATAGATGCCGAAGAATGGGGTGGCCTGTATAATCAGACGAGATGCCTTTACATCCACAAGTTCTCATAGAACCCTCCGAAAGGTGGGCTCTTGATTTTGTAGGTCCCATAAATCCTACATCCAAAGGTAAGAAGTATATCTTGGTTTGTACTGATTATGTTACAAAGTGGGTGGAGGAAAAAGCACTACCTAGAGCAACGGAAAAAGCAGTGGTAGACTTTATTTTCTCTGATATTTTTGTGATATTTAGAGTACCTCGAGAAATAGTTATTGATCAATATGCTCAGTTTGTGTCTAAGATTATGCATGGAATGTGCAAAAATATCAGATTACCCATTGGAAGTCCACCCCTTGTCATCGACAGGCTAATGGGAAAATGGAATCAACCAATAAGGTGTTGGAGACAATCCTTAATAAAACAGTGCAATTACACAAAAAGGATTGGTTTGACCAGTGTCTTGAGGAATTATGGGCTTATAGGATCACATGGATGTGTACGTGACTGGATTTTCTCTGTATGAATTAGTGTATGGAAAACAATTTTTGCTGCCCATTGAATTTCAAATCATAACTTTCAAGATGGAAGCAGATCTGGGTATAGACCTTGATGAAGCACAACAACAGAGAATCTTGCAGCTCAATGAGCTGGATGATGTTAGGCAAGATGCTTTTCAGCATACTGACTTGACCCAGCAACAAAGGGCTAAGTGGCATGACAGATACATCAAAAAGAAGAAATTAAAAGAGGGAGACTGGGCATTGTTGTATGATTCAAAATTTAATAACTTGAAAGGGAAATTAAATACACATTGGCTAGGCCCCTATGAGATCGAGAAATATTTTGAAAATGGATCTGTTCGGCTCAAAACTATTGATGATGGGAATGTTACCTTCTTGGTGAATGGGCTTAGACTCAAGCTATATCATTCCTTCCACTATCTCTTCTTGACTTTCCTACTGATACAATGAGCTTACTCTTATCCACCTCATGCTCATTAAACCATGAGAGGAATGTCTATTGGGTATATTCTTATTCCTTTTTCTAGGCCCAATAGACTGATTACGGAAAAGGAATCCCCTGGAGTCTTATTTTTCAGTATTTCGGACTCTCTAAAATTGAAATCTGGCGAGCATGGAATACCACTGGGCTCGTTAAAAACACAGGTCAGTAGATCCTTTTGGATCCTCTCAATAAATTTTGTTTATTTCATTTAATCTATGGATTTCTCATGTTGGGCTGATGTGGGATTTCTTAAGGCCCTCCTTCCAACAATATTGGAGCATCGACATCAGCAAATTATCTGGGTGCAGGATTAAAGCCTTGTGACGCCTCGAAGCCTGTATGCCCTAATGACAGGCTAACTCGCCAGCAACAATGGAGAAAAATTATGGCTCCTTTACTACTGGATCCTACAGGGAGTTCGATAGAAGCTCATAAATTCTCACCTGATAGGATGCATCATGGTACCTTGGTCCTCACTCTCATTAAGGGTGACGGGCCTCACATTGGTTAACAATTTCCACCAATGGCTGGTAATCCAATGAGATCGTTTCACATTCGAAATCAACACATTCATTCATGTGCAATAGACTGTACATAAACGATGGGGAAGATAAGTCTCAATTCATGCAAAAGGTTCGACAAACACAATTTCATTTCCTGAAGACACAGTCTTAATTCCCGCAGAAGGTTCGAAAGATACCGTTTCATTTCCTATAGACACAATCTCAATTCCTACAGAAGGTTTTACAGACATAGTTTCATTTCCTATAGAAATAGTCTCAATTCCTGCAGATTGTTTGACAAACACAGTTCCATCTCCTGCAGCAATTCCTTGGGTTCCTGAAAGACAAAACATTAGTTTTAATTATTTGATATATTACTAACAATCATTATGGATCGAAGTCATGAATTATGTGATCAAATATCTAATGTAATGTTGGTAAGTTATCATTGCAAGGAAAAGAAATTTCATCAAGGACTAGACCGTTGGAGGTAAGTTTGGTAAGATACAACTGGTGATAAGATGCTTGAGGTAAGGTATAATGACGCTTTAATTTTTAATAATTTTCATGACTTAGGCTATGGTAACCCTTGTGGAAAAAATGTGGTTGTAAGTCTTTGTAGTGTAAATCCCACGACCTGTCATCATATTTATGATATTATGGTGGTTTTACTTCCAATGCCTAAACTGCAGGTCGGATCATGATGATCATCATGATCACGACTTGCTGCTCAAAAACGCCATGCCTTGCGATTTTTCCCATTTAACCTCCTCTCTTTGTCAAGAAATCTATTTTTAAGGTCTCGGTCCACATTCTTTTATCACTCCATAATTTTGAGTCTAAAGACATAATCCCGGAGGCAACATCAAAACCGCTTCAGGCCTAGGATCTAGCCCTCCTAGAGCCAGAGAGGGATCTCTCTATTAGATATATCTTTGTTGATTAAGGAATTTTAGGCTAGCTATTAGTGCATAAGGGTTTGTTTGAAAATTTGTGGTTGAGAGAAAAAAAGAGGGCCATTGGGCTATGGAGTCAAACAGGTGTAAATAGATTCAAATAGATGAATAACTGAGATCAGGTGCGACCAGGAAAGCTAGTCATGCCAATGGATCTCTACAACTTGTGAAATGGAAAGGAGGAGGAGATTAAGGTTCAATGTGAATGCAGAGTAGACCATCTTTGAATTCTGCATTCAGATCTTAGAGGAAAACATAGATACTGCTTAAAGAAAGAGCAGGGAACCCCATGGTAAATTCTACACAAAATTTCTTATCCATAGTAAAGAAAGAAAAAAAACATGTGAAACTAGAGAATGACAAATTACAGGAAAATGAGCACTTCACCACAGATCATAACACAAGAATCTGGAAACAACAATGACCTTTCATTCATCCAAAAAGAGAGTGCTTACAACCAAATGAGTCAATTACAATGGTTTTTTTCCCTTCCAGACCCCCTCCTCATACTGCTAATGCATACAATATTTATCTTAAATTTAATTTGGTTATCCTGTGTGTTTCAATGATAGTCATTAATTACATTCAAGCTAAACTTTGACAAGTGGAACCATGTAGGCGGTGATAAGACAAGCCTAGCCATAATAGTGGCTTTAACAGTCAGTTATTGATTACAGAATAAGGAATAAATTGCCTCTTGGGATCATGAAGTGGCTATGATAAAATAAACCTAAAATTTGGCCATGTTTCTTCAGAAAACAGTTGCTGGATAATCAAACTGGTGTTTCCTTGGTTGATTCAATAGGTCTAATGGATGTGTTGGCTGCATTTACCACCTTTTTCATTCTTGATGTTATAACATAATAGTTTTGTGCAAACTCCTTTGCCCGACTCGACCCTTTCTGTCTATCTCCTTACTATCGTGACGTTCGACATTACTCGGCCCTTTTCTCCTTGTCGGGTCCTACCTGAGTCTTTTTGTCGTGTTAGTTCTTTCTTCATAAAACAGTGCAACAACACATAACCCCAGAATTTAAATAAATTCAAACCTTCTTTTAAAAATTATCGCATCCATCCCTTTATAGCATATTTCATTTTGGCGTTTGTAACATGAAACTTTTGCACTTATCCTCTAAGACTTGCGATTTTCGATATGCGATCGGGTCCCATCGACGTCGCCCATCATACTTCGGCGATTATAACATGATCCTTTTGCACTTATCCTCCAGGACTTGCGATTCGCAATATGCGATTAAGTCCCACTGACGTCACACATCGCACTTCAACGATTATAACATGATCCTTTCACACTTATCCTCTATGACTTGCGATTTGCGATATGCGATCGGATCCCACTGATATCGCACATCGCACTTCGGGGAATTTGTAGGATTTCGCAATTGCATTAGGAGATGGAGTTTAAACTGTGATAAGCGGATTGCGAAGAGCGGTAAAGGTTCAAGGGGGATAACAGTTTGTTGCGACAGTTTGTCATGCAAAACCCGAAGTTGGATTTCAGAGGGGTCCTAAGATGGTAGGAAATATCGTGAAAGGGGAGTGCGAAATAACTGTGAGTTGACACGTGGGGGTAGGGCTCAGAACTTGAAACCACCCATTTCGTACCCCGCCCCCTTCATGGTTAAAGTTCGAAGGTTGAGGGGGGTGAGAAATGCGTTAAAGACCGTCAGATGTGGAGAGGGGGAGGGGAGATGACGGAAAGATGCGGAGAGTCTAAAGGTGGATGTGACGTGGGATGTAATGGTGGGGTCAAGGATAAATGAATGTCAGGGTAGTGTTAGAATTAGGATATAAAGGAAATGCGAGTGTTTTTTTCTATTTATATCAGAAATATATATATATATATATCAAACAACCTAATGTGGGGGGACGGAGCTGAAATGGAGGTGTCAGGGTTTAACATAACGTCCCAAACTCTATATATGTGGGCTTTGGAGGGTTTGATGAGATGGATATTTCTAGCCAAGGAATTTAGGCTTAGTTTGGACTATATTGGAAATGAGGTGAATAAAACCATCCTTTGCCCTCTTTTGTGCTAGAAGTACCTTCTTGAAAATAGATGACAGTCATGTAGTGTTATTTCTTATATAAAAGATATGAACGGAAATAATCAGCCACCTTGAGATTCTGTAATTTAAAGGACTCTAACAGTGGCTCCAGATAGGGACGACAACTCCTTCAGGAGGTGTCAATAAAACCATATATTAGTCTCCTGATCCATTGGGTTGATCCCAAACCAGCAACTTGATCTGCTATAAAACCTCTGTGGCTGAAAAATATTCAAGCTGGAATCAATACTCTCTGCAAACTGAAATCTGGAACACACTTGATCTGAAAACTAAAAAGCAATATGAAACTAAAATAGGAAAGATGTTTAGAGTACTAAGCTTATTTACACACCTACCTACCCTAATTTACTGATAATCTTACTAAATCAGGTAATACAAAAATTCCAATGGAGCCAGTCAAGTAGTTGCAGAAACAAATGGACAACTTGACTGCTTGTCAGGAAAATCAGAAGTACAACTTGATTACGTGTCCTCATAATAAAATTTTCAATATGTAATGGCATACTGATGTATTTGACCCTTATAGAGAATACATGTTTGAAAAATCGAGCTAAAAAGAACCTGCATATAATCTGCTATAGGATCAATAAAAGCATGATGTATGATATTTGTTTCTAGGTCTTTAATGACTATTTGATCAGTTGTATCCTCGGTATTAAACCTTGAAACCACACCTTTAGTTTTGTATTAAAAGGCATAATCATCCTCAATATGTAAGCCAAGAGGTATTACAATTTCCTCTTGCTTTGGAGAAGGAATATTTTCCAAGAATTCTTTAGGATCTCGGAAATTATATGATTGAATTGAGACTTCAAAATTTCAATGCCATTTTTGTATCATTCAACAACTACCTCCGGAAAACATGTTTTAGCTTCAAGTCCAAATTTTCTTGATTTCAAAATGAGAAAGACAGCCTCTAGAAAATCTCCATCAAGCTAAAATTATGATAACTGATTCCTGAATGCATTTAAATCTTCATGAGATAAAATATCTTCCACAAACCTTTTCATCTTGTTCAGCAGAAAATTTGGTCAGCATGTTGTGGAGTTTCTAGGAATGCTCAAAAGCTAGGTTCTTTGAATCATGGAGTCGTCAGGTGAATAATTCAACCTTCTTGTGTTAGGTCAATGTCCACCATTAGTAACCAGATCTGAATTTTGATGTAATTTCTGAGGAAGATAAATTTCGCTTCCCAGTATGGTCACCACTATGTTATCACTTCGTAATTCTGAGGCTAAAGAAAAAATCCCAAGGCAACATCAAACTACTTCAGGCCTAGGATCTAGCCCTCCTAGACCTAGAGAGGGATCTCTCTGTTAGATATAGCTTTTTTGATTGGGGAATTTTAGGCTAGCTATTAGCGCATGAGGGTTTGTTTGAAAATTTTTGGTTGAGACAACAGAAGAGGGCCATTACGCTATGGAGTCAAACAGGTGTAAATAGATTCAAATGGATGAATAATTGAGATCAGGTGCAACCAGGAAAGCTAGTCATGCCAATGGATCTCTACAACTTGTGAAATGGAAAGGAGGAATATATTAAGGTTCAATGCGAATGCAGAGCAGACCGTCTCTGAATTCTGCATTCAAATCTCAGAGGAAAACATAGATGCTGCTTCAATATTGAGCAGGGTACCCCATGGTAAATCCTACACAAAATTTCTTATACACAATAAAGAAAGAAAAACAGTATGTGAAATTAGAGAATGGAAAATTATAGGAAAACAAGCACTTCACCACATATAATAACACCAGAATCTGGAAACAACAATGTCCTTTCATTCATCCAAAAAAAGAGTGCTTACAACCAAATGAGTCTATTACAATTCTTTTTTCCCTTCCAGGCCCCCTCCTCATACTGCTAATGCATACAATATTTATCTCAAACTTAAGTCGGTTACCCTATGTGTTTCTATGATAGTCATTAATTACATTCAAGCTAAAATTTGACAAGTGGAACCATGCAAGCGGTGATAAGACAAGCCTAGACATAACAGTGGCTTTAGCAGTCGGTTATTGATTACAGAATAAGGAATAAATTGCCTCTTGGGATCACAAAGAGGCTACAATAAAATAAACCTAACATCTGGCCCTGTTTCTTCAGAAAACGATTGCTGGATAATCAAACTGGTGTTGCATTGGCTGATTTAGGAGGTTTGATGGATGTGCTGGCTAGGTTTACTGCCTTTTCCATTCTTGCTATTATAACATAATAGTTTTGTGCAAACGCCTTTTCCCAACTCGACCCTTTCTGTCTATCTCCTTACTACCACGATGTTCAACATTGCTCGACCCTTTGCTCCTTGTCAGGTCCTACCAGAGTCCTTCTATTGTGTTATCTCTTTCTTCATAAAACAACGCAACAACACAAAACTCCGGAATTTAAATAAATTCAAACCTTCCTTTAAAAATTATCACGCCCATCCCTTTATAGCATATCACATTTCGGAATTTATAACATGAACCTTCTGCACTTATCCTGTAAGAATTGTGATCTGCAAGATGTGAACGGGTCCCACTAATGTCGAAAATCACACTTCAATGATTATAAAATGATTCTTTCACACTTATCCTCCAAGACTTGTGATTTTTGATATGTGATCAGGTCCAACCGATGTCACACATCACACTTTGGCGCTTATAACATGATCCTTTCGCACTTACCCTCTAGGACTTGCGATTCGCGATATGCGATCGGGTCCCACCAATGTCACACGTTGCACTTCATGGAATTTGTAGGATTTGGTGATTGCATTAGGAGATGGAGTTTTAACTGTGATACGTGGATTGCGAAGAGAGGTAAATGTTCAAGGGGGGTAGCAATTTGTTGCGATGGTTTGTCATGCTAAACCCAAAGTTTGATTTCGGAGGGGTCCTAAGGTGGTAGGCGGTATCGTGAAAGGGGGGTGCGAAATAACTGAGTTAACACATGGGGGTAGGGCTCGGAACTTGAAATCACCCATTTTGGACCCCCCCTTCATGGTTAAAGTTCGAAGGCTAAGGGGGGTGCGAAATGCGCCGAAGACCGTCGGATGCGGAGAGGGGGAGGGGAGATGGTGGAAATATGCGAGGGGTCTAAAGGTGGATGTGATGTGGGATGTAATGGTGGGGTCATGGATAAATAAATGTCGAGGTAGTATCATACTTAGGATATAAAGGAAATGCGAGTGTTTTTTGCAGTTTATATCATACATGTAACATATGATATATATATATGTGTGTGTGTGTGTGTGTGTGTGTGTCAAACAGCCTAATGTGGGGAGGCAGAGCTGAAATGGAGGTATCGTGGTTTAATATAAAGTCCCAAACTCTATATATGTAGGCTTTGGAGGGTTTGATGAGATGGATAGTGCTATCCAAGGCATTTAGGTTTACTTTAGGCTATATTGGAAATGAGGTGAATATAACCATCCTTTGCCCTCTTTTGTGCCAGAAGTACCTTCTTGAAAATAGATGACAGTCATGGAATACTATTTTCAATATAAATGATCTAAATAGAAATAATTAGTCACCTTGAGATTCTGTAATTTACAAGACTCTAACACATTCCGTAAGCTGTGTGCATTATTGTTTTCTGTCTGCATTATTGTGAGCCACATTCGCTTTATCCATTCCTTCCTCATCCACTTTGTCCATTCCTCCTTCACCATGTTCAAACCACAACCCCTTCTCTGATTTGAGCCACAGAGCCTCGCAATGCTAGAAGCCTACCCTCGCAACAAGGCAAGGATACAAAAAGTGGGATGGCTACCCTTCTTTCAGAATTTTGATGGCCACAACTCTGAATTAATGAAGTCGTTCGCATTGAACCTAAACGGTGAAAAAGCACAAGTCGGAAGTGTTCAATTTTGGCTAACAGAGGAATTGGTGGCGAGAGCATGTGGAATTTCACAAGAAGGGGAGCGATGGTTCAAAAACTGGCGGTTCAATAAGGGGATGTGTGCATCTTTCCTTCAAAAATATCGTTTGAAGCCTAACTAGGGAAATGGGATTCTGAAAGATTTTTTTAGGAGTAAGTACCATCACCTACTGTTCTTCCTGCAGAAGTACATCACTTGCGAAGGTCACGATGGCCTCGCATTTCTATTCCATATGCGGCTCCTAGGGTAGTTTTTGGATTGGCCCCTGAATTTGCCATATTATTTGAAGATGTCTTTGGAAAAAATGTCCTCGACCGCGAAAGAAATGGTCGCCCACATAAAGGAAAACCTCTACCACCATGGGCTGGTGAAAATTATCCTAATAGAGGTCCTGTAGAAAAGTAAAAAGAGATGGGGGGACTTTATGACCGAGAACCATTTTGTGGAAGATGAAGATTATGGCTCCCCAGCTCTCGAGGAGGAACAGTTAGTAGAGAAGCCTTAGAAGAAGCCACAGACTCATGGACCACAAGTAGAAGAGGATGATGGGGACAAAGAAATAATGGTGACTGGGGAAACCATTGCAAAAGTTTCCTAGAAGAAAGGACCTGCTACCCCAGCCACAAGAGTTAGAGGATCCAGGCTGCTAAGCTAGCTATGAATGATAGCATAAAAGGGGGAACACCACCCAAAAATTCCGATGAGAAGAAAGGAAAATCCCATGGTATTACCAAGGGAAAGGAGAAGCTGGAACCAACCAAATTCATCGACAAAGACACTATGTATTTCCAGATCCCTTCATTGCAGGAAAGCAGAAACGAGACTAGGGAAGAGCAGCAAAGGCAGGGGGACCTTAGTGTGCCCCAATCTTCCCAGGGGAATCACGAGGGGCAAGTTAATCCCCAGAGGAAACGGTCTCACTAGGAGCTGGAAGAGACCATTAAAGAACTCGCTACTTCGGAGCGAGTCTTAAGGAAGGAAAACATGGCCCTGAAGGAGAACAACCTCAGGATGCAGAAATAACATGAGGAGTGGCATGAGAAAGCAGCCCAAATTATGAAAAATAATCAAGCTCAGATAGGCCATATGAAGAGGAAGAACGAAATGTACAGGGGTCAAATTCAGGTGGAGTCCAGTCGAGCTCAGTTGGATCATCTGGCCGCAGTAGCTACAGCCCAGGTGAACGATTGATTTTTATATTTTTGAAGGCTACTATAGTTTTTCTTGCATAGGGACATGCAAGATTTTTGGTGTGGGGGAGATGTTAAGTCTCCATTTTGGCCATTTTTCACATCCTTCCCAAGCCTTACTTCTCCTATTTTTGAACTCCTTCCAGCCTTAATTATGCTTAGTTCCACCATATTGTCTAGTTTTGGCTAAAAGGGTACTATAAGCATAAGGTATATTAAATTAACATAATAAGTGTCATTTTTCCTTAGACTTAATGCATTCTTTGATCTAGCTGTAACTATTACTGAATTACTACTCCCGCTGATCTAGAACTTATGTGCAGATTTGTTTTGATTCGAATTAGTTCCACAAAATCTTGAAGACAACTCGTGCATCCACATTTCCTGCAGCCGTTGCGGATTCCCTGCATATATTCTGGATTTCCTGTAGCGGATTCGGATTTCCTATAGCCTCTTATTTCCTACAGCAACATCTACGGTTTACTGCATTCTACTTATTTCCAGATCCAACGAAGACTTGGATTTTGTAGGGAATTGGTTGCACATGAAGACTATTCGATTGATTGCTTCGAAACTCTTTTTGGAACAACTGAACTTGTAGATTTTCCCCTCGAAACCATATTTCCTGCAGCTTACGCTATGTAACAAAAATTTTCTAATCCATGATTTCAATCATGGATCAGACTTAACATCAGCTAAATTCGATAGCCTTGACCTTTATTATTGACTGGTAGCTTAGATTAGTCATTCAAGCCAAATGTGGGCTTTAGAGATTGTATAAAAGGGGATGTATTTCACATTGTAAAGGGTTGTTGGGTTGGATTTAGACTGATAAACAATATATCAGATTGTACTTGGCTGTATATTTTAATATTAATATAAATCTTATGTTTTGTCCATTTTTCTAAGCAACCTCTTAAAGTTTTAAAGGGGTTGTGACTGAGGGAGGGCCCCCTTCTCTCACAACTCCTGCAGTGCAGTGTGTGTGTGTGTGTTTAATTTATTTTTATGCAGCAATATTTCTTTTACACAGCTAATGCATTATTTCTTAAGTTCCAACAACAGAATGTTAATTGATTAAATGATTGAATTTCTGATGTTAATATGTTAAGTCCATTTGATCAAATCTTGGATTCTTTATTGTCTAAGTTGATTTATAAATTGTTGTAATTTGATCTTTTATTTTCTCCATGGTCAATATCAACAACACCGAGAGATGTAGAGGGATGTTATATTCCACTCCATATCCTTGCTGCTAAAGTATTGGTACAGGAAAGAAGAATTAGTTTGTGTGTGTGTGTGTGTGTGAATGATTAATTTATGAACACTTCCAGTAATCAGCCTGCATATATTTTTCATAGTATCTCACAAGCTTACCTACCTTGGGTTGAAAATTTATGATTGGAAAATTATAAGTGTATAATTTGACTCAACATGGATCATCCCATATTATGGAAGGGATTGACCACCATATCTAACAATGTGATCCAAGCATATCACCTCATCATATAACAAGGTTTTACCAAACAATAAAACACAACTGGGAGGAAGAAGAAGGTGTCATGACTCTATCAACATACATTTTTGTTAGGTGGATGTCCAACATTTTGGAGGGATACTCCAAGAATAGGTTTTTTGGTGAGCATTGAACATTAGAGCTTCTACAAGCAATGTCCAGTTGGGAATATGAATGTGGTATAATGAGAAATCAAGTTAATGATAATATATTTTTAATCTACACCTATATCATATTGGCGTAGTGGAATATTTGGGGAAGCATGACCAAGGAACTCTTAACAAGTCTACCAGTACCATATGGAAGCACGTGGCAACACGATGATGAGTAAATAGAGTATTTTTCTCACAAGCATTCTCACTTTTCAATAGTCCCTTATGGAGTAGCATGATATGTTTTATCACAGGAGGTGTTCTAGTTGCATCTAGGATATCAAAGCATCATTTCTTAATTCTGAGTGATGATGTAGAGTATGCTATAAAAGGGAATCATGATGAGAAATACTCTTCAATGTTATTAGGAATTTTTAGGGAGTGTGACCTACATCTTTGTCATATTCCAGAGTGTGGTAGGATTGGGAAGATACAACAATTGTGTAAGGAAGCATTCAATGTACTGGTGTGTGATTCTAATACTCATGTTGGAATTGCTTGGGGTCATGCAATTTCAGGAAGGGAGGACCATAATATCCCTTTTTACAAGCATTAGGAAAGGGGATAATCTCAATAGCCTAGGCTACAAATTAAAAATTAATTTTGGGCCATGAGAGAATTGATTAATTAAAAGTGACTAAGAGAAAACAATAAAGTCACTTTACTAGGAGAAAAGGTGACCCATGGTATTCAGATGAGCCATGGTATTAACCATTGTAATTTGATAAGCCATCATAATAAAAGAGAAGCAAGAACTCATTCAAATGTGTGAATTATTTGGTGGCTCTTTGAGCATTGTGTGAGGGTTGGTAACCCTAGTGTAGATATTCTTCAAAGATGACAGGTTATCCCTATGGATATTACAGTAAAACTAATTTTGGTGATGAGACATCCACCCTTTATAGTTTGAAGGGGGAATCATTTTAGATTCTCATTAGCACTTAATGGAGGAAGGAAAATCTAATTGTAGTAGTTCCTGGAGTCTAGAGACATAAATTAGCAACAAATCACATATCCATCAGCCAACCAAGTTTCTAGTAAATCAATTTCTTCATTTAGAAAAGGTCATTAACATG
Organism: Pinus albicaulis; assembly: GCA_034641835.2. NCBI lineage: Eukaryota > Viridiplantae > Streptophyta > Pinopsida > Pinales > Pinaceae > Pinus > Pinus albicaulis. The sequence goes on from CM076582.1 coordinate 1,083,221,289, forward strand.
TAATTTCTTTATTTAATTAATAAAATAATTGGTTGACTCTATTGCTGATTATTTTGTGTATCCAATGGTGATTAATCTATTTCATTAGCATTTATCTATGGCATTATTTGTGCAGTGTATTTTTATGAAGAAAAAAAAAGGAGAAAATTTGTAAGGCATTTTCATTTATTCTTAAGCGAGATCAAACTAAAATCCTCAACTTGAAACTCAATATTTTATCACTAGTTACTCAATATACATATTATATTTTTTCCATTATAATCTCCTATGTTTACTCTTTCTAATGGCTTTTGAATCACCTCAATTAGACCTTCCATTGAAATGTTATGATAGTTTGAATTTAACATACCCTTTAAAATTCCATTCTAGTATTTTTCCTTTAGGCCAACCTTTCTTTTGGTGTATCTTTGTGATTTTAGCCCTTCTAAGTCTGAAATTTCAACTTGTAGTAGTTTTATATGTCTTCTCTGCGATCTCATGGGACTCACCAAAATTTGATGTGTCGTGTTTATGGTTAATTTGCTAAAGATTTTTTATTTTTTGGCCCTTTCCCAAGAGCAAACTTGTACAACGTGCCACATATCAAGATTTTCAAATATAATTTTGAAACTTTTACTTGAATCAATTCTACATTTCTTCTTAGAACCTTAAAAATTTCATAGCCTAAAATGTCACTAGAACAAAGTTACAACAAACATAGCAAGATGACACAAGTGAAGTTGATTTCTAGATTAGTCACAAAACCTAAATTTCACATGGTATATCTATGAAATTATATAAAACTATAATATACATTTTTTAAGACCTATACCTTTCTATCTCTCCTTAGTGTCCTCAAGATTTCATGTCTTGAAGCTTCCTAGGAAAAATATATAGCATACACTCCAAGAAGATGTGTCTATAATTTATTTCAGGACCAATCACAAACAATAACTTCTACAGGGTATATCTCCAAAAGTATAGTGAACAAAAAAATGAAAATTTCCCCACATATACATTAATATCTCTCCTTGGTATCCTCAAAACTTATGCTCTTAAGTTTCTAAAAATATTTATATTGAACATTCCAAGATGACTCATTTGAAACTAATTTCAAGTCTAACAAGAAGGCATGACTTCCACAGGGTGTAAAGTATAAAGGACTAGAATATAAAATTTTAGCCACTTGTAGGATGATATCTATCCTTAGTATCATAAAACAATTGTGGTCTTAAGCTATTATGACCCCAAGGGGAGCATATATTGGGTTAAATGTATATTGTGTGACCGAAAGAGGGGTAATTTATGGTTTAAATGTACATGTAATGTGTAAATGTATATGTAATATGGTGGGCCTAGTGAATAAGGTGCCACATGTGCAATGTCTGAATAGGTAATACAAATATCATGTAGTCAATATTGAGGACAATTGAATTGGATATATGAATGTATTTGGGTAACTAAAGGAGGTTTTCCTATTAATTAAGGAGTTATTATGTAACTTAGATCTCCTATATATATTGGAGTTTGTGCTCCATGCTTGCATTGGTGTACATTGTGTGTTTGTAATTGATCCATGGCATTTGGTATTAGAGTATATGATCCAAAGGTTTTGCTGCTTCAAACAAATCATTGTGATATTTTTCATAAATTTTTATTTGGGAGCATATAGACAAAAAAAATTTGAGGAGACTAAGGAGAGATAGAGAAGTACCTATGTGTAAAATTTTGAGTTTTGATTTTGTATTTTTAGAGATATACCTTGTGGAACTTAGGGCATGTGACTAATCCTAAATTTAGTTTCAAATGAGTCGTTTTTTTTATATAAATTTGTTTTGAGGAGGATTTAGATAGAAACTTGAGGATAGTTACCGATATATAGTTGGTGAAAATTTATGATCCTATTTTTCTATACTTTCAGTGATTTACTCTGTGGAAGTTAGGGTTTTTAATTAGTCTTGAAATATGTTTCAAATGAGTCATCCTAGAATGTTCATTGTAACTTTTTTTTTTGGAGAATCTCCACACCACAAAATATGTAGGACGCTGAGAAGATATATTAGGGTACATATTTTTAAAATTTCAAATTCTAGTTCAATATAATTTCGAAGATATACCCTATAGAAGTTAGGGTTTATGACTAGTCCTAAAATCAACTTTTAAATGAGTCTTAGTATATTTGTTTTAACTTATTCTCAAAAAATATAACAATGTTTTAAAAGGTATGCTAATTAAAACTAGCATAACTTTTGATTGGGATGTCTAATTGGGGTGATTCAAAAGTAGTTGCAAAAAGAAAAAATATAGAAGAAAAGACTTGGAAAAAAATCACAACTATTTGAAATCACTATTGTTATTGAAGTTGTAAGTTGAGAATTTGGGTTAGGTCTCACTAAAAAAACAATGGAAGTACCTATATTTTGTGGAGATGAGGTTAAATATAAATTCAATTATAGGAAATGGTTGACGATGGTAATAGAAGATGATTTTGAAGAAAATTATAATTTGGATGGTGAAACTTTGAAGTGGTGGATGAGTATTGAAGAGGATAGTAGAAGGAATATTACATGGGGGAAATTTGAAGAACTCTTCTCAAATAAATGGATCAATGACTTCAAAATAAAAGAGATGTGTATAATTGAACATGAATTAAATATAAAGAATAAAATTCTAAATTGTAGAAAGATAAGGAAGAATTAAAATAAAATATTAAGAACAAGGGTCATTAATTGTGTAAGTTGAGATTTCTTAATGAATCATTCATCAAGCAGGCTAAGAACATAAAGCAACATCAAGGAGGTTAAGAACATAAAGAAAAAATATAATAGAAAAAGAAAGTGAAAAAAGAATGATTTATGGAATAATTTAAAAAGAAAGATAAAGTAAAAAAATTATGAAAGCATAATAAACAAGTTCTTAATGATGTTAAGAAGGTGAAAAGGAAATAGGGAAGAATATATTACCACGAAATTAAAAAGGATACTAAAAAATAAAAATAAAAAAGGAAACTAGAAATAAATTTGAGGAATATCTAAATATTGAAGAGGTAAAATAAAAAAATAAAATCATAATTAGAAAAAGGACTTAAAAATTTGAGAAGAGGTCACATTTATAAACACTGACCACTCATTGATAGCTTTGATCTTCATTGGGCCCACAACTATTCCTTTCTTCTAGATGTCGTGAACGAAATAATGAATGTTCTTTTTGTAGAAGGAACACTTACTCATTTTGGCATATAGATGATGTTATTAATTACCTATAATACCATCATCAAATGTTGCTCATGTTCCTACTTTAATTTTGAATATAAAAGGATAGTCATATAAAAGTACTATGGCAAACTTGTCCAATAATTATTTAAAAATTACATTAATCAAGCACATAAAGACTAGTGTCACCTTTGATAAACCAAAGGGAATCATAGCAAACTCATAGTGACCATATATAGTTCTAAAGGATGTCCTGTTGATGTTCTCATAAATTATGGATTGATGGTATCTAGACATTAGATAAATTTTGGGGAATACTTAGCTCCTCTTTGTTGGTCAAATAAGTAACCTTTCCTTGGTAAAGATACTTATCATTTATTTCCATCTTGCTCAAATGGAGAAAGTATATACTTAATCTTAAAGTACCATCCTTCATTTTAACAAATAACATTTGGGCACCCCAAGGTGACTCACTTGGACATATGTAACCCTTCTTCAGAAGTTCTCACGCGGTGTTTGTAAATTCTTTAGTTTGGGTATGCTAATTTTATATGGTACATTGGAAATTAGGTCAACTCATTAAATCAAATCAATTGAAATATTTATATCCCTTCTAGGTGGCAACAATAAAATATCACCAAAAACATCTTCGTATTCCTTTAGCACTAGATGATCCTCAACATTGGGTACCTCATATTCATTAAAAACTTTTTAAGATATATATAAAAACTCGAAATAATTCTAATATATTAAGGTCTAGGATTTTATGATGATTTATAGGAAAATTTTCCAATTTAAGAAGTACTTGTTAGCAACTTTTAATGTAAAAATATCAAATATGTTCAAGTAGAAAATTTGAAAGTTATTGAAGTGATTTATGATTGCATTTTCTATTTTTTACTCAGTTTAATTTTTAACTTGCATTTTCCTTCATGTTCTATAAATTTGACACTATGAAATACCATTAGTAATTAAATAAATTATAAAACCTATTTATGTTTTTCTAATACTTATAAACTTATTTAAAAACCATTAATTATCATGATTTTAGTTGCCAGTGCATGTAATACAAACACCATGTATTTCCACTCAGTGGAAGAATACATATGGTACCATAAATTTCACTCTGCATTTAATATGAGGATTTAGGATATATGGCACTACTACATGTGGGGGTGTTTTAAGACAATATTTAAGACAATTTTCTAGTCAGGTGTCTTAACTGGAGACAAAAAGAAACTTGTGTATTGTCTTAAATATTGTCTTTAAGTGGGTGTATCAAAAAATTGTCTCTATAAAGACAATATAGAACACATATTATTATTGTCTCTATAAAAACACATGCATTATTGTCTTTTAAGAGACAATTTCATTTGTCTCTCTAGAGACAATTTCATTTGTCTACAATTTGTCTCTGTAGAGACACTTTCATTTTTGTATTTGTAGAGACAATTACATTTGTATCTTTATGGACAATAGTCGAGATCAAAAACATATTGTCTCTATAGAGACTATATGTCCATAATTCTAACTATTGTCTCTCTAGAGACAATATGAAAAAATATTTAAAAAAAAAATAAACAAATCGTTTTAAATGTTATTTTAAGGTGGTTTCAACATTTCAAGTTCCCAAATAGTGATTTTAATTACCTTAAATCTCTGTTTTATATGGAAAAAAAGGAATAAATTACATTTTTTTAAAGCTAACAACAACCATTTTAAATCTAAGTGATTTTTTTTTTTCCAAAACTTAACAATTTCAGAAAGCAACCTTGAAAATAATAAGGCATCACACTTATATTCGCTGAAAATAAATTCATGTCATTGAATTTGAACATGCAATATATTTAGTTGGAACTTCATTTCATGACATATTATAAGGAAAAAGAAAAATGTACAATATTTCTCCATCCAACAAGAGAGTTAATCTCTGACATATAAATCAAAGAGGTTGAATCACATTAAATGTTAGAAAAATAAATTCATATCCAGTGGTTGGCTCCACCATTTCAATACCTTTGTATAATTGGAATTGGCTTCCTTGATAACAAAAAATAGAAAAAATGTATATGCATTCGAATCTACAATTGATTGGCCAATTTACACTTAATTTCAACGTTGTCATAGCACAAATATGTGTTAAATATCAGCCTCGAATCAGTGTTCAAAATCAACCTGAAATATGTGTTAAAATTCAGCCTAAAATCAGTTGATTCATGGCATAGATCTGTGTTAAATATCAGCCTCTAATCTACTTCATAGCAAGCTGAAGTTGCAGATAAGTCCATATCACTAGTTTTTTCTGGGAAGTTAATCGTTTCTTGGAGGCACAACAAACCACCCATCCTTCTTCCTGTTAAGAATAAAATAATAAATTTATGTAAGGCAAGTTTTATACCATTTCTCAACCATTTTCAAGAGAGCTACTTACTAAACTAAAATAAATGAAGTAGTTCGTACCTAGAAAAAAAATTGTGAACTCTTAGTATTTCTTCATTATCACTTGATTTGTGTTGCCTGATTCCCCAACAGTGTCTAGTACACTCAAATAGTAGGCCATAAAATATTGTGGAATATCCAAAGACACTTTCTTAGCACCTTCACGTCTACCTATTATTATTGCTACAAAAAATCCCACAAAGTTTAGAACCAAGAAAAATTTTAGAATGTCAAGAAGTAATTTAAAAGAAAACTATCAAAAGGAACATGTCTCAAATGAGTTTTCGCAAATCATTATTCGTTCCTAGGTAAAAATATAATGAAATGTTGAATATTCATTGATACCAAAGAAACGGTTAATATGTAACAAATATATTAAACATGAGTTGCTTCATGAAATTATCCATGAAAAATACAATCTAGTCAACTATAAGGGGGTTATGAAGAGGGGCTTTGTGGTTCTGGGTAGAGCTGGCCTCTTTTATGAACCTTGATATTCAAAATTCGGTCATGCTACCATTTCTAGAGTTTTCAGAAGGAGCTTATATCTAATTAAATGGCATATTGTTTGGCATATATTAAAACAAATTTTAAATCATCCTTCTCATAATTGTGGGTATATCAAACTGTATGGTTGTGATTATCGTTAATTAGATGGAATGAGTTAGATAGATCGATGCATCTCTTTACATGGATGATATTATAATTCTTAAAGTTCTGAGGAGTTTAGATGATAAAGGTTCTAGCTTCTGTCAAGTTATAAATCTGATTTACTTATTATGCAGAGTTCCAAATGTTTAAAATACTGAATATGTACACTAATAAATTGCATATTTTGACATCAAAAGGGAACACTATATTGTTTTCTAATGTTTTTTGAATCAATTTCAAGTTTGCAGATTGATGGTAAAGAAAAGATATGAGTACATTTAGAGATTGAGAGAGATGTGTACTTGATATCTTCAAGTCCAAGGAGAAGGCAACATTCATATTTTATTCAAGCTATTATAAAAAATGAAACTTATTATAACCAAACAACAAGTGAGTTGTTTGTAGCATGATGGATGATTAATGGCATTAACAACCTACTGGAGAGTAGCCTACACCAAATTTAAAGAGATGGTGAAATCTGCAATATGATAATTGTAGATGGTGAACAACACCACATTAAAGATGACAGTCAAGTATATTCAAGCATTGAAGATCTTTGCATTTTGATTGAAATTGTTAATTTGTAGATAGAATAAAGTAGAAGAAATGGTAGAAATGATTACAAACAAGAGGGAAAAAATAACATTCTTGGATTAGAAAAGATCCCAATGCTGAGAACACTTGACAATTAAACCCAGTCTTCAAGTTTTTAGATTGAATCAATTTCAAGTATTCAGATTGATGGTAAAGAAAAGACATGAGTACAGTTAGATATTGAGAGAGATGTGTACTTGATATTTTCAAGTCCAAGGATAAGGAAACCTTCACCTTTGTAATATGAGGGAGAGGATGTTTACCTCTATAAACCAAAACAAAGATCACTCCTTGGTGAACATGATGATGAAGATGATGCGAGGAGAATGATGGAAGTTCTCATGGATTGTATGAAAAGTCCACAACATAAGAAGAAATTGTTGAAAAAGAGTGAGGCTTGAGTGCCTTGTAATTCTAGAACTGAAAAAGTTTATGCGAATGGAGGTTTTGCAAATAATGAAGGTGGACAACCATTAACAACTATCATGAAGGAGGAAGGGAAAGCATAATTGTCTCTAGGAAGCAAAGATAATGAGACTTCAACAAATGAAATAAATAGTAGCAAACTTGTAATAGTAAAAAGGAATGTGATTCATGGTGTACTTTCCAAAAAGAAAGTTGTAGATATTAACGTAATGGAGTTACCTTTACAAAATTTAATTTTTCTAAATGACTGTAAACATGTGATGACAGGTGAGGAGAAAAATGTTTTCCTTGAAGGTAGAAATTGATACAATCATATAAATAAAGACTCGTCCAATGAAGAAAAAGAAAAAAACATATGAAAACAATCAAAGGGAGCTCTAAAAACTATTGGAAATATCAATAATACTAAAAACATTATAAGACAAAAGATAATACAAGTAAAGGTGATTGAAAACATAGTGAAATCAATCTACCAAAATCAAATGTCCAACTAGTGTTTTAGAATCACAAACCTAGAAGATTAGAATATGCATAAGGGAATGCATGAATTCCTTTTCCCCCACCCATAAATTAAGGGACTAGAGAATTGTGTTCTGGAGGGATCCTTGGACCCTGCAAAGCAAACAAATTATCCTCTTATGATGCTTCCCATGCCTTTTTTATCCAACTCGCTGAAGGCACAAGCCTCTCTAATAAAATAAAATATTTATTGTTGTTTCCTTCAAGCTTACCAGCAAAATAAACATTGAAATTGATGGGATGCTTTCTCAAGGCAGAGTATAAAAATAAAAATAATATGCATATGGCTATGTTGACACCCACAGAACTCAACAAAGCTACAATGGCCATGGCTTATCAATGTATTTAAATGTTCTTTCCTATTTCTCATACCTGAAACCTAACAAATCTGAGAGTTAAAACAAAGTTATATCTGACAAACAGAAAAATAGAATAAACCTGAATAAAAGAGATTATTGTTGGCAATCATGGAGCACCGTTGATTTACCTCAATGACGATATATCTAGATAATTTTCCCTCTCAATCGGAAGTCACTTTGGAAATGATTAGGGATCCAAGAAAATGAAAACCAAATTTCACAAATGACTGAAGTGAGCCATATGCCATATGTATCATTCATAGGATTCATTACACGATAATGAAATAAGAATCCAATAACAGCAAGCCGAAGTATGATCACCATCATCCATTTTGTTCAATTTAACCCATTATCAAAACACCATGGATTGCACTAACAAATACAATATTGTACAACAATGCAATTTACCTTTCAAACTAAAATAATGAAAACCAATCACACCAACAAAACAATACTTCATGCATACATTTCATTATAAACATTAAAGGCACTGTCCAGATGTCCACTTGAAATAGAAGCTAGTGTAGATGGCACGGGATGATTAATATTTACCAGCCATCCTATAAAACCACTAGGAGAAGGCGAAACTGCAGGTTGAAATGGTTGCAAATATTTTCATGAAATGTTACTAATCAAAGCTCGATACAGCTGGACTAATAAATGTATGATTCATATCAAAAGGTGACAAAACATAAAGAAAATATTCAAGATGTTAATAAAAACTGTGACTTACACTATATGTTGTAGGAAAGGGAGGAAAATCCACCCGGTTTGAAGCTATCCCTGTAAGAGAATTGTTTTCTTGAGATGGAGTTCGAGCTCCATTTGCAGGCTCACAGTTGTGATCCATAAAGATTGTTGTGACAATTCGATTCGATCGAGGATTTTTGCAACAATGATGCTACCAATTAATAATGTAGAAAAGCACAATGTATATAGGAATACATCATATGGTTGTTAGAAGTTGCAATAGATTCAAGGTGAAGTGATCTTGGAAAGAAACGAATTTAAAATCAAGAATTCATTTTTTTGTAGGTTATAGAGAAAAAGTGAATTAGTTTTAATCTGAAATGATTACAAATGTAGAACCTTTGATTAATGAATAATCTAAGCCTGGAATTTTCCATGGCAAGGAAGGTCAACTTTTTTTGGATGGCATCATTTCTTTCAAGAAGATTTTTAATATTAAAAAATGCAAGGGTTCATTGAGCCTTTGTATCTCGACTATAGTTCGTAAGTTCCTCATTTTCCCTGCATGTAACCAACTAATTGGTTAGACGATTACCAAAGCAGAGAAAATATGATATATGGCAGTGAAACACAACAGACAGGAATATACCTGAAGTCGTCCAAGGTGAGAAGGTCTACTAGCTGAAGGTTGACATCTGGACTGTACTCTTTGAATACTTTCATATCATTTCCCATTATATCCACAAATCTTAAGGAATCTTTCCTGCAAAATCATAATTATATTAATTTAGAATAGTTAACTCAATACCATTAAAGATTGAACATTATGTGCATATAACATGACGAAATTTCAAAGAAAGAAAATAGATCATGGCTGACTAAAGGAGTGTACAAACAATAATCCCTCTGCAAAAATTTATTATAAAAGCATTGAAATTTTCCGAAGGCCAACAATCCCAATATTTTTCCCTCCTTCAAATGTACATGGAATGCCTCCTAAAACAAGGGGACTGTTGGATCTATATCTCCATAGAAATGTAGATAATGAGTGTCTTCCACAATATTGGTTGTTACAACATGTATATGGTCTTTATATTGACTGTATGGTTGATACAAGGATGAATAATAAGTGACCAAGAAGAGTTAATGCCTAGAAATGAGGATGAATATCTTTCCCTTCAGTGGTCACATCTACATGCTGCAGATGCAACTCCCAGATGGTATAAAACCCCTGTTGGTAATGTACACAACCCAGTCAGGTATCCATGCTGCCCAGGAAGGAAGTGAATGGTTTCTTCTTGTGATCTCATCCACCCACAAGAATTTCACGCCCCACAACATTAAATCCTGCAAGAATATGTAAGAGTTGTTCATTTAATATTTAACCAAATTTATAAGTAAGATATCACTAAAATGATGTCTGCACTAGGCAACAAACCATCCAAATGATTTTAGTGCCGTAATATAGTTTACAAAAGTTACCTGGATGCATACACCATAACCAACATACCACGAATGGATGAAAAACTGGAAGTGTGAGGTAATTACACCAAGAAACAAAACAATGAGTTAAGTCCTAATGTGTATGATTGTCACCAATGAAAATGGTCTGAAATTTCCACACAATTACACCAATGATTTGAGGGAAAGTTGACTCTCAACGAATAATGAACTAGTCACTAGAATTCCCAGTCAAATAACGAGGTTGGATGTGCATTCAATTAACCTTGGAAATCCTATGAATTGATGATATTGTTGTGATTCAAAAATTAATTGAATTAACTATCATGATGCCAACATCTTGGTGCAAGGGACTTGGCAAGGTTGAGCAACATGGTCACATGTATTGCCAAACTAGTCACAAGGTGAATGTGGACTTTGCTGGAATCACGTCTTTGGAAACGATCATGGATCCTAACTCTAAATATAACATGATAGAGTATGCTAGGATAAACTAAATCCCACTGGGAAAATATATGTATTACTACCACAGGCATCACCTAATTGTCAACATAATCTATTTAAGAAAATTATGTCAAATGGGAAATAAATTAAATAATGGTCAAGTCCAATGAAAATTAGGTAGCAAGCCTTGTGGGGCCTTCAAACAATAGTATCTTTATCTTAATGACAACATAGGTAAATCATTAGGGACAATTTTTTTTTCAACCAACAATGTCAGTAGAAAATCCTCACAAAATGTAGGTATGCAAATATTTCTTTTAGTTCTAAGGAATAACCTAGTTAAACCTATCGATATATGACTTGGAATCTTGCATGTAGTTATATGGGATTCAGTCTACCTACATGAAAGTTGCATGCTATGGTTATCTTTGAGATTTTTTTCCGAGGGGCGACATAAGTTATAACAGTTATAAGGGTTCTCATGCCAACAGTGGATGCCAACTTGTGTCATTATTTTCTAGTCTAGAAGCCTTGGTTTGTGTACTTCTGTTGTATTCCAATTGACACCTGAAAAGGAACTTATTTAAGTACTTTAATTTTCCATGTGATTTTTTGTTGTTTATTACATCTATGTTATGTCTCTTGGTGTGTTAACCGGTGCTTGTTAAGATACATTCTGCAGGTTATGATGTCTATAATGTAATGAGCAAAAAAAGATATGTTAAACCAACTTCAACATTTGAAATTTAATTCCAAGGGAACACCATGTCTACATGTACGGATCCCAACAAAATTTTTCAATGGATGTACATATCACCTTTGTAATATCATTTAAAGTTCCTTCTTGCTGCAAGCCCTTTTTCCTAAATTTCAGGCATAAATGTGCTAACATTTTCTCTTAATATTGCAGTGGCAACCCATTTCTTAAATCAAATCTTGAAGCTACCTGAATTGTATCCCTCTGCAGTTAAAATGGAAGTCAAACCTTAACATTAAAGAGCTCATTTATCTCTCTAAGTTTTTGTACTGAAGCCCAAGAAAAAACTCGAAAAATAAGGTTTTTTTTTATCATTAGACGTTACTTACCAGCTAGAAAAGGAAATCAGGTGAAATTCCCTAGAAAAGATACACTTTTTCAATAATAGAGAAAAACAAAAAGTTTGCAATGGATGTACAGATCACCTTTGGAAGATCATTTAAAGTTTCTAGATATTGTTGCAATCCCTCTGTCTTCAATTTCAGGCATAAATGTGCTAACATTTTCTCTTGATATTGCAGTGGCAACCCATTTCTTAAAGAAAATATTGAAGCTTCCTGAATTTTGCTCCTTTGCAGTTAAAATGGAAGTCAAATATTAGCATTAAAGAGAAAATATATAGATATAACTTTCCTAAAAATTATTCTACTAAGAATATATTACTTACAAATCTCCTGGTTCGGCTTGTGTCACGCACAATTGAATTTGTCATGTTTCCTATCAAGTATGCAGTCAGACCTAGATTGAATAATCTGAATATCAAATATCATTTCTCTAGTATTTTGAGCATGCGGATTTCCATACCCAACAGTGGTCAAAGTGGTAATGGAGCAATAGACTGAGGTAACATAGTGAATCCATAGGCTTTTTGTTATGAAATCTGAAGTTGCAGCACCAATCCATGTCTTTCTCGCTTCATGATATCTAGCAACATGGAGATAATTAAAGCATCCAACATAGTGAACCACAAACTGTTTTACCTGCACAGTGGAGCCAATGCAACTTCAAGTTCAATGTGGGTCAACACTATTTGCAATTAAAGAGAGTGTTCCAAAGAATTTAGGAAAAATAGGATTATGTATGCTTACAAAAATGAGCTTTGCACAACATGTATAGAACTAATTGAATCGGATATATTTCTCTACCCTTGCAAATAGAGCGCTGACTCACCTTAACCGCGGTTTACCTGGAGTTGAAAGGCTAAATAAATGAACGGAAACGCTGCAAACAAAACATGACATGTTACAACAGGCATGAATCCAAGATTGTTGTAAGCTTGCATAGTAGTTGACATGCAAGGAATGCAAGGAATTCCAAGGGAGTAGGAACAAGCAGAAAAAAATATGGGTTAAAAAATAAAAGGGGCTGAATATTCCTAAATCTCATCAAGTTGAAGAGTTTTCAAGAAACATTAAGGAAATGAGGTTCTTGAGACAGGAATTTAAAGGGTTAGCAGATAATCCCTTAAAAGAAACAGGGAACTATCTCAATCTCCCATACCTCCAGGTCAATCTTCTCCAAAAAGAAGAAATATGGAGCTCTAGAAGGGAATTTTCTTGTTTGTCCTCATCAAGGTATGTCATTTTTAGGCCTATACCTTTGCTCTCAGGCGGCTAGAAAAGAAATTAATTTTTTTTTAGAAATTCCTTGTCTTTTTCATGAGATTATTAAGGGTGATTTAGAGCTTAGAAGTCCCAATAATTTAACCAATTCTGCAACCTTGGCCCCCCAAAATCCTGCAAATGAAAATCTTGTGGGTTTGAGAGAGCATAATATTAGTCAAGAAGAGATGTCCTTAAAGGAGGAAAGAATTAAGACCAAAAAAAATCTCTTATTTCAAGCTACAGTCTAAGGCTAAGGAATGAATTGTCAATAGAAGAGAATGGAGAATTATAGAGTTGGTTGGCACTGGTTACTGATCAGCCACCTCCTTGTGCAAGGAAATATTACATTTCAGATGCAAAATATAAAGCTTTAAAAAAAGTTAAAGAAGGAAAACAAATGTCTATACCTTGGATAATCAGGTAAGGGAAGACTGAGAAGAGGTTGCCTTAATGATTATTCTTATTATAAATGTTAGAAAGGTTGGGGATACCCTTAAACACTTATAGCCCTAAAGACACTATTCACAATTTATAGACTAGATATTGCCCTATTACAAGAAACTATTTGTTTGTGCTTAAAAGTTGTAGAGGTTCTTCCTACCTTTGTGAAGAGGTGGAATTTTATTATTTGTGTATTGAATTTCTGTCGGTTGGCCTATGTCAACTACATATTATTGTAACTGCCAGTTGATAGAACAATAGCACCCAACAATGATATAAAAATAGAGAATGAATACCACACTATTAGAAATGCTTGAATAGCTCCATAGAAATGTAGACAACGAGTGTCTTCCACATTATTGGTTGTTACAACATGTATATGGTCTTTATATTGACTGTATGGTTGATACAAGTATGAATAACAAGTGATCAAGAAGAGGTAATTCCCAGAAATGAGAATAACTATCTTTCCCTTCAGTGCTCACACCTTCATGCTGTAGATGAAACTCTCGTATGGTATAAAACCCCTACTGGTAATGTACACAGCCCAGTCAGGTATCCACGCTGCCCAGGAAGGATGTGAACGGTCCCTGCTTGTGAGCTCAGCCACTCACAAGAATTTCACACCCAACAAGAGGTACCACAACCTCCCAGATAGTATGAACACACCCAGCAATGTAAAATCGACCTCCAGATCAAATGAGGAGAATATTCTAACATGATGGTTGGCCTTCCTCTTGGAAACACAAATAGTAAGCATTAAATTTAGAACAGGTATGATCTAAAATATAATTCTTGACAAAAAAATCTTCAAATATGAACTATCATAAGTGTATAAAGCCATACAGTTTAGAAGATTGTTGTAGGAGTGTCATTGAAGGCAACTATTGTTACCCCAAAGTCACAATATATTCAATTCATCATCTAGAGTCAAGGCATTGTTTTTTTGTGACACTTGAATTTTTTTCCTCTTTCTATGAGGCGCTACTCTAATTATGGGTGTGGATTGATCATCACATTGAACACCCTCCTCATTATTTTTGTCTCCCATTTGCTGAAATTCAACAATGGTTTCTTGCCAAGGTTCAGGAATGACAATTGCAGAATGATTGTGTGCAACAAATAATTCATCATGTGCTTGTATCCCCTCCTCATGCTCACTCCCAAATGTTTCACCTGATGATTTTGATTGTTGGGATTCCTATACACAACACAATTTAAGTTGTTAAAATAAAATTATACCACCAATTAAATTATTTCATAATTCATAAGATATTATAAACAACTAACCTCATATTCATAACCAGTAATTAATTTTTCCCCTTGATCTATCATGTGTTGTCGAAGACCTTGGGAACCATGTAATCAAGAATATTTTAATTATTCCTTTGAAGCTTCCTTTTGAAATTGTTGAACCTACATTAACAAAGATAATCATTTTTAGAATTTTGGCTTCTGTGATCCATTGAGTATCAAAATATAATTCTTTCGCTAATAATCACATGCAAATGAAATTCTTCATTTGCATGTGATTATTACCGAAATAATTCTATTTTGAAATATAATCATATTTATAAGGTATAATGACTAATAAGATACAATTAACTCAACGTGACCATGGTTATTTTTCCTAAAATAGAAAATATAATAGATGGAAATATTCACTTACCATGCCACCATGAATGCTATTATATCCACCAGAGCCTAATTTATGAGATCCAATTCTTGACACCCTAGCTTGGGTTGCTTTCGTTGTATCTCAAAGGCGTCTTTTACCTCCTCTTTGTGCGATGACCTATATTTTGGATTATTACTTACCTTCCGCTTAAACTTGGCATCTTTAATAAGTTCATCCCACATCACTTGGTCTGTTATCCAATTTGGATGTGGATACATCAAGTTTTTTGTCAACTATGACCTTAAAATGTCTCTTTTTGAGAGAATGTATTTACATACAATCTCTAGAATAATTTATTTATCAAAAACAGGATTACCAAATGCTATTACAACATCTTTAAATAGTTCTTCTTTTTTAGCATTGGTTTTCTTCCTCCAATCCATTTGGATGGTATTGCCAAATAATTGTTCTGCACGACGAAAAATAAAGTGATAAAATTTTAACCCCATTTCATCCTTCAAGGCATTTCCTTTTGAAGTGAGCAAGATTGTAACTTCTTGCATTCCTTTTGTAGTTACTTATGATATTTTTGTAGTCTTGGGGGTTGAGGTAGATGCCCTTATAGGTACATTAGGCACTTTGTCACTTATTTCCTGCATTTACAATGAAATTGTGGAACTGTAAAAAATAAAACCAAAATATGAAACTACTTTCATTTCTAAAATAATTATCCTAAACGTAACAAATTAAATTATAAAAAATTAAAATAATTTTACTTGCTCATCTGAAGTAGGCTCTACACTCTCCAACAATGGCATTTCCCATAACTGAATTTGTTCAATTATTTCTTTTCTAATTTGAAAATTTTCAGGAGTATCTGGTAGGAGCCTTAACATTCTTGATTGTGAATCTATGAGACTCCTTAAACAAAATTTTTCCAGTATTGGCAGGATAATTCTAACTGAACCCACATTTGATGGATTATTTATTAATTTTGATGTACTCCTAACTAGAGCATGCAAGTGCAATTCAATAGGGATACTAGGAACATTAGTATTTGATGTAGAGGGCGTGTTACGGGGTTCTGGTCTAGGTTTCGAGGGAATAACATGACCCTCTATACCAACATATTGTATGCTTGTTGGAGTCACCCTATAAACATCCTGCAAGGCATAAATATAAATAATAAGATGGAATAATAGATGAATATCATTGAAATATGTAACTAGGTTCGGTCTTCATAATGACATATGTAATCATGATTTTATGTAATTTATGTAAAGAAGGAAAAATAAAATAATTTTTGTTATGTTTGGGGCATGACCCTTTAATGCTCAAGGAATTGTATTCTAGATCAAGCTCCCATTGTGAGCTCTTAAGATTGGTCATTGATTCATTGTCATAAAGACCAATTTGGGCATGTTACATATTGCATAGAAGATTTTTATTTGAGTCAAAAAGATTCAAATGGCCCTCTAGGACCAAGTCGAAATGCTAACAACAAGTCAACTTTAGGATGGAAAGATGTCAGATCAAAAGGTAGTGAAATGAAGACTATAAAAGGAGAGCTTGGCCTAATTTGTTAGGGCATAACTCACACACAAGAAACTATGAAATTAGCAAAGGTTAGAACAAGACAAGCGAGGCATATGATTAACACTATATATATATATATATATATATATATATATATATATTGTGGATAAGGCATCAACTATCATCAAGAAGGAAATTCAAATAAGAAGAAAACGAAAGAGAAAAAGGATGGCCGAAATATTTAGCATCCAAGAGGAGGAAGATAACAATGTTTTGAATTACGTTTTGAGATCAACCTATTCACACATGTGAGAATGAAAAAGGGTCATCTACTACAGTAGTATCACGAAGTTACACTTTTCATCATTAACTGGTTTTTTGGGTAAAAGGAAGTCTCCTTCTCAAGCCGAGTTGCAAGAATGCAAGGTAACTGTTTCATGAATAAGAACTCTAATAACAAACAAATGAAAAAACGTTATGGGTTTATATTTTAAGAAAAGTAATCTGGTATTTAGAAACCCTAATCTTAAGGTATTTGCTGCCTGTGATTTGATTTCTAGGGTTTGTTGGATTTCTAGGGCATGGGATAAATTCTAGAATGACATAAAGGGAAAAGAGTATGATCTATGGTTTGAATTTAAGAAACCCTAGAATGACCTCCTGATTACATAAAATCCTAGAAAAGTAACTTGACATCATGTTTTGGTATCATATTTTTCTTGGGTTACTTGCTAAAATTGTATTGCAGGCACAATAAGTAAAAAAATGGATGGGTTGATCCATTGAAAGGCATTATGAAAGAAGGGAACTATAAAAACCCTTAGACACTATTTGTAATATATATGAATAACAAGGAAAAATTAAAAGATGAAAGACATTTTCCATGGTTGAATGCATCCTAGTAAGAAGGCATCATGGTAAGCATACAAATTGAAGCAAGATCTCATAGCTGAAGTAAAAGTATACAAACAAATAACATAATCAAGTAAAAGTCACCTCCATTTCTATGCCCTAGATTTATCAACAAATAACATAATCAAAATCACACAAATAGATGGTTGAATATTACATTTTGCATAACATTGGATGTATTAGGGGGCATAAATGACACCTGCATTCCAACATTTGATGTATTGAGCGACATAAATGAATCATGCATGCCAAAAAATGCACTCTTAGAAAAAAAAAAAATTTAATAATGAATATACAAAGTGAAATAAGTTAATTAAATGCAAAAAAATATTGGTCAAGCTTTAACACTAGCATAATCTTAGATGTATTAAAAGGTGTGATAGGGGTTGGAATGACTTTAGAAATTGCATGCATTCCAAAAATATAAATTAGCATAATATAATAAGGAACATAAGATAATTGAACCTATAAACGACGATATTCAAGCTTACCTCATGGACCATCATAGCAATGTCTTGCCCTTGTGCATTTGTTAACATTTCCATAAAAGCGGTTAAGATAATTGAATCTCCTAGTTCATAAGTAACATTTAAAAAAAACACATAATAACATAAAAATAAGAAAATATTGATTTGAGAACATATGCTTGTGACATTAATAACACAATTCAAATTCATTAGCACGTGAAAAATAACATAAAAAAATTTCAATATGTTTGAATACATAAAAAAACATAAACAATACTCAATATGCAAAGTTTTTTTAGGTTTATAGTATTATGTTTCTCTTGCCTAGGTGTTGATGGCATAAAGTAAATGTTTTCGAAATTTCAATTAAGAAATTGAAGTGTGGTAGATCAGGTGCCTCTGCCAAATATGTATGTGTTTTTCAAGTAAAACCTTAAACATTCAAATTAGTTAATGTTCATTAGAATTAGAAACTCAATCCTTAACTTGTAAAGATTTATTTATATTGTAGTGAATCCTTACAAATATCTTAAAATAAACATAGTGATCAAAAAATTTCATCCCCACGTGAGATTTCCTAACCTAATGGAATACATACCCCATCATTAATGGACCCTAAATACAAAAATAAATTAATACCATCATTTTCATAGTCTTCATCACCTTCAACTACAAGTAAATTAAAATCAATAAATTCACCATATTCATGCACTTGATGTCCATGTGGTTGGTCATGTCCTTCAGACACTTCAGTAAACTCGTCGTGATCTTCGTCTTGGTCCTATGCAATATTGACAATAAAAATTTTATCATCTCCATGTATGTCTTCAGGGGGGAATTTTGCATCTTCAAGTAAATCATGGTCCTCTACATCTGGAACAAATGTTACTCTTTGTCCTCTTGGATCATAATCAATCACAAATGACCAACTAGGTTGTTGTAAATTTGGAATGAGAAACATTTGGTCACATTGACTTGGAAACAAATAAGGTTTAGAAGTGGCTTTAAACCTATATGTATTGATCATATGGAATCCATTATTATGGAGCAAGAAGGTTTTTTCTTCTCCCACTTCAATAAGCTTTTACCATTCAACAAGAAAATTAACATTCTTGAAAGACATCAAATCAAGCTCTATAATATCCTCCAACACTCCATAGTAGTGAATTGTGCTTGTGATTGGTTTTCTATCATTTGCATGTGAATGAAATTCCACCTCAAATGATGTTGAAACTCCACAATCATAAGTTTGTCTCCTTTCATCAACTTTTCTGATGTGAAAATGATGACCAAAATTCCACATTCCTTTGTAATATCTTACCTAAATTCATAAAAATATTAACTAATTAGATTCAAGGACATAAAATTTAAGAGAAAATATATTAAATATATGAAATATATTAATATATATCACCTCCCCATTTATAGATCCTTTAATGAAATTCAATTGTTGTTGTGTCACTCTATCCTTCCCTTTGTTTTCTCCTGTTTAATATTGGTCTTTAGCCAATTCCATGAGCATCTATCTAGCCATTTTATTTTATGGCTTGCAGGCAATCCTCGATTAGTGTTTTCACCATGTCTATTATATATATTGGTCCATGCATTTTCATCTTCTAATTTATTTTTTTCAGTGTACTTCTCCATCGTTTCCAACATAAAATCAGAATTATATACAACATACAAATTTAATGTCTCCCACTCCTTAGCATCTACAATGAAAAATATATTTTTTCAATGAATTAATAATTATTTAAAACCATGTTTTATAAAATTTAAGATAAATATAACTACTTTTTTTCCCTAAGGAAAAATCGTAATTTTCATTATATTGTAGAAAATTACATGTTGTAGATGATAGTGGCATATTCATCAAATTGTGACTGTGGTCACATACAAAAATAAAGGTCCAAAATAAACCCCTATTGGGGATACTTGAATTTACATATAAATTCTGTTGTTATAGATTCACTACATACAGAAAATAAATACATATTATAAACATGAGCCTGCAAATAACCATGAAAATCAGGCTAGCTGCCTCCTGTCGGATGATGATATATGTATGGATGATGATAATATCTAAAGTGTTCTTGTCTTGTGTGTTCTTCAATCAACTAGGTCCCCCGAGGCTGGAGCGTGGCCTCCTTGGATAACGCATCAAAAATATGGTTGCGCTCCCTATAAATATGGAAACAAATAATAGAATCAAATAATGATTTCAAGTGCCAAGAGTCCTCCAATATGTGACGAAGTGTGTGCACATGACAGACAGATGTCTGGTTGAAACAACTGATAAAAATATTACAGTCTCCAAAAATTTGTAAATGAAGACAACCATGTTCAATGGAAAACTGTAGAAGGTGTCTCAAGGATATGAGTTCAACATAATTATTGGTACCATGCCCCAAACCCATTTTAATTATGAAATGGTGTTGTTCATTGATGTATAATATAGCACCACCATTACATCCTTGTAGCTAGAAAGATCCATCAAAGTAGGCCCATGGATGTTCTCGGTCTATATCTTTCGGGGTCAGGCTACAAAGAGGGTTGGGAGGCTCATCCTGTGGGAGGATATTATATATAGAAATGATGTTGGCAGATGCGAGGGGATAATTGTGAGTAGCTGCATGAAGGATATACTTGTTGTATATGATTCATATTCCCCAACAGACAAGGAGGGGGAGGTTGCGAGCCTTGTGGGTAGATGCATTAATCCACCAAGTCTTCCATGCATCAGAGGCATCTGTCCCCTGCCATCTAATAGGCATATGAAGTGCAACTAATGTATGTTTCCAAAGGGCCCAAGCTACAGGGAATTAAATAAACAGGTGGTTGACGGATTCATAATCATATTTGCACAGAATGCACCAGGAAGGTCCATAAATGTATCACTTCTGCAGATTATCCCTAGTCGGTGCTATATTGTGAAGAATACACCACATAAAAATAATGGATTGGGGTGGCGCTTTTAACTTCCAGATACAGCTCCACCACCAGGTGGTGTTCAATGGCAAATTATGTGAATAGATAAATGGATAACCATACTTTGGTGTGTATTGACCATGTGCCACATGATGCCAGACCAGATCATCCTCACCCTGTGTAATGCGAACATATTATTCTGAGAGAGCAATGATGTAGTGATACCAAACCTCATGCCATTGATCGGGTAGGCCAAGCTGAAAAGAAAACATCCATCCTTGTGCAAATGTGGTCAATGTAGCCGGGTCTGCGATCTGTGCAATGTAGATGATCCCAGATCTAGTGATATGTTCAATGAGCGTGAGAGGAAGGTTATAGGCAGCACTACATCTATTCCATGGTTCCAATCCAATACATACTGATGTACCAGATTTGATATACCATGACAGGCCTTCTCTTATGAAATACAGTGATTTGAGGACTACCTTCTAGATCATGGAGATGTGACGAGTGTTCTAGGAGGGGCTCCTTATCCAATACATAAGAAAAAGCGGTCGAATGTATTTTTGTGAGACCTCTTTAGTCCAAATATTGTGAGAGGTCATGATCTGCCCTCCCATCTTAGCAGCAAGAGCTTTGGAAAAAATTTCTAGATTCTTGATGCCCAAACCTCCCCATTTTTTGGGCAAAGCAATGCTATCTCATTTTATCCATGAAAATGTGTTTCCCTCTCTATTCCCCATCCAGAGGAATCTATGACAGAGTTGTTGTATCTTAGCGAGAATTCCTTTAGGAATCCAAGCAAGGGACATCCAATACACAGGGGTGGCTTCCAAGACCAATTTGATGAGGATCAATATGCCCACCCGAGAGATCCAATGGTGGTGCCATATAGAGATATTCTTTTCCATATTTGCAATGAGCCATGACCAATCATAATGCTGAGAGGAAAGAGGCTTTAACCTAAATCCCAAATATTTGAGACCATCCGAGAAATCAAGGTTCATGAAGGGAAATCGATTAGTGGCCAGTGCTTGCTAATGTAGTGTGCATCCAATGCCAGTCAGGGTAGATTTATGATTGTTGCAAGGCATTCCAGTAGCAAGACTGAATGAGGTGAGGATGGTAGAGAGTAGTGATGTCCCCCACAGACCCATTCAAAAATATAAGGACATAATCGAAAAAAAAGGAGATGGGAAAGGGTACAACCCCCAAAAATTCTGATGCCCAAGAGTTTTCTAGATCGACTCTCATGTTTGATCAGTCGACTGAGTGCTTCCGTAATAATTAGGAAGAGGAGGGGGGAGAGAGGACAGCCTTGTCTGAGACCTCTCTTAGAGCGGAATAAGGGAGATTATGATTTGTTAATAAGAACACTAAAGGATACATTAGTGATGCAACACATAATCCAGTTGATGTAGAGCATAGGGAACTCTAGGTGAGTAAGTAGCATACATATGTATAGCCAATTGGAGTGGTTGTAGGCCTTATCTAAATCAATCTTAAGAATAATTCCTTTGAGGTGCTTAGTATTAATGGAGTGTAAAGCTTCTTGAGCAGTACCGATGGCCTCATGTATCTGATGGTGGTGAAGAAAAGAAAATTTTTATGGAGATATATGAGCAAAGAGGATGGGCTTCAGCCTATTGGCTATAATAATGATCTTGTATATGTAATTACATTAGGAAATAGGGTGGTAATTATAAAATGTACGAGGGGAGTCCGATTTTGGGATAAGATCAATAAAAGTAGAGTTGAAAGCATCTTATAATCGACCAGTCTGCCTGTAATGCTCCACAACATTGAGGATATCTTGACCCAGTGTTTCAAAAAAGGCCAATGGGCCATCCATCTGGGCATGGGATTTTATCCTTCTTGAACCATTTGACAGTATCTTGAAGTTCTTTCATTGAGACCGATTCACTCAAGGATTATTCCTCGTTTGGCCCCACAATTCAAGGAAATAATCCAGCCACCTTGATGATCTCAGGTAGTGTAGTTGTCTCAGGAGCTTTATATAGATTCCTAAAATGAGAAACACCCATATTTTTCAATTGATGAAAGTTCTAGGCCTGGTTCCCAACTTCATCTTCCAGCTGCCAGATATTGTTAATAACCCTTCTTCCTTTTGCAAATTGATGGAAGAATTTGGTATTCTCATCACCAACATGCAACGAAATAGCTCGAATCTAAATTTTCCAAGTCTCTTCTTAGCCCTTCAATATCCTAGAGCATTCAGATTCGAAATGAAGAATGTGGGTTTTGGACTCATTAGATGAGAAGCTTTGGTTAGGTGATTCACTAAGGTGACCAGCTCATATTCAATGGAATTTAATGCTTGATCATCCTTGATCCTATTTCCTTGGCCCATGCAATAGTAAGCCTCTTGACCTCTTTCATCTTGTTATAAAATGCGACCGAGGGATCAAGGTTGGGGGGTCCACGGTGAGTAGACCAATGGTGGGATATCAGACCAATATAGTTCACATCATTGAGCCAAGTTGCATTGAATTTGAATGGGGCTCTGGGCTTGTGAAGAACTCTTGAAAGTTCCAAATATATGGGAGAGTGATCAGATAGGCTGCTAGAACCTACCCATTGTCTGAACACGAGGGTACTATCCATAATTTCCTCATGTATTAGAAACTTGTCTAATCTC
The DNA here is from genome assembly GCA_034641835.2 of Pinus albicaulis. Lineage (NCBI taxonomy): Eukaryota > Viridiplantae > Streptophyta > Pinopsida > Pinales > Pinaceae > Pinus > Pinus albicaulis. The sequence goes on from CM076582.1 coordinate 1,083,244,985, forward strand.
CTAGCTAATGATGCTAATCCTACTCTTTTGTTGTGCCATGTAGGTTGATTCCGAGGGGTTGTAATATCCACTAGCCTATGATCTTTAAGAACAGCCCCAATGGAATCAAACAATGTATAGATCTTGGTAGAGTGTCCCTAGGATTCTTCCAGGCCAAGTGAGAAGTTCATATCTCCTCCTGATATGAGGTTCTCTGAGTCAAGGAGGGAGAGGTTGAGCAAGTGCTCCCAGAATCTGATCTGATCATTACAGGGTCCATAGATGTTCATAAGGTGGTATTCGCAACCAACATCAGTATATAATATGTCATCCCCAATGAATCCATCTCCCCCCAAAGGTTGCATAGAATGATAGATCAGGGATTGAGTCCCAAAGCTATGCCCCCTGATAGGCCATGGGAATCTAAGGCATGGAAGGTCCAATCAGGTCTAATGGCTTGGAGGGCATGGGTGGCTGAGTTTGCTGTGCCTAGTGTCTCTTGTAGGAAAATCACATCAATCGGGAAAGAATCAAATAGTCTTCTAGGGCAAGTTTTTTGGCAGAACTTGCCATGCCATGACAATTGAAAGATATAATCTTCATGGGGAAACACAAGGGAGGGTTGACTGTGCTCTAAGAACCCGATCGAGTGTTTTCTGACGACCTTCAGCCACATCCTACCCAACTTAGATGATGGCTCTAGAGATGAAAGAGTGGTGGCCTCTGGATGATTTGGTGGGGTGGGTGGATGGGATGATAGCCAACCCCGCCCCTCGATGTAGAAGAGGATATATTGGGAAGGGACATGAGAAAATAAGAGTGACTGCCTCTGGATTCAAATGATGATTCTGAAATAGTGGTGGGGATGGAGGGTGTGGGGAGAGTCATAGGGGTGTTGGAGAAAGATGGGGGAGAGGTGCTAGGAGGACAGGTAATAGAAGGTATAGTCAATCCAACAGATGTGATATGCAATGAGGTGGTCATAACAGATGTAACAGAAGGAAAATATGTTGCAAGAGGAAGAGATAGTGAAATACCTGATGAAATATTAGTAGCATCCACCTTGGACTGAGTAATCTGCGGAGATGGAGGCTAAGGGGTACCAGAGACAGATCCAACAACAGAATATTTTTCTCGCTAAGCCCGTCCGCACGAGGGACACTTCCGAGCCAATGGAGGATTTGGAAGGGTCACTTCTTTAACAATCATTGTCGAATTACATGACACGTCTTGTTTATGAAGGAGAGATAATTCTTCGTAGAGGTGACCCATCGCATGACATCTGAGACAACGGAAAGGGACCCCCTCATAATCAAGAACCTAAACCCTGGAAAATTTCTTCCACCTGAGATTGATAGATTCTTCTAGACCCTCTCACGTGTCCAGATGAACCTGAATAGGTGCCATCATAATAATGCCAGTGGCCATGAAGTATTTGTCGTAATCCAGGTATGTGCCGAGTGCATTCCCTACATGCACGAAGGTATCCTCTAACTAGAAGTGCAGGGGGAGGTCCGGAAGGCGCACCCAGATGGGGCCGGCTCCCAAATTTTCACGTTCTGAATCGAATAGAGGGCTCCAATGCTTCCGAAGAATCGTTACTTGTTCAATGTGCCAATAGTGAGATAGAACCCATTGTACATGTTCAGGGCGCTGGAAGCTGAGTGAAAACAATCCACGATGAAGTATGATAACAACAATCAAGTCCTCAAGAAACTGACCCCAGATATCCATAGTCCACAAACGAAGCTTTGTGAGGTTATACTTGCGCCCCCACACATGTCCAACTAAAATGCAATCCTCTTTATCAATAACTTTTCCCATCCTTATGTCGACACCAAAAGTTAAGTCTATGACTCTAGATCTGGGTTTGACACACGGGGTCTTCCTAGGGTCATGCAGGTGGGTACCATGAGTTTGGGAATCAGGCTCGGGTTCAGAATCATGGACCTCGGATGGCCTGGATTCATCCACGAGTGAAGCCACAGGGATAGGTCCAGTAAAATACCCCGAAAAAGGAGGACAAGAGGCCAATTGTGGAAAATCAGAAGAGATGAAACCCTCAGTGGATTGATAAGATAGTCCTAGGGCGAATGAATCCGGGGGAACAAGGATAGATATTCCTTCACGGTGATGGGATGGAGCAGAGGTATGTAGACATGAGGAAAGAATTTGAACATTTTTTAGGGAGAGAGGGTTCAAAGACACTAGAGGGAGCTCAGAGAATGAAGGGATATGCTCAAACAGGGAAGATGGAGGGGATTCTGACTTAAGAGGATAGTCTTGAAATAGAGGTTCAGAAAATGGGAGATTATGGCACATGGAAACCCTTGGTCCACCTGTCGAGGGAGATGGAAATGTCTACACCAATAAAGCGGGGGGATGGAGGAAGTTGTAGTGGGGATGTGGTCCAGATCAGCACCCCTTCAAATGGATATGTGGTATAATAAACAAGATCCTCCTCCATTACTTTAGATAGGTTAGTGCTTCAGTATAATAGTTAATCCGGTCAACTAAACCCATGAAAGTTCCCAGACAAAAATAGAAAGTGCGACTTGATGTTCGTGGAGGTAACAAATAACGATAATCGGGCTCGTCGCAGTGAAAACGACATGTAGTGCCCTAACCGTATGCAGTCGGTGAGGGGCGCCAATGTAATCACACAGTAGAGAGTACCTTCAGAGTAGATCTTGTCGCCATCTCCTTCCCCAGATAAAAATAAATACTACTAACATTTTTCATACCTTTTATCCTCTTTGAAGTCCCTTCACCCTCTAATTTTTCTCCTTCAAATGATTGAGATTGGTTATAATTCCACAATTGCAGAGCTTCAAGATGAAATTGAGGTAAATACTCACTCAAATGAACCATTTCCTAAAAAACCATGTACCCCTCAACTATGGACCCTTCTGGTCGAGCCTTTTGCCTCACAAATTGTTTTAAGACATTCATATATCTCTCCACGAGCCACATTGTTCAAATATGAATAGGACCACACTGTTCAATCTCTTCTACTAGGTGTACAAGGTAGCGCTCTTGAGAATTAAAGAATATTGGAGGGAATCGCATTTGAATATCACACATCCAAAGTGGAACATTCCTCTTCCAATACTTCAAGTCATCTTGATGTATCTCTTTAGATGAGACCACCTACAAGTATTACGATGTATTACAATAAAGACTTATGATTTCTCGTAAACTAAAAGTAAAAACTTATATAAAGGCATAACCAATGATTCCCTTAAAATGATAAGATTCATGGAAGAGTATGCATGATGGATTGAAAATACCTCAGATATTTGGATAATTTGTAAATAGTCAAGGTGACATCATGGTCAAAAGTACTTGGTATTGCTGTAGGTAAAACATACTGCATGACCGTTAACAAATAACCATGTTCAAATATGCAAGAGTTGATATTATCACTATAATATCATGACCATTAACAAATAACCATGTTCAAATATGCATGAACTGATATTATCACTAGGATATATAATTTTCTAATTAAGTTCCAACAAATCTAACAAGTGACAACGTTACCTTTATCCAATTGTGCCAAACATGTGTTTTTAGGCCCGAGAAATCTAATCCATATCTTGTGAATAAGTTTTTTAATGTCGTACCAAAACCATGAGGAGATATTATGTATTTCATAGTAGAAATGATATTTTCTTTCTCATTGGATGTAAAAGTCCATGGAGCATGAACATATGAGTTGTCTTCATGCAACCACATGTTTGGCATGATATTGGAAACTCGAATGCCCTTTATTAACTTTATTTGTGCTTCAAGGTTAGTTCCATTTAGATGTTTCCACAAGCACTCTGCCACATTTTTCCCAATGTGCCTAGTATCCAATAGGTGGGTTATTGGAAAGTTCTCATAATATTCTAATTTGTAGAAAATAAAGTCTTTTCATTCCTAGGGGAAAACATGTCCATTATTTTTTGTCATACATTTCTTTCCACATAGCAGAGTTAAACTTTATTGGCTTCCTCATTTCCACTTCCTTTCTATTGAACTTATGTTTATCACACACTCGATAGCGATGATTTTGTGGTAAGAATTTTATATACTCATCATAGACAGTTTTATCGAGATCCTTTGACTGCCTATGCAACAATTTTGGCCAACATGATGGACATCCATGTTTCCCATTTGTTTGTAGCCCTAAAATAAGATTAGAAACCAAATTTAGTAAATACTAAAATGAACACAATAATTATAAATGTAATTTATAATATATTACCACAAAAAGTAGAGAGCCTTGGGGTGTCATGAATTGTCCAGATAAGAATTGCATGAAAGAGGACGTTTCTATCATTGACAGGACTTGATACATCATACATATTTACTCCATCCCATAATTCGTGAAGCTCTTCAATGAGGGGCTCCACATATACATCTATATCCTTTACCTAATATTTCCCAAAGTAAACAAAGAATTTTTTATTAGGATTAACTGAATTGAAATATTTTAATATAATCTTCAAGCGAGCATTGCATTCATATGTTCTAGTACCTGGTATGAGAAGAGTTAACATTGCATGTTCCTTTTTCATTTCCATCCAAGGGGGGAGATTTTTGTTTATAATTAACACTGGCCAAACATAATATGTTGTTCTAGGATCTCCAAAAGGATTGACACCATCCATTGATAGATAAATTATTTCATTCCTTGGCTCATTTCTTAAATGTGGCCATTTTTCCTCAATCTCTTTCCAATATACTATCCGCAACCATATGAATGACACCATATTGGCTTCTCCCTTGTGCATGATAATCCATATATTTTTCCAACTCCTTGCATTTGAACATTCTCTCAAACCTTGGCTTTAGAGGAATGAGTCACAGTACTTTATAAGGAACCTTCTTGGATACTTGATCTTGATGATATCTATATGTGTGACACACTGGGCATTGTTGTAAATTTTCATTATCTCCATAATACAATATATGGTCATTCAGACATGCATAATATGTCTTGTACTCCATTCCAATGTCTTTCATTATTGAAGATACTTCTCTATGAGAATGAGGCAACTTATTGTCCTTTGGAAGTATTTTGTTTGCCAAAACTCTGCATAGTGCAACAAATGATTTTTATAAGTATACACAATATTAAAAACTTTTAAGACATCTAGAGCATTAATTTATAGGAATATCAAAACCAACCTTAATATATTAGCAAAGCATGTGTTTGTCAATCCATCTATAACCTTCAAGTTCAACAACAACATAAGTGTCGGCAATATAGAAGATTCAACATTTGCAAAAAGAGGCGTCCTAGCCAATTGAACGAGGGGTGAATCAATAACTTCTTCAAAAGATGTGTAGATGTCTTGGATAAATTAATTGACACTAGCCTAATTTATCTGCAAATTGGTTTCATCCATAAATTTGTTGTCCTTCATCTTGAGAGTGGCTATTATCAATATCATCCATTGGTTCTTTAGGAATATTGGGAACCAGAAGCGACTCTTCATAAAAAAATAAAAAAAATCAATTGAAATGACCAATAATAATGTATTAAATAATGTGCGTATTTATTTATTATAAGAAAAACAATTTGTTAATTATAGTATACCTCTTCTATATAAACTCCATGGTCCAGTCTATAGATACCAACTAGCCTTCGCTTCTTTAGTTTCCTATTTTTGCACATTTTGCAACTGCAATATATCATTCCATTGAAGTATTCATTTGTCCCTAGAATAGCTCTTGTTGCTTTTTCATCTGAATATTAAGATGATGATGTGGTATTTCCATAACTGCACCATGTACTATGCTCAATAAGACTGCAACTTTTAACTTGATTATTAATTATTTTTCGAGATAAAATGACCAATGAAAAACCTAGGGAGTGAATCTATTAATATTTAATTTTTTAATGTTGAGTGAGCATTGAAAATTTTTCCAACACTCTGAGGCGAGTCTCTTAGAGTGTTCCAACAAGCCTCTAACTGGTCACAAACAAACTTTTGAAGTGTCGTTTCAGAGTTATTTCTAAAAATAAAACAAGTCTCTAACTAAATCAACAACATAAATACTACAAATATCAAAAGCAGCATAAGTACCTAGTCTGCCATTTTGTATATATACCAAGAAAATAATGTAACATAAATATGCAAAGAAAAATGTGTGGACGTTAGTTAGGATCATTACATAAACAAATTTTGAAATATATGACAACATTATACCAAAAAAACTTTTACTATTTTGTTTATGATTGTAAATTCACAAAATACAGACACACAATCGATAATAAGTGCTCTTCAATGGAAAATGGGACTCATGATGAGAGCTAAGGAATTTCTAAGTCACCTCATTAGGCTGATACAAATCATATTATTTTAGTTACATTGTGATTTGATGGCCTAATATTGATATAGAGCCACATGAATTTTTCCAACAACCAAAAATCAAATGTTATTTTGTTTTGAGATGAAGGATCTAGGTGACTTGAGTTATTACTATGACATTCTAATGACTAGAGATATTAATAATTAGAAGTATCAAAACATTGTCCTCAAACAATTTTGAATGAAGGACAACAAGCCTATATCATTTTTTCTCTGCCAAAACTGAAAATTATCAGACCGCGATTAGCTATAATGATGTTGATTGAGTTACAGACATTGATGGAAGAAAGTTGATGACAAATTATGTCTTTAATCTTTGTGGGGGGGAATCAATTGATGTAGAAGACAATACTTTGTTGCTTGACCAAGTCTAGATGGCTCATGATCTGACATGGTTAGTCATGGAAATGGCACATTGATTTGTTTTAGCATGTTGGCATTCATATTGATCTTCATGCACCTTGATATTGATAGTGGTTACTGGGATGGATGAGATGGTTTCTAGAAGATTATTCCCCTTGGATTGTGATGAGAATATAAAATCACTAGACCAATATAATGAGAGAAGACTAGAGCCCACCAACCAATGAATATTCGAGGATTTCCCCAAACAAAACCCAAACTCGTTGGAGGAAGAAAATGCTACCAAAGGGACTGAAAGACACACACATACAAATAAAAAAACCATAAAAAACTTACCTGAGTTGATGACAATGCCCAAAGGGGAGGATGTTTTGAGGAAAAAAATTATATTTATAAGTATTACCTTCTTCAAAAGCCCAAGGAAATATAGAAAATAGATGGAATAATTACTTGTTGTCTTTGTAAGGCATTCATGGAAACAACTAATAAATTATATCAATTGAATTCCATATCCATACAAGGGTTATTTGCAGTCATAATTATATGTTTTGTGCAACTTTAATGGCCATACCGCTCACAATATTCTTCTTGGATATTATTTACAAGATATATTGCTGCCTCATTTTACCTCAAAATGAAATGAAGATGGTAATGTACCATCAAGGAATATCGGGACCAAATCCTATGTTTATGCTTGGAAATCTCCTCCACATGAAGAAAATCACTGTTAGAGATGCCAAGATGAATTCTCCTGCCAACAACAACTTGGATCCTCGTTTATTCCCATAATAAGGTGTTTTCCCAGTTTATCTCGAAACTGTTGTTTGGGAGCAACTACCAAAAAGGATTTCAGATACTAGATAAGCCCAAGCTTCTGCAAAAAGTTATTTTCAGAGCTAACATATTTGTTGGGATCCCTAGAATTAATAGGTGCGGTAAATATTTCGTTGTCTCTCTATTATGTATCTTAGCTTCTTCATTGATATTAAAACAAAGACATAATATTGTGTGCACATTGTTAGTTTGATACCCAACAAGAAAGCTCAGGAACTAGGAGTTGAGGCCAAATTTTTAATCATGTGACTCATTAAAGAGCGGCTGGAGAAATCGAGTGCTGACGTAGTCTTTGGAAATGATATGTTGGGGATTTTGTTATCAGAAATTAAAAAGGAAGATGATATACCCTCTACGAGAAAAAAAGGGTTAAATAATTTCATAGCAATTTAAGATATGGTGGATGAGTGCAAAATGATTTTGATAGCAGGGCAGGAGACACCTAAACTGTCATTGACCTAGACAATGTTTTGAATCCTCTTTGGCTACCATCGACAGGAATGGATGTTAGGTGTACTTATTCATGTGGAAATGCTTATGTTTGGCCAGCCAAATTAACAGTGGCCCTGAATATTATAGAGTAGGATGAGAGCATCCTCATATTTTGCTTATTACATTATGAGTTGCATTATTACTATGAAATTATAATGACTAGAGATATGCATAATTATAAGTATCAAAGCATGTCCTCAAACAATTTTGAATGAAGGAAAACAAGCCTATATCAATTTTTCTCGACCAAAACTAAAAATTGTCACAGAACAAGCAACTATAATGATGTTGATTGGGTTACATACATTGATATAAGTCTCCTATGTGTATAGTCTCGACAGTATAATTCTGGCACTGTTATTTCAGTACAATATATTGATCTTCACACCTTATATATATATATATATATATATATATATATATATATATAAGACATGAAACAGTGACCTATATTGGCCATGACATGATGGATGAGGTATAATACATTGTAATAGTGATGTATATGACACCTGGACAATGATACTATGAAAATATTATGATAGTGAGTACAACTATAGACTGTGACGGTTGTAACCTCGTGTTATAACAATAATTCAGATGTCAGTGACCTGAGTAAATCAAGCTTGAAGCTCGAATCTCAAATTATAATGGACTAGATGTTGATATCTACATGATCTTATACAGCTTTGTGATTAAGGCATAAAACTTGGGTTGTTTATCAAAGGTTTCTTATTGAAATTAAGACCTTATTTTCTGTAGACTATAATATGGCAGACTCATGAACAAGATTTTAAGCAGTCTAAGATATAATCTAGTCAGAGAAAACTTACTCCTGTAATGTGGCCTCATCACAGTGCCTTGAAATTTGTAGCAGTGATATATCTCCTAGATATGGATTGCATTTTGTCAAGAATCTTGCATAGAAGTATCATTGACGATGTTGAGTATCTAGCACAGTAAACCTTGCATCTACTGATATATGATGTAAATAGAAATGGCACAATCCTATGTGTGAAGATAAATGACATAGGTGTGTAGAAAATCATATCTAACATCAAGGGTCTAAGTTGAATACACCCTTGCATTGTGACAATCTTTGAAGATCTAATTTCATTAGTTGAAATACCTCTATGGCTCAAATATGAAGAGTATAAGCTGGGGTAGTATGTCAAAAGATTTTATGGCACCATAGCATTATTTGATCTATCTTGTAGAGAACACCCTCAGAGCATTGGTATGATTACTATGTTCACTTGAACACCCATAATTGTTGGTAGCTTACTACTATTTAATCTTGTTATATCCCTTATGGAGGTTGGAATATCAAGTGACTGTCTTTAAAGAAATAGCTTGAAAAATAACATAAATTTCCTCTCGAGATATTCTATTGACAATATTTTCATATAGTTACATTTGTTGAGTGTAGGTAATGTATTCCTTTTGCAAAATCTGAGAATTGTGAAAGGCGTGACATTGAGATATAACAAAGTCACGGTACAAGAGTTTGTACTGTTAAATACATTGTTCTGAAATAATGATTGCAAGGTATTATAATGGATCACAGTCTATAATCTCTAGCCCACTTGGTGTTCAAAGGCATCGTAACATGTATCTATATACTCCCATAGAGGAAAATCTATAGTCAACACTATATTTGTTTCAATGGAATAACTATATTATCAATGCCTTATTATCCCATTGTCCACGGTGACATCAATATATTCATACTACTATGTTCTTTGGCTCATCATCATGGATCACTTCAGTAGCATGACATTGACTCATTATACTCCTTGTTTGGATTCTTTTTTGTCCTTGAGATTCACATTCTTTATGGTACAGATTAATTTCTCTAAGGCAAGGCTTATCTAAAGTGGATAGAAATGTTTTGTTCCTCATGATCATTGTGATTCACATTATGATCAATGGTATTCATTGCAATATAATATATATATATATATATATATATATATATATATATATCATACACAGTAACATACACTACTTCATATATATACAAAGTAACATTACTACACATATATATACACAGTAACATGCAGTACTACATCACATATATATAGATACATGATCTGAAAAGAGTGTATTATTTTTTTTGTGCTAAGTGTCCTTTCAGTAATATAAACATATACAATTTGTCTCCATTTGTTTGCTTAAGGAATGAGGGTTTTAACCATGAAACATAGATGAATTTGTGAACTTTAAGCATGAAAATAAGCCTTAAAAACACCATATAGCAGTGTATAATAGAGAAATACAATCACACATAAGTTTTACACAGTAGGCATGATGAAGCAATTCACCCCTCCTAGGCTACATCTGTTGGTCCAGCTCCCAATGGCATGTTCCTCTTTCTCATTATGCTCAAAATTGTAAATTACATGTGTTTACAGGCCTCTAATGGCTATTTTTTCTGTACCAATGGCTCCAGAATGCTCATTAGTCTAGGTAGACTCTTGTTTCACCCAAAGTGGTCAAAAATTGACCTCCCAATGCATTTTTCCCAATGTCGGCTAGAAAATATCCACTAACTGTGGAGAATTGCAGTTAATTGTCACTAAAAATAGAAATAACCCTAAAATTAGGGTGCCTCCAACTTTTCCATCGGAATAGACCGTTTACATTAATGTCAAGGTTTGGGCAGGGTGGTCACATGTCGACCCCCTGCCGTTAACTAAGCTTAATTATAGGAACAACTCCGCATGATTAGAGAGCGGAACCTGGACTCACGTTTCCACAAACTGTGGCATTCATTGCCACCCAAACCACCCATGTGATAGCCTTCAATACTCCACCGATATAGCTGCCCAAACGAAACCGTAAACTGCAGCCTTTCAATGTTATTGCAGCATGTGAATGGATGTATTGCCACCGGTTAAGTTTATTGCTGCGGGGTTATATAATTTTTGATGCCACAGTTTTTGATATACCATGTGACCACTGTTTTGGGCCACTAGCAAGTTGGGACCGCTGGCAGCCCCCTCCCCCACATATAAAACATATACAAGATATATTAATGCGGAATACTTTAAGGTTAAGAATAATCTTGTAGGTGGATTGGTCGGAGGTCTTTGCGGGAAGGCTGGAGGTCACGGGGTCGAAACCCCCCCCCCCCTTGACTCCAAAAAATTTTAATCAACCCTCCTGAGGACATGTGGCAGCATCTGGGCTTGCCACATGTCACTCATCCGATGAATCATATTAAGGCACATGGCGCAATCTGATTGGCTGTAAGAAAAGAGAATATTCCCTAGAATATGCCATCTGCTGACTATACCTGCATGTTAACTGGCATCCCAGTCACAAAATTTTTGTTGTTTGGGAAAACGGATAGAATGAAATATCTTCCTCATATGACATCGGTTTTTCGAACCATTCACGGCGCCGGAATCTCACTTTCAATTTTGATCATAACACATGATCTCCTAATCACACCTGCCCATTGGGAAGTTTTTGGACCCCAAAAGACTTTAATTACGAGTTCAGAAGATGAGGGTACAACTCCCTCACCTTTTCCACTTCCATCCATCTCGCCTTACTTGGTGTTCTTCCCTTGAGCCCAATTCAAAGATAATCGACACTTCCCCTCTTATAAGTGTGTGTCCTATCAAGGATAGAATCCTCCTTGAGCTCATCCAGAAATTATGGCGAGAAATATTCTATAGATGGTAGCTAAATATCACTCCCTTGATCATCAATCAAAGGAGGCTCATATAAATGTAAATTCTCCACATTGACAACACATTTGCATATATGAAGGCAATTCAAGTTGAAATTTATTATTACCAACTTGTTTAATGATATTGAATGGACCATAGTGAATTGGCTTGAGCTTTTTACCTTCTCCTTTCATCCTTTCTTTGCTTATGTGCAACCATACCTCATCTCCTTCTTAGAACTTGTGATCAACTCTATTTTTGTCATGCCTCTACTTGTATTTTATTTGAATCTTCTCAAGATGTTATTGAACTTATTTATGAATAATTTGAATTTTCTCAATGAAATTTCGAGGCTTTTCAATATCACTATGTCCATCAATTGAAACATCCTTCTCAAAGATGAATTCTAATGGCGATTTCAGAAAATATCCAAAGCAGGCTTCAAAAGGTGAATTATTTGTAGAAGAGTGCTTGGCTCAGTTGTAAGCATGCTGAATTGAATGTAGTTTTTCATCCCACAACTTGGGATGTGTTGTGTAACCAACTTCAAAAATAGAAGAAAAAAGATATCAACGCCTTAGAAATAAGCCACTTCGAGGGGGCAACCTCCAATACATTACATAAATGAACAATTCTTAGATGATACAATTTACAAAACCTCCTTTCTATATAGGAGTCCATGGGGCCATAATGTAATCCTAGTGGGCCACAATGTAATCCTAGCCGACCTAACAATAATAATTTAAGGGCACAATAATAACAAAATGGGGGTTACAAGGGTACAATAATAACAATAAGGGGTTACACTAACAATAATAAGGGACTATACTAGTAATATAGGGACCTAACATGCCCCTCTCCTTCAAAAAAAGTGTTGTCCTCAACGCTTGAGTAGCTCTCGGTGCTTTTGTATAAAATTCTCATCCTCCCATGTAGAATCTTCAGTGGGTAAGTTCTTCCACTTGATGAGATACTCTGAAATTGATCGATTCCGTAGTTGTCGAGTTCTTGTTTCCATGACCGCTTCAAGTTCCAATATGATTTTTCCTTCCTCATCAAGTTCTGGCAATATTGTTTGAACTGGAAGATTTTCACCTATAACCTTCTTTAAGCATGAAACATGGAAAATTGGATGCACTCGTGAAGAAGTAAGAAGCTCCAATTTGTATGCCATAGTACCAATATTTTGCAACACCTTGTAAGGACCATAGTACTTTGGCGATAATTTATTATCCTTCTTAGCTTGCTTGAGGGACATTTGTTTGTATGGTTGTACCCGTAAAAATACCCAATCTCCTACATCAAAACTTCTCTCGCTGCGATGTTGATCTGCCTGTTGTTTCATTCGATTTTGTGCCAAATTCAGGTTATCCTTTAAGAGTTGGAGAACTTCTTGCTGATGCTCGATGTGATCTTCCACTGCTTGAACCTTCGAATTTTCCTTAAAGATGATGTGATCGATGGTGGATGATATTCATAAAGTGCCATAAATGGGGTCATTTTTGCTGCAGTATGGAAGGAAGTGTTATACCACCATTCAGCGAGAGGTAACCACTTGACCCATTGTGTTTGTTTATCAGATACAAAACAACGAAGATATCCTTCCAAACATTTATTTACTATCTCCATTTGACCATCAGATTGAGGATGATAAGATGAGCTATGAGCTAATTGAGTACCCAAACAAGAAAATAACTCCGTCCAAAAATTTCCAGTAAAAATGGGATCTTTGTCGCTCACAATAACCCTTGGGCTTCCATATAGCTTTTGAATTGTGTCCATAAATGTAGTAGCAACTGTACTTGCTTTAAATGGATGAGATAATGCACAAAAGTGTGCATACTTGGTAATTCTATAAACTACCACCATGATGACACTCTTTCCTTCGGACTTAGGTAAACCTGTGATAAAATCCATTGAAATCTCCTCCCAACGTTGACTTGGAATGGATAAAGGTTGTAGAAGTCCTGGGGTCTTAATTGTCTCAACTTTATTCTGGTGGCAAACCAAACATTCCGCCACAAAATTTTGAATATCAGATTTAAGGCCATCCCAAAAAAATTCTTTCTTCACCCTGTGGTAAGTTTTTAAAAATCCTGAGTGTCCTCCTAAAGGAGAAGTGTTCAATTCCAAAAGAATATTTTGTTTTAGTTGGGAATTCTTACAAAGATATAAGCGATATTTGTACCATAAGGAATCATTTTTCCAACTAAATGTATCAGATGTACTAGGATCTTGCTGCAACTTTTGAATGAGTGTCCATACATCTTTGTCCTTCTTCCATTCATCTTTTGCTTCGGTTATCCAATCTGGTTGGATAATAGAAATGGCACAAAGCAATGCTTCCACCTCTTCATTCTTTCTTGAGAGTGCATCTGCAACAACATTAAGCTTCCCTTTTTTGTAGATTATTTCAAAGTCATAACCCAACATCTTTATGACCCATTTTTGCTGCTCTTCTGAAGATAGTCTTTGTTCCAAAAAGTGTTTAAGACTATCATGATTAGTTTTTACCTTGAAGTGTCTTCCCATTAGGTAAGTTCGCCATTTCTTTAGTGCATGCAGTATTGCTAACATTTCCTTCTCGTAAATAGGATTCTGTAAATACTTTCTGTTGATTAGATGACTTTCAAAAGCAATGGGTCTTCCTTCCGACATTAAAACAGCACCAATTCCATTTCCCGAGGCATCAAATTCCACAATAAAGGTTTTTGTGAAGTCTGGCATAGCTAAGACCGGTGCTAGGTACATTGCCTCTTTGAGATGTTCAAAGGCCTTAGTTGCTTCAGGAGTCCATGAAAATGCATCTTTCTTCAATAATGTTGTTAGAGGTGCTGCTATTCTCCCATAATTCTTAACAAACTTGCGATAATACCCTGTTAACCTGAAAAATCCTCGCAACTGCTTTATGGTTGTGGGGACTTTCCATTCCTTGATGGCTTTAATTTTGTTAGGGTCTACCTTAACACCCTCATGAGATACAATATGAGCCAGATATTCCACCTCTTGTACTCAAAATAAACATTTGGATGTTTTTGCATATAATTGTTTCTCTTGCAATAGTTTGAGCACCCTGTCAACATGTTCAGCATGATCCTTCCAAGACCTGTTGTAGATTAGTATATCATCAAAAAATACTAGCACAAATTTTCTAAGGAAGGTTTTGAAAATGGAATTCATAAACCTTTGAAATGTAGAAGGTGCATTGGTAAGGCCAAAAGGCATGACCAAAAATTCATAATGACCCTCACGAGTTTGAAATGCTATTTTTGGAATATCTTCAGTCTTCATTCTAATTTGATGATATCTTGAACGAAGATCCAACTTGGTAAAATAAATTGCTCCACGTAATTCATCCAATAATTCATCAATCACAAGAATGGGAAATTTATCTTTAATGGTGAGCTTATTGAGCTCCCTATAATTCGGACACATGCGCCATGATCCATCCTTCTTGTGTACCAATACTACAAGAGCAGAGAAATAATTTTGACTAGGTTGAATTATACCCGCCTCTAACATTTGTACAATCATATGTTCAATTTCACTCTTTTGGACATAAGGATATCTATAAGGCCCGATGTTTGGAGGAACACTTCCTAGAATCAAATGAATAGCATGATCATGATCACGAATAGGTGGGAGTACTTTCTGAGTTTCAAACACCTTGGAATGATTGTCCAAGACTTGTTGGAGATCTGTAGAAATAGATTATTTTGATGTTGGAACTTCTAGTGAGCATAATTGTGCAATTACGCCTCGTTGTTATTTATTTATAAGATTTTTCATGACATTAGAGCTTATTATCTTTCCTGACTTCCCTGCAATACCCTGTAATTCGACTTCCTTTCCTTCTGAAAAAAAATTCAAGAAAAGTTCTTGAAAATTAAAAGCCACCATCCCCAAAGATTGTAATCACTGTACTCCTAGTACAACATCAGCACCTCCCATAGGAATGGAAAGCATTGGACTATTCAATACATATTCCCCCATGGTTAGCTTGATATTATGGCATTTTCCAGAGCAATTTATAGTTCCTCCATTTGCAACCATCACTTGACATTCTGGTGCTGGGTATAGGAAAAAATTTAATTCCTTGGCTACCTTACCATGAATAAAAATATGGGTGCTACTTGAATCAATCAACACTATTACCTTTCTCTTCTTGATATGTCCTTCTATCTTGAGAGTTTGAGGAGTGGTAATTCCTGCCAGTGAATTACATGATATGGTCGGACTCATTTCTTCCTCTTCTAGGGCTGGTTCCTGGTGTATATCCTCTTCTTGTTCATTGTCTTCTTCCTCTTCACAATATATGTAAAATAATTTCTTCTCAGCACACTTATGACCTTTAGTGTATTTTCTATCACAACTGTAGCAAAGCCCTTTTGCTCTTTTTTATTCCAATTGCTGTGGTGTCAAACTTGTACGTTGTGGAAATCTAGGTGTAGCAACACTTCCTTCTTTATAGAAGTGAGTGGTAGGCTTCCTTGTCGCCATAATTTTACATTCAATTTTTCTTGCCAACCTAAATGCCTTCTCCAATGAATCAGGTTCCAAAATGAGAACTTCATGTTGGATGTTATCCTTTAAAGTGCCTATGAAGAGATCAATCCTGTGTTCCTCTGGAATATCAGTTACCTTTATATTCAATTTTTGGAAGTCCTCAATGTGCTGCCCCACTAAACCCCTTTGTTTGAGATTTATCAATTGGCTAAAGAAGGTGTTGCTCTTTGTATCCTCATAATGTGATATCATTTCCTCTGTAAAAATTGACCAAGTGAATTTTTTTTTACGAGAGCAAAGCCATCGATACCATACAAATGTATTTTGTTCTAAATGTAAAGTTGCAATGCATACTTTTTGTATGTTTTGCACGCTATGGAGATCAAAATATTAGTCCATCTGTAGTATCCATATTACAGGATCCTTTCCATCAAACTTCCTCATATCCATTTTTGGAATATGGTGGTTCTTCCCGCCAACATTAGAGTTTATGAAATCATGATTAACATTTATTTTGTTCTCATCATGAGTTTCTTCTACTATATTTTCACCATTAGGAAACATTTCTTGTTACAACTTTGTCAAACCTTCCATGTCTGCTTTTAGATCATTCTTCATGTTTTCCATGTTGTCTTTTATTTCATCCATCTTAGCTTCCATTCCAACTTCCATGCCATCCATATTAGCTTCCACGCCTTTCTTCAAACCATCCATCTTCTCTTCCACGCCTTTCTTCAAAACTTCCATTTCATTTTTTGTTGCTCTTTGCGAGAGCGAAATTTGGTGCACTTACTCTTGTAATTTTGATAGATCATGTTGCAATTCTTCATCTTCATGAGTCATAGTAGAGCCTTATGAAGGCTTAATGGGTGTTGAATTATTTTTATCCAATATTGATATCTATTCTACAATATTCCCTTGGAATCAATTCAAATTGATTCTTTAAACAAGACTTATGCAATTTGTAAAAAAAAAAAAATACACACCTTTTTCTTGCTTTTGAGGAGCTCGATATTGAAATTAGATTATCTCTGTGATTTCAGCTCTTAAATATTTGAAATTCAGCACCGACGTAGAAATCTAAATTCTCTTTTGAATACCATAGGTTTGACCTAATTTGGATTCTCCAAGGCAAAGTTATGTCCAATCTCCCACAATGACCTAATTATGGACTAGTTCAGTAGAGCGAACTTGTACGACTTTCCATGTGTCAATGTTTCATCCTTCGGCTCTGAAATTGATAGTAAAAAAACTAAAGTTCATGTGATTGTGACCACTTTTGATGGCACTCCAATCCGATGCACAGAGAGAGATTTATGAATATTTTCCCACGATCACCTCTTTGAGATGAAATTCAGGAGCCTGAAAAATCACTACCTTCCACAGATCATATCTCCGAAAATATTGCGAACAAAGATCTGAAATTTTTGAATGAGTTTCCTCAAGGTTTCAGCTTCATACCCTAAACATTTCAGATTCTGAACCTTCGTAGAAAAAAAATTATAAGGAAAATTCCACGATGACCTATTTAGAGCAGCGAAACCCTATAATCCAAAGCTCTGATACCAAATGTTGTGTAACCAACTCCAAAAATAGAAGAAAAGAGATATCAACGCCTTAGAAATAAGCCACTTCAATGGGGCAACCTCCAATAAATTACATAAATGAATAATTCTTGGATTATACAATTTACAAAACCTCCTTTCTATATATAGGAGTCCATGGGGCCATAATGTAATCCTAGTGGGGCCACAATGTAATCCTAGCCGACCTAACAATAATAATTTAAGGGCACAATAATAACAATATGGGGGTTACAAGGGTACAATAATAACAATAAGTGGGTTACACTAACAACAATAAGGGACTATACTAGTAATATAGGGACCTAACAGGATGTTTGCTACAATATCGTCTCAATAGATGCACAACGGTTATGTTCACCACCTTGGTTTGGACATCAGTTTGCGGATGAAAAGAAATACTCTTTTTCAACTTTGTGTCCATCATATTCCAAATATTGGACCAAAAATTCCCAACGAACCTGGAATCCCTGTCACTAACAATAGAAGTTGGCAAACCATAATAAACCCATACATGTTGAAAATAAAGTTCAGCAGTTTGTTCAGCATTAATTGTTTTCTTACATGGAATAAGTATACAAATTTTACTGAATCTATCCACAAATACATAAAGATAATCATGTTGTTTTATTTACATAGGTATACCTCCAACAAAGTCCATGGAGACACTCTCCCATGGCCTTGATGGTACCGGTAGTGGCGTGTACAACCCAAGCTTCCTATTGCTAGGCTTGCGTGTTGCACACATAGAACATCCTCTTATAAAACGTGACACACTATCTATCATGCGAGGCCAATAGAAATACCTCTGTAGATGTGCCATTGTTTTGATTATCCCAAAGTGTCCAGCAATAAGAGACAAATGAGCCTCTCTCATGACACTAAGTCTCTCTCCTTGTGGTATACACAACTTGCCCAAAAGAAACAACAAATTGTTATGCATGTGATAATCATTTTCCTCAACTTAATTCCCTTCACTCAAGCTAGCATACACATCTTGAAAATCAGTATCAGATGCATACTGTTCTATGTAACTCTCATGTACAATAGAATCATTTTTAATTAAATTAGAAGCACTTATAATTGGTCTTGAAAGCATATCAACAACTTTATTGAAACTACCTTTCTTGTACCTTATAACCAAGTGAAACTGTTGAAGAAATCCCATCCACCTAAAATTTCATGATTGCTGCAATTTTGTTTATGACTGCAAGTACTATAATGGTTGCTGATCGATATGTATAATCGTCTCTTTACCCATCAAGTAATGTTTCCACTTCTTGACGCTTTGTACCAATGCATACATCTCTTTGTAATTTGTTGGGTAATTAGTTACAACACCATTGAATGTCTCAGAATGAAAAGTGATAGGCTTACCATGCTGCAAAAGTACTGCGCCCATGGCATAATCACTAGCATTGGTTTGTATCTCGAATGGTTGTCTCAAATCCGATAATTCAAGGACCAGAGCTGAACCGATATTGTCTTTTAAAGCTTCAAAAGCTTGCTCATGTTTTCCTCCCCATTGGAAGCCTTTCTTCACACTTTCCATTGCATGCATAGGAGTTGCTATGTCAGAAAAGTTAGCAAGAAACTTTCCCCAATACTGAGTTGCGCCTAAGATAATTCTTACCTCGGTTATTGATTTGGGAGTGGGCCAATTCACAATGGATTCCAATTTAGAAGGATCAATTCTCAACTCGCCTCCTCCTAAAATGTGTCCCAAATAAACCAGATAAGTCTTTCCAAATTCGTACTTAGACATCTTAAGAAATAATTTCTCTTTCTTCAAAACATCAAGTACCCTTTTTACATGCAAGACATGTTCTTCTCTTGTTTTGCTGAAAATGAGTATATCATCTAAATACATAATCACAAAGTCATCAAGAAATGGACGCAAAAAATTATCCATAACATGTATGAAATTCGTCGGTGCATTACACAAACCAAATGACATAACCAACCACTCAAAGAGTTCTTGTTTGGTTTTGAATGCAGTCTTCCATATATCACTTTCTGCAATTCTTACTTGATGATATCCACTTTGTAAATATAACTTAGTGAAAAAAATTTCTTCTTTCAGCTAATCTAGAAAATCATCTATCCTTGGGAGTGGATATTGATTCTTTACTCAGTTATCTTGTTCAAAGCTTTGAAGTCAACACACATTTTCCAAGTCCCATCTTTCTTTGGAATCAAGACTATGGGTGAACCGTATAGCGAAGTGCTTGGCCTTATGACCAACATGTCCTTGATTTTCCTCTTTATTTCAACAATCTCCATTATCGACATGTGATACATGCCGATGTTTAGAATAGGAAAATCTTGTTGTAACTGAATCTCATGTTGAATCTCCCTTTTAGGAAGCAATCCTGTTGGCTCCTGAAACATCTCATGTTGTGCATCAAATACATCATATAAATCTGATTTCAACTTAGGATCACAATCTTCAAATGACTCATGATTAACATTAGCTTTAGGCTTAATCATTAGAAGAACAAAATTCTTACTTGAATTCACCAACCTTTTTACCTATTCAGCATTTGCCATTGCAATATTTGTCTTCTTGTGATGTGCTCTAACAATTTACTCCTTTCCATATTTGAATAAATGGTATTTGTTCTCATGGCGATTGGAAGATAACTTTCTTATCATACAAGTAAGGACTGCCCAACACAACACCCATAATATCAAGTGGAACCACATCTAATTCAACTGTGTCATCTAAATGTGCAAATATTGCAAAGTGCAATATGCACTTCTTTGAAACCTGTGAATTTGCATCCTTACAAATCCACCCAAGTGGATATAGTTTTGGATGTGCAATGGTCTCAAGATTAAGTTTCTTAACCAAGTATTCAAAGATTAAGTTTTCTTGTGACCCACTCTAAAACAATGTATCAATATTGGTATGTTTGGATATGACCCTCACTTGAAACAGTTCAATTCTCTCTTCTTGATTTGGAGCTTGTATGTGACAGTTTGAAGTAATAGTACTGGGTTTAGTTTCAATTTCTTTCCCCTTCATGTTCTTCAATCCCATGGGTGTAATTTTAGTTTCATCACCTGAATCTTCTCCTAAGTCATGTTGAGTTGTAGCTATAGTTTTCTACTTCCCTTTGTTATTGTTAAACTTGGGTCTCTTTTCAGGATGTAATTTCCAACAATTTTTCTCTTCATGGCCTTCTCTTGAACAATGTTTACAAACCAGTTTCTCTCCCTCTTTCTTGACAGATGCATTCTTTTTTCCCTTACCTTTTGAGGTCTTCTCTCTTTTTTTCCCCTTAAAAGGTTTCTTCCTACTCTCATCAGTAATTTTTTTCCCTCTTGCTTCTAAATGTGTAGCTTGAACATATATCTCATCTAAGCTCGTAGGGTTAAACATGAGAATAGTATGTCTTAGGTAGCTATGTAAGCCTCCTATGTACTTGAGAAAAGTATCTTGACTCTGCAAATCTACCCCTAATAAGAGAGCTCTTCTCCTAAATTCTTGGGTGTAGTCTTGTACAATTTGTCCTTTCAGTTGTCTAAAATTTTTCCAGTTCATTATGGCTTTCTACATGCGAGCTAATGGATAAAATATTGTTTTATTGCAGTAATGAAATCATTCCATGATAAAATAATCTTACCATTCTTTTTGATCTCCTCCTTTGTCTTGGCTTCCCACCAAACAAGAGCTACACCTTCCATAGTCAATGAATCTAGTTGGATTTTTTTATCATCATCATGAAGGTTTTGAATTCTCAAATAGACCTCCAATTTCCTAATCCAATTATCAAACTTTTCTACATTTACTTCACCATTAAACATTGGCAATTTAAACTTAACATCAAATTTTAGAAAAGGACTTTTACTAGTGTTCTTTGACTTGTGTGATTGGTGTATTGAAGATGAAATAGAGAATGATGATGATGAGGGTGAGGATGGTGAATTTCCACTGCCTCCATTTCATCCATTTCCCTTCTTTGATTTATCTTCATCATTGTGGTCTCCTGATGATCCCTGACCTTCCTTGTGTAGTTTGTATCCTTCTCCTTCTAGTCTTTCATTCCTTTCTTGATAAAGGACTCTCGCCATTTCAGTCATGTCAAGGAATTATTTCCTGAACACTCTTTCTTCTTCTTTGGGATCCACCTCTTCAGGGGCTTCTTCTTCTCCTGGAGGCATGCTTATAGCTTATTTTGCTTCTCTTGGAGGTGAACTAGGTGTTGGAGAATGTGGCAATCTTTCCCTCCTTTGTTGTAGCTCCCTTTGAGAACCTCTTGCTTCCACCAATTTGCCTTCTCCTCTCTTAAGCTTAAGCTTAGTAAGCATGAAAACCCCTGCAAACAGTTAAAAAATATTTGTGCACAAAAACACCAAAGATTAAACTCTGCTCTGATACCAACCTGATCTGAAAGGAGTGTATTATTTTTTTTGTGCTAAGTGTCCTTTCATTAATATAAACATGTACAATTTGTCTCAATTTATTTTCTTAAGGAATGAGTGTTTTAACCATGAAACATAGATGAATTTGTGAACTTTAAGCATTAAATAAGCCTTAAAAACACCATACATAAGTGTATAACAAAGAAATACAATCACAAATAAGTTTTACATAGTAGGCATGATGAATCGGTTCACCCCTCCTGGGCTACATCTGCTGGTCCAGCTCCCAATGGCATGTCCCTCTTTGTAATTACGCTCAAAATTGTAAATTACATGTGTTTACAGGCCTCTAATGACTATTTTTTCTACACCAATGGCTCCAAAATGCTCAAATTAGTCTAGGTAGACTCTTGTTTCACCCAAATTGGTCAAAAGTTGACCTCCCAATGCATTTTTCCCAATGTCAGCTAGAAAATATCCACTAATTGTGGAGAATTGCAGTTAATTGTCACTAAAAATAGAAATAACCCTAAAATTAGGGCGCCTGCAACTTTTCCACTAGAATAGACCGTTTACATTAATGTCGAGGTTTGGTCAGGGTGGTCACATGCCGACCCCCTGTAGTTAACTACACTTAACTGTTGGAACAACTCCGCATGATTGGAGAGCGGATACCAGACTCACGTTTCCGCAAACTATGGTATTCATTGCCACCCAAACCGCCCATGTGATAGTCTTCAATACTCCACCGGTATAGCCGCCCAAATGAAACTGTAAACTGCAAACTTTAGATGTTACTGCAGCATGTGATCAACTAATGTATTGTCGTCGATTAAGATTATTGTTGCGGGGTTATATAATGTTTTATGCCACATTTTTTGATATACCATGTGATCACTGTTTTGGGTCGCCAACAGGTTGGGACCACTGGCGGTCCCCTCCCCTACATATAAAAAATATACACAATATATTAATGCGAAAGACCTTAAGGTTAAGAATCATCTCGTAGGCAGACTGGTTATAGGTCTTCGCGGGCAGGCTGAAGGCCGGGGGGTCGACCCCCGCCCCCCAACTCCAAAAAATTTTAATCAACCCTCCTAAGGACACATGGTAGCCTCCGGGGTTGCCACGTGTCTCTCATCCAATGGCGCATTTACAAAACATCAATGGAAAGTAACCATCTCATACCACAAAAATCAATGGCCCAGATTAAGCCACATGGCGCGATCTGATTGGCTGTAAGAAAAGGGAATATTCCCTAGAATATGCCTTCTGCTGACTGTACCTACATGCTGACTGGGCATCTCAGTCACAAAATTTTTGTTGTTTGGGAAAACAGACAGAACACTATATCTTCCTCATACAACATTAGTTTTTCGAACCATTCATGGCACCAGAATTGCAACGATGAGACCTATCCAGTTGACCAGGTTCAGTCTTGTTTTGATCACTTTCAATTTTGATCATAAAACATGATCTCCTGATCAATACAAAAACACACACTACATGATGTGATTTTGGAAATAAATTAATAGTTGAGGATGTGGTGTTGTAATAGAGAGGTGGCAGTTTCCCATAATTCAGGGTCCATTGTAAGTTTATCTCGAACCTAAGAATCATGAATCCCCATAACAAGAGATTGAACATTATTACTGAAACCCCCCAAAATGGTAATTAGTACTAGAAAATATATAGATAAAGATATATGAACAAGATTTGAAGCAGTTTAAGATATAATCTAGTCAAAGAAAACTTACTCCTGTAATATGGCTTTATCACAGTGCCTTGAAATTTGTACCAGTGATATATCTCCTAGATCTGGGTTGTAATTTGTCAAGAATATTGCATAGAAGTATTGTTGACAATGTTGAGTCTCTAGCACAGTAAACCTTGTAGCTAATGATATACGATATAAATATAAATGGCACATTCATGTGTGTGAAGATAAATGACAGAGGTGTGTAGAAAATCATATGTAACATCAAGGGTTTAATTTGAATACTCCCTTTCATTGTGACAATATTTGAAGATCCCATTTCATTAGTTGAAATACCTCTGTGGATGAAATCTGAAGAGTATAAGCTGAGGAATTTTTTCAAAATATTTTATGGCATCTTATAATTTTTTGATCTATCTTGTAGAGAACACCCTTGGAACATTGCGATGAATACCTTGTTCACTTGAACATCCATAATTGTTGGTAGCTTACTACTATTGAATCTTGCTATATCCCTTATGGAGGATGGAATATCAAGTCATTGTCTCTAAAGAAATAGCTTGAAAAATAACATCAATTGCCTCTCCAGATATTCTATTGACAATATTTGCAGATATTTACATTTTTTGAGTGTAGGTATTGTATGCCTTTTGCAATGTATGAGAATTGTGAAAGGTGTGACATTGAGATATAATAAATTCATTGTACAAGAGTCTGTATTGTTGAATACACTATTGTGAAATAATGATTGCAGGGTAGTATAATGGCTCGCAGTTTATAATATTTGGCCCACTTAGTGTTCAAAGGCATCGTAATAGGTATCTATATACTCCCACAGAGGCAAAGCTATAGTCAACACCTGTCCACAGTGATATCAATATATTCATACTACTATGCTATTTGGTTTATCATCGTGGATCACTTCAGTAGCGTGACAGTGCCTCATTATGACAACTTGATATGTATATTAGTCTGCTTAAACTCCTTGGTTCGATTATTTGTTTTCCTTGAGATTTTCATTCTTTATGGTACAGATTAATTTCTCTAATGCAAGGCTTATCTAAAGTGGATAACAATGTTTTGTGCCTCATGATCATTGTGATTCGCATTATGATCAATGGTATTCATTGCAGTATAACATTTATATATATATATATATATATATATATATATATATATATATATCCTTGTGTTGATATCTCATACACAGTAACATTACTACACACATATATACACAATAACATGCAGTACTACATCACATATATATAGATACAGAAACATGCACTCCATGATGTGCTTTTCGTAATAAATTAATAGTTGAGGATGTGATGTTGTAATAGAGAGGTGGAACTTTCCCACAATTCAGGGTATCTTGAACCAAATAATCATGAATCCCCATAGCAAGAGATTTAACATTATTACTGAAACCCCCAAAATGGTAGTTAGTACTAGAAAATATATAGATAAATATATATGAACATTATTAACTTATAAGGAAACATCTCTTCGTTATGGGTGCAGGGTTGGCCCTACTCCCTTCACTCTGTTGCATGGATCACATTTTTATTCATCGCAATGATAGCATATTGAAATTATGTTAAGTTGTTTAGCTCCTAAAAATATTATTTTAACTTTTAGAAGGTTAAGAGTGGTTGGGAATGTGAAGGGATTAGTTAAACTAGGAGATTGGACTCGCCAAAAGGACTTACATGATTACCTCTTTATCACTTCCAATTAATAAATATACACCAAGCAATGCCTATGATAAATAATTCCCATCTCCAACGACAAGATAAAACTAAACAAACTAAATTTTTAAAATAATGTGGTTTATCTTTTGATAATTTGCAAGGCCACTTTTTACATTTAAAGTTTCAGTTGAAAGGACTCTGTTTTTCGCATGAACTACAAAGGAACAGGGTTTTGAGATGACTCACGAGTCACAACCCACTTCGATGATGCAAATTCAATCAAAATTTTATCAAGTTAAAACAACCTCTAAAAATCAAATCAAACTTTCACCCATTGAAAAATACTTGTTGACTTTCTTCAACCACGGCTATAAACATAGTTGGTGCTCTAATTTCAGGAGTAAAGAATCTTAAATACCTTGATCTAGATAACGGCTTCTAGAAAAATATGGAATGGCTCTCTAACTTTTGAAGCAAGAGGAAGAAACATATTCAACATGAAATTAGTAGCTGTAAGGTTAATATTTTTTAATTTTCAATGTCTCCAAACTCCTTCTCTTCTTGACCACATAATTAGATCATTATGGAAAATTTTTAACACAACGGAGAGGAATATGAATGTCTCATTACATTCTACACCCTAGATGAATGGAAATAGATGAAATATTCAAATGCGGCTCTAGATAATGCATTTCTTTCCATAGAAAACACTTCCAATATTTTAACAACACGATCAAACATTATTGGCAGGCATCTAATGCGGCCTTATCACAGTGCCTTGAAATTTGTAGCAGCGATATATATCCTAGATCTATGTTGTAAATTGTCAAGAATCTTGCATAGAAGTATTGTTAACAATGTTGAGTCTCTAGCACAGTAAACCTTGTAGCTACTGATATATGATGTAAATATAAATGGCACAATCCTGTGTGTGAAGATAAATGACAGAGGTGTGTAGAAAACCATATGTAACATCAAGGGTTTAAGTTGAATACACCCTTGCATTGTGACAATATTTGAAGATCTAATTTCATTAGTTGAAATACCTCTATGGCTCAAATCTGAAGAGTATAAGCTGAGGTAGTTTGTCAAAAGCTTTAATGGAATCATATCATTCTTTGATTTATCTTGTAGAGAACACCCTTAGAACATTGTGATGATTACCTTGTTCACTTGAACATCCATAACTGTTGGTAGCTTACTACTATTGAATCTTGTTATATCCCTTCTCGAGGTTGGAATATCAAGTCACTGTCTCTAAAGAAATATCTTGAAAAATAACATCAATAGCCTTTTCATATATTCTATTGACAATATTTTTAGATATTTACATTTGTTGAGTGTAGGTAGTGTATGCCTTTTGAAAATTCTGAGAATTGTGAAAGGCGTGACACTGAGATATAACAAAGTCACTATACAAGAGTCTGTACTGTTGAATACACTGTTGTGAAATAATGATTTCAGGGTAGTATATTGGCTCACAGTCTATAATATCTGGCCCACTTGGTTCTCAGAGGCATTGTAACAAGTATCTATATACTTCCATAAAGGCAAAGCTATAGTCAACACTATATTTGTTTCAATGGTATAACTATATATAGTAATCCTTGTGTTGATCTCTCATACACAGTCACATACACTACCACATATATATACACAGTAACATTACTACAGATATATATACATAGTAATATGCAGTACTACATCACACACACACACATATAGAAACATGCACTCCATAATGTGCTTTTGGTAATAAATTAATAGTTGAGGATGTGGTGTTGTAATAGAGAGGTGGTAATTTCCCACAATTCAGGGTTCACTGTAAGTTTATCTTGAACCTAAGAATCATGAATCCCCACAGCAAGAGATTGAACATTATTACTAAAACCCCCCAAAATGGTAGTTAGTACTAGAAAATATATAGATAAACATATATGAACAAGATTTGAAGAAATCTGAGATTTAAGTCAGAGACAGCTTACTCATGTAATGTGGCCTTATCACAGTGCCTTGAAATTTGTACTAGTGATATATCTCCTAGATCTGGTTTGTAATTTGTCAAGAATCTTGCATAGAAGTATCTTTGACAATGTTGAGTCTCTAGCACAATAAAACTTGTAGATACTAATATATGATTTAAATATAAATGGTACAACGTTGTATGTGAAGATAAATGACAGAGGTGTGTAGAAAATCATATGTAACATCAAGGGTTTAAGTTGAATACACCCTTGCATTGTTACAATATTTAAAGATATAATTTCATTATGACAATATTTTGAGATAGTTACATTTGTTGAGTGTAGGTATTGTATTCCTTTTTCAAATTCCGAGAATTGTTAAAGGCGTGACATCGAGATATAAAAAAGTCACTGTACAAGAATATGTACTGTTGAATACACTATTGTGAAATAATGATTGCAAGGTATTATAATGGCTCGCAGTCTATAATCTCTGGCCCACTTGGTGTTCAGAGGCATCGTAACAGGTATCTATATACTCCTGTAGAGGAAAAGAAATAGTCAACACTATATTTGTTTCAATGGCATAACTATATTAGAAATTCCTTGTTATCCCCATGTGCACAGTGACCTCAATATATTCATACTACTCTGTTCATTGGCTCATCATCATGGATCACTTCAGTAGCGTGACAGTGACTCATTATGACAACTTGATATGTATAATAGTCTGCTCAAACTCCTTGGTTCGATTCTTTGTTGTCTTTGAGATTCACATTCTTTATGGTGCAGATTAATTTCTCTAAGGCAAGGCTTATCTAAAGTGGATAACAATGTTTTGTGCCTCATGATCATTGTGATTTGCATTATTATCAATGATATTCATTGCAGTATAATATATATATATATATATATATATATATATATATATATAGTAATCCTTTTGTTGATCTCTCATACAAAGTAACATACACTACTACATATATATAAACAGTCATTAGGGGAATTTTGAGGTCTAAAATGGGCCTCCTAGGGAAATTATAAAATAATAGTGGAAAAAATCAAATAAGATTTGATGACATCATCAAATTTTAGAGGGAAAAATGAAAAAACTACTTTTTCAACTCATATTTTCAACTTATCTCCCAAAGTTTTTACTCAAATTTCGAGTGGGAGTACTCATTGGATGCGAAATTTAGTTCCTCATCCAAGGAGTACCCATGTTGCATACTTTCGATGGGTCCTACTACACGAAAAATGAGAAATACATAAATAAATAAATAAAACATGATTGTAATCACGTTTTTTTATGTATTTCCCATTTTTCATGTAGCAAGGTTCATTGAAAGTATTCAACATGGGTACTCCTTGGATGAGGAATTAAATTTTGCATCCAATGAGTACTCCCACTCGAAATTTGAGTAATCCAATGAGTACTCCCACTCGAAATTTGAGTAAAAATTGTGGGAGATAAGTTGAAAATATGAGTTGAAAAAGTAGTTTTATTATTTTATTATTTTTTAATATTTTTACCCTTTTATTTAAAAAATGGTAAATCATCCCCCATGGTTGACATCATCATCTTGAATCCTATTGGTTGTTATAAAGTTTATTTTTGTTGTACATTTTTCTTAGGAGGCCCATTTTAGACCTCAAAATTCCCCTAATGAACATTACTACACACATATATACACTGCAACATGCAGTACTACAACACACACACACACACACACATATATATATAGAAACATGAACTCCATGATGTGCTTTTAGTAATAAATTAATAGTTGAGGATGTGATGTTGTGATAGAGAGGTGGCAGTTACCCACAATTCAGGGTCCATTGTACGTTTATCTTGAACCTAAGAATCATGAATCCCCATAGCAAGAGATTGAACATTATTACTGTGTTGAAGCCTCGAAATTCATTGCAACAACATGGGGGATGACCACCCCGTCCAGACCTTAAAGTAGTTCATTTTCTGTTTGGAATAGTGGTTGTTTAACTAGGTCCCATTACCTTTTCTCATTCTCCAATTACTTAAAATATAAATTTTGTCTACCAATGGAGAAGAGAAAGTGATCCTTAAGCTAATTTAGGGCTCTACCAAGCCACAACTAAAGTTTTTCCTCTTTGGAAATATGACTTCTAGTAATGTAAAATTAAATCTAAATGTAAATTATTCTAAAATATAAGCAAAAGGAAATTTATCCTAATATTACCTCAATTAGGTAGATATAAATCTAACCCAGCCGAGAAAAATATATTTTAAATGATTGGGATTTAAATATGTCTCGCTTATAATGAATATCAAGTTAATGAATTAGTTCAATAATGTGACATTATGAATATCGAAACACATCTTATTCAAAGACCTCTTAACTAAGATAATCAACCAACAACATTTAGGAAGAACTTCACAAAAAATATTGATTGTTAAATCAGTAATTCAAATAATTAAACAATAATATGAGGAAATAGTTCACAACATATCACTATTTGTTAAATCAATATTAAAAGACAGATTTATGAGTAAATAGGTACTCGGAAATCAAAATTCAACCCATAAGAGAAGAGATAAAAAATAACATATAATTGAAACAAATTACTCATATCGACAATAGTGCACAAATATGAATAAAATGACACATTACTGCTATCATAAAATGAAACTAGTATTTAAAACAATAGTATTAGAAATACCAATTTATTGAATCTGTTTCTCTGGCTCTAGTCTCCAACAACCCTTTACAATGTTTGAACTTCTGCTTTTAAAACAAGAGTTGCAATAGTACAAACTTTGTTCTCCATACATAATCCAACACGCAAAGGAAAGATCCTCAATAATCCCAAGATCTTAGTTTTCTCTCCTCTACCCTACAACTCTAAATCATCTATACAATAGTTCCTTCAAGAATTCTTCAATTGCAGAGAAGAGGAGCCCTGAATACATTCTACAATCTGCTATTTATAATATTTACAAAAGAATTCCTTAATAGAAAAGTTGTTAAAGAGTGATTCTGCTCAATCAATTTTCATTGGTCCAAAAACATATTCTTCAATTGCTAGATAATTTTCATTGATTGAGATCTTCCTCTCCTCATCTCTTCAACTATTTTTCTGCAAAAAATAAATCAAAACTAAATTAAAATGCAAAAATAAAATCAAAATTCTAAATCTGGAATTTAAAACAAATCCAATTAAAACTTAATTATATAATTGAAAATAAAAAAAATATAAGCTTTCACTTGATTCCTATGGTGATCTAATTGGTCAAGGAGATCATTGACGAATGGATCTGCACTTAGAAGAAGTTGTGGGAAAATGAAAATGCAGAAAATAAAACTCAGAAAATTAGTTTTGTTTAAAAATTCGGAGCTTGGTATTCTGTTGAATTTTAGACCCAATAAATAATCAAATCAGGAAATGAAACCACTTCAAGAATAATCTCCATGATTTTATCTATTCAATGAGTCATCTTGGACCTCATTTGACTAAATAAAACTCTATTTATGAACTTCTAAAGTTAATGAGTCAAAAATGTCAGAATTCTGGAATTTCTATTGCCTCGGCTAAAAATCAAAATTTTTAGTTATAATCTATTTCTAAAATAAATTTTAATTATCTATTAATTAATATTAATTCATTATAATTACATTATTAATTTTAATTAATAAAAAATTAATTAAAAATTAATTTAATGATTGATTAAAATATTATAATATTAATATTATAATTGTATTATATAAAAAATATAATTAATATATAATAATATAATATTATTTTTTAAAATATTAAAATAACAAAAAAAATGTTTATGATTCACGTATTATGTGAGGGTGGAGAGTATGGAATGGAGGATGAGTGAGGGAGGATGGAGTGATAAGGAGGGTGAGTGGAATAGTGAGGTGGAGGGTGAGTGAGTTCATTGAGTTGGGAGGCATAAGGAGGTTTTGAAAAAGTTTATAATAAAAAACTTAACTTTTTGTATAAATCTCAAATAGCTTATCGCAAATCGCATTTTTAAAATTAGGTGTTTAATAAATGTGTGATGTAAAATTTTTATTGGAAGAATATTTAGATTGCATTTTTTTGGAAGGAGGAGAAAGGATGTGATGTGGGGGCTATGTGAGATTAACAATCCTACAAATTGGACTTTAGCCATTTTGCAATTTTGGGGTTTTGGGTTTGGCAATTTGTTTTAAAATAATAAGTTAGAGTAAATTACCAAGATCTCGAAACATGTTTTCGTCTATTGTACGATTTAGTTGAATCATTTTGTAGGACCATTAGTGAAAAATGAAAAAATTAATAAAAATTTAACCAGGGACTAATATTCACAATGAATGACTATTTTAATTGTAAAAATTGAAATATCATACACTTTATACATTTTTTAACCTTGGCGAGAAAATGATCAAACTTCAAAGGAGTGTATTTACAAACCAGTTGACCAAATGAAGCAAAAAAAGTATCGATGGAAATCTTGCTAAAAATCGAATTCAATGAGATGATCAAAATAGAAATCAGAAAAAAATGAAAAAATGGTAAAATTTTAGGACAATTAATTTAATGAAAATCATAAAAGGTGTTTAATCAAAAATTAATGACTAGTTATCTCTGATTAAAGATAATGAACTTAAATTTACCCAAAGGTTAAAAATAATGGAAATCACGAAATTGTCTAACAATGAAACATTTCCATAGGTTCAACATAAATAGATTAAGAAATATGAGTTTGTAAAGATAAGTACTTAAAACAAATTCGAGTAAAAGTGATGAATCCAAATTTAAGAAAAAATATGTTTTAAAACTACCTCATATGAAAAATAGAAGAAGGTAGAGATATGAGTTTTTGATAAAACATATATCCATTTTATGATTGTCTCTAACATCACTTCGCTGCCAGTGAGACTGAACAGTACCTCAGCAAAGTTGTCTTTTATGCCATACAAGCCTAGTCCCCCTGCCAGCGAGCATCCATAGCCCTGACAGGTTTACTTGTATTTCTCGTGCTTCCCCTTTTAATCACCCTCTTAGAAAAGAACATTTTCAAGCTTTTAGTTTATGATGTATTTGAGTGAAAGAGGTGGGATGGTAATAGAGATTTAAGTTTAATAGACATAATACTTTCATAATGTTTACTTCAAATTATTTCCCTAGAACTATCGATCAGAGGCTTTTTATGTCGAGGTGTGGGAGGGATTCATTGTATTAAACTCAAATCGATTCTTTCCTTGAAAAATTAAACTCAATAACCTAGAAAGGAAGTGTGTTCCTCCATGAAAATTACGAAAAGAAATAAGGTTTTATGGTTTCATAAAGATATGTCTTTAATGATAAATGAAATTCATTGAAATAGATAGAGTTAGGATATTTCTCATGTATGTTAATCGTTGTTGAGCGAGGAAAAACCTTTTACATAAATCATGACATAGTCACCAAAATCAAAACAAAACTAAAATCAAAGGAAAATAATTCAAAATTAAAGTAAGAAAAGAAATCAACAAGAAAAAATAAAAATGAAGAAAGAAAAATATAAAAGAAAAACAAAATTTAAAAGATAAACTCCAACAAAACTATTTATATAAATTTCTCAACAAAATATTATAAAATTAAATAAGCATATGTACATTCCTTCTTATGTTGAGATTTAAAAAAAAAATTAATCTTGCATAAGAAAATGAGATTCTCAAAATGTAGAGGATGAATTGCCATTATGAGGTAAAATTCAGCCCAAATGAAAAGGTCTCTGTCTGCTGCAAATTTTCCTTCTTCAAGACAAAACCGACATAAAAGCATATTAACTGTTTTCTAATAAAAATAATGCTTAAAGATACAGATTAGAGGTCGAGAAACTCCCCAATTTAGCTGATTCGAGGAGGATCATTACTGTTTCTTTCAAGAATCTCAAAAAGCAAAATAAAATGAACTTTGAAAACTGATCTAGTAGAGATGCGAAAGGTTCATGAAGACCAGTAAAAATAGAGATCGAAATCAACAAAAACAACACTGAAACAAAAAGTGAAGAAATTAAAATAAATGAAAGTGGGCATATAAAACTTACCATTGGAGAATTGCATTTAATTTTACCTGAAGAAGATGATTCTCTCCAATACAAGTTAACTTCTTTCTTTAATTAGAATTGGAAACATGAATAAGTTGAATTAATTGAAATCTTATTCACCCAAAATCATTATTTATCAAATCTAAACTAAAGCAAGCAGTAAACTAGAAGAAAGGGGCATTTCATGTTTCAAGGAATCAGAGATAAATCGAATCCATCAGAAATGAGGATGAAGATATGCTTCTTTATGAATTGCGGCGATGAATGTTCTCTTTGCTTCTTCCATTCTTAATTTATATCATCCCCAAAATATTGAAATTGATTCAAAATCTTGAATAATGTAATAGTATATGAAGAGGACTTGAATCTTTATATGATAAGTATGGAGTGAAATTCAAAATAAGAGAGAATTAAAAATATGAATTAATCATTGGTAAATTACCTTTACTTGTTCCAAATTCCTTATTAGTGAAAGAGATTGCCGAGAAGAGTAAAAGCAGTCTATGTACATACACTGTGAAGAATGTATATCCCTTTAGTCATAGAGTCATCCCTATGAATGAATACTTGGATTTGGCCGAAATTATGATTAAAATAAATCCAAGTTTTTGGACCACCATGATAACATGAAAGTAGCATATGTATTCAAAGGATAATCAAATGTGACTTCATGAAACATAGAAATGTAATGATCAGAGACCTACGAAGATTCTTAACCCGATATTCTGAAGTTGTAATTTTCTAGAGAACCAAAGCAAAAGGTAAGAGCTCAAGTTTTCCAAAATTATAGATGGAAAAAAAATTGATAAATAAAGATCTTTCTTGATAATGTTTCCAAGGACATAATTTTTCAAAAGTGTAATGAAATTTTCACCTCCGTTACAAGAAATATTGGTATTTAAAATATTAAGGGCAGCAAGATCCTAAAACAAAAGATTTTATGTAACTTTAAAAACCAAAATTACGATATTGATCATGTCTAATAAGAAATGCTTGATAAATATATAATGTAAAAAAAAATTTGTTTTTTTTTTTAAACATCAAACATGCTCATGTTAGAGGTAAAAATTTCGTAATAGTTTATAAATAGCTATAATGACTTTCATTCCAATAATGAGATATTTTAAGTTTTGTAAAATGATTGCAAGGGAACTTACAATCACCTGTAAAATAAGTTTCTAAGAGAGGAATTCAAGATTAAATAAATATGAAAATAAATCAAGTGACAAATATCTCAAAATCCTTTTCTGAAGCCAAAATCAATTTTACAAAATTTTGAAACCTTTAAATTCCAATGAAGATAGAAAAATATAGGTCATTTCCTTTGCTAAATGTGTTAGACAAGATAATGGAAATAAAAATAAATGTGAAGCTTGGAGACGTAATTCTTAGAATTCTTTTTAAATGCTTCTGATATAAGAAAAACCCAATAGTCTAATAAGAAAACTATGAAATTATGAGGAAAATATCGAAAAATGAAAAGCAGAGGATCGGGATTCCAAAATTCATCAATTAGAGGCTCTAGGTCTTTATAGAAGAAATGAATATAACTAAAGGGAAAAACAATTTGGCGAGTGTGACACAATGGTTCAACTCATCTTAGAAAATTGTAAGATTTGGAACAAGCATAGATAAAATCACGGATAAGAACATTCACTGCAAGCATTTTTATGCGAAATTTCCTTGATTTATAGCAATTTAGAGCAATAACAAGCATAAGAATTTCATTCTAGATATACCAATGAGAGGTAGAATATGAAAACATGCATTCACATGGTCTTCCGTATAGGTCAGTGCCTTGCCGAATGTTCGCCTTGTGAGATTCTTTACCATGCATAACTTAAAAGCTACAACTTCCACCTTTGCCGATATGTGATCAAGTTTTATATAATAATTTAAAAGACAATGGTGGAGAAGTATATATCGACATGTATCGCATCAGAAGACCTTAAGACAAGGCTTCATTTGAGTTTTGCGATGTGATATAAGTGTTGCTATGGAAAAGTTGCAATATGAGCATAGTCATATCGGATATCAGAGAATAATTAAGACATAGATAGTAGATGCCGATATTATTGTTGTGATATCGAAAATGCGATAAATGACATGGATCATTGGTGGGATCGGCTTTGGGTTTTATAAGAAATCGGCAATTAGAATATTTGAGCACAAGATGTAACATTGTTGATATGCCGATGTGCGATGAAGAAAATACCTGATAGTTTTATTATGTGGATTTAATGTCATATTGGATCTGGGACATCATAGCCTTTAAACATATGCCCCTACCAAACTTGCAATTTATGAACAGACGCGATATCTTTCAGAACTGAATTTAAATGTCGTATGGGGTCCAGGTTATGTGGACATCACAATTTTTAGCGAAGTAATTTTATTGGAGAATGAGTGAGAAGGAATATAAGAGGTCTTGCATCATATATTTCCTATCGGGAATTGTTAAGAGGTGCTTCAGATCAAATGTTTTGATATGGATGATAGGATATCAGACGGAAAGGTTCATAAGAGATCGGAGAGAATGGGCATATCAGGGGATTAGAGATATTTGGAGTATGCTCATTTGAGAACCTCCGATATGTGAATTGCAATATATGACGTGCCATATGTGGGGCCGATGATTTATTAAAGTAATCAATTCAAAAATAAAGTGATTAATTCAACTTTTCTTTTTAAAAAATAAATAAATAACCCTTTAATAATTTAATTAATTGTCGGAATATCTAATCGGAAAGTAATTTTATCAAATCTTTCTTATGAAGAGAGTTGTGAAGTATAATGATCCGATATGAATCTTCCAACAATTTACTAAGACTTATCATGATTTCAATGAATAGAAGCAAAACTAGATAATCCTCAAATTTATATGAAATCATAAATACTTCCCTGAACATGTTGCAGATTTGAGAAAAGTGTTGGTTGTTTTCTTATCTCAGATCTACACAATCAAATAAATGAAAACCTTCAAAAGAAACAAAATACA
Source organism: Pinus albicaulis (assembly GCA_034641835.2). Lineage (NCBI taxonomy): Eukaryota > Viridiplantae > Streptophyta > Pinopsida > Pinales > Pinaceae > Pinus > Pinus albicaulis. The sequence continues at coordinate 1,083,281,589 of CM076582.1, forward strand.
AATAATATATTACTTTTGAAAAAGTAAAACTAACAATAGATGAAGATGAACCTGCAAACTACGTACCTTGAAAATTTTGACTGTAAATTTTACCTCATGAATCTTCAATTTCTCGCACGTTCAATATCATCTATTTATTTGATATAAAAATTTTAAATAATGAATTTTCAAATTGCATCCGCCTCAAATTTATATCAGAGGAGAAGAGTGGTGAAAACAAGCTCTTTTCAGGAATACTTCAGAATAAAAAATTGTCAAGTTGTAGCAAATCCTTGGAATTTCTTCATGTATGATTAATGTGATGAATTTTTTGCATAACAAGACAATTATGGGCTTCAAAAATATGTATGATCTGATTATTCAAGATCTATTAAAATTATTTAGGCCACTTTTCCAAAAATGTTAAAGGGGATGCTTACAAGGAGTCAAATTCCTTACTTGATTATTTTAAAAATCTACAATAATGAAATAAATGAAAAAAAAATATATATATATATATATATATATATATATATATATATATATATATATAATCTGAATTACTCCATTCCTATTTCTAACTTAATGAAGAAAACATGACTAGGTATAGTCATACTTCCAATGTAACCACTCTCTCATTTTAATTCTTGCATTTATGTACACATCAAACATTAGTAACAAGAGCATAAATATAATTAAATAAAGGAAACGAAGTTTGAAAATAGAATGTACATTTATTGTTAGCATCTTATTTACAATCACCTTATTTTGAAATGTCCTTTCCAACTTAATTTCGATTAGATCATAGAAATCTGGATGGATTTCCATTATTGATTGAGAGAAGTTCAAAAGAGAGGATGTTATGCCAGATTGTGAATAAGAAATTTTAGATACAATGGTCTGCACTATTTTGTTAGTGTTATATTCAAGTGTTCAATTATTAACAATTTTTCGTGAAGGAAAACTTTCCAAATGTCTTTCAAATGGATCAATGAAAAATGGATGAAAGTGCGATAGAGCCAACAGAAGATTATTAATTGAATTAAATTTTTGGTCATATTGTGAAAATACACTCTCTTGCTGGCACTTCTTTCGAGAAGTAAGAAGTAATTGATAAGGAATAAACATCAATTGAAATTGAAAGTTTAATAACTATTGATGTTCATGATTATAATTTGAATCTTCATTTTTCCATTGAGGCAATGCATTAATTGAGTGTTCAAATTTGAGCTTCTCAATACGCTAGCACAAAGTATCTAAAAATCGAAGACTAAAAATAGAAAGTAAATATGAAGTTAAGAATAAATGTTGGAATAATAACAAAACTGAATCATAGTTTACACTAGTGTTATAATTATTGTTACACCGCAATTAGGATTGACTTAAGGCAATTTCCTCTTCACAATAATTGGGCAGAATAATGCAATAAGAATGATTGATGATACCAACTTGTGAATTTGAGAAAGGGTTCATTAGGGGAATTTTGAGGTCTAAAATGGGCCTCCTAAGAAAAATGTACAACAAAAATAAACTTTATAACAACCAATAGGATTCAAGATGATGATGTCAACCATGGGAGATGATTCACCATTTTTTAAATAAAAGGGTAAAAATATTAAAAAAATAATAAAATAATAAACTACTTCTTTTCAACTCGCATTTTCAACTTATTCCAAAATTTTTTACTCAAATTTTCGATGGAAAGGTTTATTGGACGTGAATTTAATTCCCCATCCAAGGAGTACCCATGTTGCATACTTTCGATGAACTCTACTACACGAAAAATGAGAAATACATTAAAAACGTGATTGTAATCACGTTTTTTTATGTATTTCTCATTTTTCGTGTAGTAGGACCCATCGAAAGTATGCAACATGGGTACTCCTTGGGTGGGGAATTAAATTTCACATCCAACGAGTACTCCCGCTCGAAATTTGAGTAAAAACTTTGGGAGATAAGTTGAAAATATGAGTTGAAAAAATAGTTTTTCCATTTTTCCCTCTAAAATTTGATGATGTCATCAAATCTTATTTGATTTTTTCCACTATTATTTTATAATTTCCTTAGGAGGCCCATTTTAGACCTCAAAATTCCCCTAATGATGACTATGAATAAGAATGCGAGCTTGATCGTCATATAAATCATAGATTGGAATGGTTTCTTGAATGTTGAATTCATGAATATGATTAATTGTTTGAAAATTCGAACTATTTGAAACAATTTCTGAATTAAATTGTTCTTCTTTCACATGTGATTCGATTTTGATCATGAGGATTCAGTTGTCAAGAAGATAAATTAATATCCTCAATGTCAAAGTATATATCTTAAATGACCTCAAAACATTCATTAGAATTTCCTTTGATCTCATTCTATGTATCAAAACACGAAGGAATATTGAGCTCATGTTCATTAATGCCTGAAAAATGATCAATAATTAATTCTCTGTCTTGATAAAAACTAATCGGCAATTCATTTAGATCAGCCTTTCTTTTTTTTGAAATACCTTTAACGGGAAGAGAGTATTGGGATGAAGGGAAAAATATGAATTTAAAATAGTGCATTTGAAAATGTCTCTATTTGAGAACTCTTGTGTATCTTCTTCATTACAAATTTTAGATTTCAGATCATTTACTTGGCTACTTGTGCTTTCTTGAAGAATGTTGCTTTGTTGTCCTGAATTTTTCATTTTCTCATCGTAAAATAATTCAAAAATTTGTATAGTTGATTGCGTATTAATGGAAATTTTAATCGCTGCTTGTACTTGTTGGATTATGCTCTGAGTTCCTGATTCTAACTCACATTTATTTTCAGATTTCAAAGTGGCATCTTCTTCAAGATTGCTGCTAATATCTTCTTGCATTTGAATAGTGAAATTTTCCAAGCTTTGTGATTGAGATTCATTGAAATGTGAAGGTGCACTTTAATCATTATCAATATTGTAGGAAGTTTGTACTAAATGAAGGAATTGATCATACATAATAGAGGCCACTTCATCATCATTTTTTTGCACCTCCATATTGGAATTTTCAATAATGTTAATGAAATTGGAGAGATGGAGCAAAGCTTGAAATAATATTACATGGATTATAATAGGAGGAAGAGAGAAAATATGTTTAAACCAAAATAATATTTCCTCTTTCGAAGGTTTATCTTCAATTTTAGATTTTAAATAATTTAAACGAAACCTAATGATAAAATCAATTAAAGATTCATTTTTAAATCTTTGTAAAAATTTAAATTTGTCACATACATTTTCATAGATATATCCATCAAATTTATAAAGGAATATTGTAATAAATTGTTCCCAACTGTGAATTGAGGTAAGTGGAAGTGATTGACACCACCTTTTGGTTTTTTCCAATAATGTAAGAGTAAAAATCTAGCATAAAATACTTTTATCAATTTCATGAAAAGTAGAATTTGAAAAATTTTGAATGAAATGTAAAACGTGATTAGATGCAGAAGTATTCCTCTTACCATTAAACTTTACCTGAGATAAGAGTTTTACTATTTTTGGTGGATTATTGGCAGATGCACTTCCAGAAATATAACTCCAAATTAGAAGTTTTAAAGGATCCATTGTGATGAAAATGAAATGTTAGAATACAAAGACTCTAGTAGATAGAAAAGGTTCAGGCCCTTCTTCTAGCACCAAAATGTTGAAGCCTAGAAATTCGCTGCAACAACATGGGGTATGACCACCCGGTTCAGACTTAAAGCGGTTCCTTTTCCATTTGGAATATCGGTTCCGACTGGTTTAACTAGGTCCAGTTACCTTCTTTCAATTTCCAATGGCTTAAAATATAACTTTTGTGTACCAATGGAGAAAAGACATTAGATTGTCCTTCTTGCTGATCAGGAAATAAAATGATCCTTAAGCTAATTTAGGGTTCAACCAAGCCACAACTAAAGTTTTACATCTTTGGGAAGAGGACTTCTAGTAATGTAAATTATTCTAAAATGTAATCAAAGGGAAATTTATCATAATCCTATCTCAATTAGGCAGATATTAATCTAACCCAACAGAGAGCAAGATATTTTAAATAACTGGGATTTAAATATGTTTGGCTTATAATGAATATCAAGTTAATGAAGTAGTTCAATAATATGACATTACGAATACCAAAACACATCCTATTCAAAGACTTATTAACTAAGATAATCAACCAACAATATTTAGGAAGTTCACAAAATGATATTGATTGTTAAATCAATAATTCAAATAATTAAACAATAATATGAGGAAATAGTTCACAACATATCACTATTTGTTAAATCAGTATTAAAAGACAAATTCCTGAGTAAATATTTACTCAAAAATCAAACTTCAATCCATAAAAACAGAGATAAATAATAACATATAATTGAGACAAATTACTCATATCGACAATAGTGCACAAATATGAATAAAATGAGAGATTTATGATATCATAAAATGAAACCAATATTTAAAACAATAGTATTATAAATACTAATTTATTGAATTTGTTTCTTTGGCTTTGGTCTCCAACAATCGTTTACGATGCTTGAACTTATGCTTTTAAAACAAGAGATGAAATAATACAAACTTTGTCCTCCATACATAATCTAGCATGTAAAGGAAAAATCCTCAGTAATCCTCAGATCTAAGTTTTCTCTCCTCTACCCTACAACTCTAAATCCTCTATACAATAGTGTTTTCAATGATTATTGAATTGCAAATAAGAGGAGCCCTAAATACATTATACAATCTGCTATTTATAATATTTATAAAAGAATTCCTTAATAGAAAAGTTGTTAAAGAGTGGTTTTGCTCAATCAATTTTTATTGGTCCAAAAACATATTCTTCAATTTCTGAAGCATTTTCATTGATTGAGATCTTTTTTTCCTCATCTCTTCAACTGTTTTTCTGCAAAAAAAAAATCAAAACTAAATTAAAATGCAAAAATAAAATCAAAATGTCAAATATGGAATTTAAAACTAATCCAATTAAAACTTAATTATATAATTGAAAAATATAAGAAATCTAAACTTTCACTTGTTGCTTGTGGTGATCTAATTGGTCAAGGAGATCATTGATGAATGGATCCGCACTCAAAAGAAGTTGTGGGCATCTGAAATGTAGAAAATAAAACGCAGAAAATTAGTTTTGTTTAAAAATTCGGAGCTTGATATTCTGCTGAATTTTAGACTCACTAAATGATCAAATTTGGAAATGAAACCACTTCAAAAATAAGCTCCATGATTTTATCTATTCAATGAGTCATCTTGTGCCTCATTTGATCAAGTTAAACTCCATTTATGAGCTTCCAAAGTTAATGAGTAAAAAATGCCAGAATTCTGGAATTTCTATTGCTTATGCTAAAAATCAGAATTTCTAGTTAAAATCCAATTCTAAATTAAGTTTTGATTATCTATTAATTAATATTAACTAATTATAGTTACATTGTTAATTTTAATTAATAAAAACTTAATTGAAAATAAAATTAGACTAATTAAAAATTAATTTAATCATTGATTAAAATATTATAATTGTATTATATAAAAATTATAATTAATATATAATAATATAATATTATTTTTTAAAATATTAAAATTACAAAACAATGCTATGTGAGGGTGGAGAGTATGGAGTGGAGGATGAGTGAGGGAGGATGGAGTGATAAGGAGGGTGAGTGGAATAGTGAGATGGAGAGTGAGTGAGGTCACAGAATTTAACCCTTCATATAAATCTCATATTGCTTATCACAAATTGTATTTTTAAAATTGAGGTTTTTAATAAATATGTGAAATGCAATATCTCAAATTTTTATCGTAAGAATTTTTAGATTGCATATTTTTGGAAGGAGGTGAAGGGATGTGATGTGGGGTCATGTGAGATTAACAATCCTACAAATTGGACTTCAGTCATTTTGCAATTTTAGGGTTTCGGGATTGGAATTTTTTTTAAAAATAAAAAGTTGGAGTAAATTACCAAGATCTCGAAACGTGTTTTCATTTATTGTACAATTTAGCTGGGTCATTTTGTAGGATCGTTAGTGAAAAATGAAAAAATTAGTAAAAAATTAACTGGGGATTAATATTTATAATGAATGACTATTTTAATTGTAAAAATTGAAATATCATACACTTTATACATTTTTAACCTTGGCGAGAAAATAATCAAACTTCAAAGATGTGCCATTTACAAATCGATTGACCAAATGAAGAAAAACAAGTATCGATGGAAAGCTTAGTAAAAATCGAATTCAATGAAATGATCAAAATGGAAGTCTGACAAAAATGAAAAAATGGTAAAATTTTAGGACAATTAATTTAATGAAAATCATAAAAGGTGCTTAAGCCAAAAATTAATGAAAAGGGTCCCCATTATTGAAGTAAATAATTCAAAAATGGGGGGTGTTGGGTTTTCCCTACAGCATACTAAAGCCCCCCAAAACGATAGTTAGTACTAGAAAATATATAGATAAATATATATGAAAATTATTAACTTACAAGGAGACATCTCTTCGTTGTGGGTGTAGGGTTAGCCATACTCCCTTCACTCTGTTACATGGATCACATTTTTTTCATCACAATGGTAACATATTGAATTTATGTTAAGTTGTTTAGCTATTAAAAATATTTTTTAAACTTTTAGAAGGTTCGGAGTGGTTGGGAATGTGAAGGGCTTAGTTAAACTAGGAGATTGACATCTCCAAAATGACTTACATGATTACCTCTTTATTACTGCCAATGTATATACACCAAGCAATGATTATGATAAATAATTCACATATCCAACAACAAGAGAACCCTAAACAAACCAAATTTTTAAAAGAATGTGGTTTATCTTCTGATAATTTGCAAGGCCACTTTTTACATTTAAAGTTTCAGTTGAAAGGAATTTATTTTTTGCATGAACTATAGAAGAACAAGGTTTTGAGATGCCTCATGAGTCACAACCCACTTCGACGATGCAAATTCAATCAAAACTTTATCAGGTTAGAACAGCCTCTAAAAATCTAATAAAAATTTCACCCATTGAAAAAGACTTGTTGACTTTCTTCAACCAAGGGTATAATCATAGTTGGTGATCTAATTTCAGGAGAAAAGAAGCTTAAATACCTTGATCTAGATAAGGGCTTCCAGAAAAATATGTAATGGCTCTCTAACTTGTGAAGCAGGAGGAAGAAACATATTCATATTTCTTACTTTTCAATGTATCCAAACTCCTGCTCTTCTTGACCACATCATTAGATCACTATGGACAATTTTTAACACAACGAAGAGGAATATGAATGTCGAATTGTGTTCTACACCCTAGATGAATGGAAATAGAATGAGTCTTCAAATGGGGCTCTATTTAATACATTTATTTCCATAGAAAATACTTCCAATATCTTAACAACACGGTCAAACATTATTGGCAAACATCTAATGCGGGCTTATCATAGTGCCTTGAAATTTGTAGCAGTGATATATATCCTAGATCTAGGTTGTAATTTGTCAAGAATATTGCATGGAAGTATCGTTGACCATGTTGAGTCTTTAGCACAGTAAACCTTGTAGCTACTAATATATGATGTAAATATAAATGGCACAATCCTATGTGTGAAGATAAATGACAGAGGTGTGCAAAAAATCATATGTAACATCAAGGGTATAAGTTGAATACAGCCTTGCATTGTGACAACATTTGAAGATCTAATTTAATTAGTTGAAATACCCTTGTGGCTCAAATATGAAGAGTATAAGTTGAGGGAATCTGTTAAAAGCTTTTATGGAATCATATCATTCTTTGATCTATCTTGTAGAGAACACTTTTGGAACATTGTGATGATTACCTTGTTCACTTGAACATCCATAATTGTTAGTAGCTTAATACTATTGAATCTTGCTATATCCCTTCTAGAGGTTGGAATATCATGTCACTGTCTCTAAAGCAATAGCTTGAAAAATAACATCAATTTCCTCTCCAAATATTCTATTGACAATATTTCAGATAGTTACATTTGTTTTTTTTTCTAATTTATTCTACTTCTATTATATTATACACAACAAAACATTACAATGCTCGTCCTCCGAGATTGGTAAGCCAATTCCGGAGGGAAGTATCAAAATTTTAATAGCAAAATAAGGACTACCCCAGGTGGGGAAACCAGTCCATAAGTAGAGAGTATTAAGAGTTTCCCAAGATGGGAAACCAACATATCTAGTTTTGAGACTGAAAATGTAACATAATAGTAAAAATTTCCAAAACATTTGCAAACTAGATAATGCAAAAATATAGCTGGAGTTAGAGGTGAGCACCCATCAATTAAACTTAGGGTAGGCCGTCATTCTTCTCAAGAGGGCTGGGAGCTTCCTCCATGATCCTGCAAGCATAAAATGACTCGTCCTCCTCCCTGTTCGACGCGTGGACAAAAGACGGAGCTAGAAGCAATTCCTAGGCAGTTGGCGCGTTGGAGGAGGCTGCATGTAAGTTGGTGTCATATTCCTTGTTGTCCTCATCACTGCTTGAGCTGCGACCACTGCAAGAACCTGTGCCACTGCTAGAGCGATGACTGCTGCTGGAAGCGCTCTGCACAAACATAGCTTTCATTTTTTGGGGAATGGAGATAGGTATTGCCTGAATTGTGGATTTTTGAGGGCGCTTTTTTGGACGAAGACCCGAGGATTCAGGCGGGGGAGGTGGGAGGTGAAGGGACAACTGAGCAAAAAGGTTGACAGCGTCAAGCAAACTCGGCTCATCCCAATCCACAGAGAGGTTCACCTCCCTGCTAATAGCCATCGACAATGGGGGTCTGGAAGGGAGGCCACGCCTACCCGCACAATGATAGCACATTCTATGTCACCTTGGCATGATGAGAGGGGAAGAGGAAGCTCGAGACAGGGAGGGGATGTTCTCAGGAGTAGTAGAGGAGCATCGAGACTAAGAAAGGGGGCCATCACATCGAGACTGAGTAGAGCTAGAAGCCGAGGGAAAAATGGAAGTGCCAGAGGCAAACATAGAGAGCCTGATGGAGAGCAGAATGGAGGCAGGAGGAGCACAGAGGGCAGATTTAAGATTCATTGATGCTGGAAAAGGCCAAGTTAATGCATAGCAGCCAAAGGACGTCACGTGAAAGCTAGTGAGGTTGGTAATTAAGGGAGCCATGCTCTCGCATTTATCAACGGGCAGGCGACCATGTGCAAGTGCGTGGGGCAGACAAGTGCCCTGCCACATGGCATCCAAGTGGCCCATCTTGTCAACGCTGGGCATCCGCATCCGGGGGGCGAAGATATTTGTGCACCAGGAGAGTGTAGTCATTTTTTAGGGCTTCATCATCAAGAGTGTGGAGTTGAATTGTGGTAAGGGAGGCGCCATGAGTAACTCCTTTGTTGGCTAAGAGGTCTGCAACTGCATTGGAAGTTCTTCTAATGTGTTTGAAGGTGACTGCTACATGGCTGAGGAGCCAATGCCAAAGGAGCTTGAAACATGATGCTAATATCCAACTCATGTTGAATTTAGAAGCAGAGGATCTAGCCTGAAGACGATCGGCTATGTCGATGATGATTGGGAGTCTCCTTCAATTTCCAAGGGGAAGAAATGGTTCTCTTGAGCAAGGAGGAGACCTTGAAAAAGCCCTTATAGATCATTTGAATCGTTGGTATCTCATCCAATGGAGATGAAGTAGATCAGTAGGGCCTCTCCTTCCGAATTTTTGAAAATCCCCCTGAAACCTGCATCCCCAGGATTTCCCTTTGAGGCACCATCAAAGTTGAGCTTGAAGAGGCTAGGAGGAGGGGGGGACCAAGTGCTAGGAGAGCTAGGAGGATGGTATGAAGGAGGCTCAAATATCGGATGCGAGTGAAGTGAGATATTCCAGTTGGTCCAGATGGTTTTTTCTTGAGGGAGGGAAGGGAGATCAGAGTCCTTCCATCTATGAAGCGCGAGGGATTCCTGAAGGTTACTGCAAATGGTGGTCCAAAGGATGTCTGAACAGGTGATTTGATCCCAAAATATTCGATGGTTGCGTTCCTTCCAGATTGTCCAAAGAAAATTCCCAGGGAGGATGATCCATAGGGAGTTGAGCAGATCGTTGAGGAAGGGGGTAGAAGCCAGGTCTAGATAGTATTGAGAATGTCCCCTTGATTTCTATCTGATCTTCTATTGAGCAATGTCGCTTTGTCCAATAGAATATTAGCAAGAGTGCATGAGTTGAATAGGTTCTCAATGTTTTCTTCCATATTACCACAATTCAGACATCATGAGGGACCGATGAATCCTTTTTTGAGCAGGTTATCCCAGGTGAGGATGCACCTTTTGTTGAGAAGCCTGAGGAATGTGGAGATTTTGGGCCAGATTCTGGGATGCCAAATTTGGGACCAGATATAATCTTGGGGAGTCTGAGGATTGGGGAGGAGCAGGAGGTAGGCTTCTTTGGTGGTGAAGGTACCTCGAGAAGTGTATCCCCACCACACGATGTCATCCCCTTCTATAAAGCGTATTTTCCTTTTGAGCATTTCTAGGTTGATGTCCTCAGTGAGCTGAAGCCCTCGATCCTCTTGCAGACGGTCAGCTGGTAGCCACTGTCGGTAGTTCAAAGTGATATGAGGATTCTAGAAGTACTTGATTTTGGGATTCTCTTGATTGATTAGGATATTCTGCCAATCCAAATTGGGAAAAGAGAATCTAGTTTGGGCATTTGGTGCAAAGAATCCTCCCAAAACTTAGTCTAAGATCCTGATTGTACCTCCTAGAAGTTGTGGTCCCGTACAAGAGCCCTGTGTTGTTTGGTTGCTTTCCATATGAGGGAGCCGTCTATCTCAATGTCGAGGCGAATCAGATCCCTGGATGGCCAATTATTTGCGTATTTGGAGAGCCAAAGTTGTGCCTAGAGGATTTCAGGATTGGAGATCCAGTGCCACAATATTTTTGCTCCCATTATTGCATTGTTGTGTTGAGGATCTCTGAGCCCTAGCCCACCTGAATTTTTAAGGACGCAAACATCATGCCAATTACCAACGCCCATTTCCTATTATCTTGCTTGCCTCCCCAAAGGAAATTTATTTGAAGGTTTATGATGGCTTTGAGGACCCACTTGGGGGCGGCCAAGACTGAAAAGAGGTAAAGAGGCATAGACTAGAGGATAGACTTAATAAGGACTAGGCGGCTAGCTAAATTGAGAGCACGATGGGTCCAGAGGGAAAGCTTATTTTCCAGTTTGTCCAAGAGATCTTTCCAAGAGGAATGCTTGATGGCTGAGTCAATGAGGTGGGGGGCAGATATTTTGAAGGGGGATAGGAGATGGAGAACCCCATAATTCTAGCAATGTTGCGCTGGGTGAGGACAGGAGTATTGAAGAAGAAAATTTGGGATTTTTCATTATTAACAGTAGGGTCAGAAGCTAGGGAGAAGCAGTCCAGAATATCTTTGAAGGATTTGGCTTCTTGAATGGAAGGATGACCAAAGAGCATGTTGTCATCAACAAATTGCTGGTGGGAGATAGGAGGACAACGATGAATGCTCAGCCCTCTGAGAGAGCTGGATCTGACAGAATGAGTGATGAATCTGCTAAGCCCTTCCGCCATGAAGACAAAGAGGAAAGGGGAAAGGGGATCACCTTGACAGATACCTCTGGAGGGTGAAAAGGGAGAGGAGGGAGAGCCATTAAGCAGAATTGATAAGATGGGGATGGAGATCAGGCTCATAATCCAGCAAATCCAAGTAGAACTGAAGCCAAAGGCAAGCAACATTTGGTGGATATAGTTCCAGCCGAGTTTATCAAAAGCTTTGGAAAGGTCGATCTTGAAGAGCATACTTTGGATTTTACAGGTCTTCAAAGAGTGAGTAACCTCATGAGTAATAATGATGCCGTCAAGGATTTTCCTTCCCTCTACATAGCTAGTTTTCTCCGGGGAGATTAAGAGGGGTAGAAGAGCTTTGAGAAAATTGGCGATCACTTTGGAAATGAGCTTGTACATGACGTTGCAAAGGGCGATAGGTTTGTATTTGCTCGGAGTGGTAACATGCTCCTCCTTAGGGATAAGAGTGAGGAAAGTGGCATTGAGGGCAGGGAGCATCCAGTGCATACTCCGGGATTCTCCACCATTTCCCATATTTCCATCTTGATGTCTTCCCAGAAGAAATGGAAGAAATTGGTAGTGAAGCCATCTGGCACAGGGGCCTTCCTAGCCTTTAGCTGAGCCATAGCGTGATCCACTTCCTACAACTAAACTGGTCTCAGAAGCATTTGATTATGATCATTTGTTATGACAGCTTGGATGTGCTGAGTGATGTTGTTAATGGCATCTTGTTTATCCACTGGTGGTTCCGCAAGGGTATCCTTGAAATAGTTGAGGAGTTCCTGTTCTATGTCCTCATGAGTTTCCAGATTGACGCCTTGATTTTTTTTAGGATGGAGATTCGATTGATCATTCTTCGTTGGATAGTAGAGCGGTGAAAAAATTTAGTATTCTTCTCCTCCTCTTTGAGCCAACGTATTCTGGATTTTTTCTTCCATAGAATCTCTTCATGCACTCCTCTTTCTTCTATTTGGTTCTTGAGGCTTTGTTCCTGGCGATCCAAGTCCTTTGTGCGTCCTTCTGAGATGGTAGTTTTTTGGAGGGTTTCCATCTGAGTATCCATGTCCCTCTGGCTTTGGAAGATGTTGCCAAAGGAGGTCTGATTCCAGTGCTTTAATCTAGATTTTAGGATCTTTAGCTTTTGTTGAATTTGGTACATCTTGGATCCTTCTGGGAGGATGATATTGCGCCACCATTCAATGACCATTTCTTTGAATCCTGGATGGGGAAGCCAGAACTTCTCAAACCAGAAGGGTTTGTTGTGAACTCTACCAGGACACGTCCAATGCAACTGGATGGGCCAATGATCAAACCTTGTTGCTGGTAGGATACTGGAAAAGATGTTGCCCCTCTCCTGAATTAAGGCATCCGAGATAAGAAATCGATCCAGGTGTGAAGAAATTTGCTGGGAACCTCTTCTTCATTTGTTCCAGGTGTGAAGCCCATATATGTGGGCAAATCAATCAGCTGATTCTGAAGAATGAAGTCCTTAAAGCGGTGGCTGTCATTATCCAGGTGCATGCGGCCTCCACGCTTTTCACTGAGGCTGATGATCATGTTGAAGTCGCCTCCTAGAATCCAGAGAGGGTGGTCTCATGAGGCATTAAGGGAGACAATGTCATATAAGAGCTGGATTTTGCGAGCAGAGGCTTGGGGGAAGTAGACATTGGTGAGATGACCTCGGATGTTGGTGCCTAACAGATGGAAGGAAGCTTGGATGAAGTTGAGAGAGGCATGGAGGTTAGAAAGGGATAGGATGGAAGGGCTCCAGGCAATGGCGAGGCCCCCAGAGACTCCAAGGGCGTCGACGGCTATTGTATTGCATCCAGGCCAGAGCCTAGATAGGATAGAATGAAAAGTGGTGCTGGAGCATTTGGTTTCCTACATGAAGAAGATGGAGGGGTTATCTTGTCTGATTCTATTTTTTATCATATGGAGCTTTGAGGGGTTATTCAATCCCTTTTATGTTCCATGAAGTGAGCTTCATCATTTAGAATGGTGGGTAAGGACCTTATAGAACTTTTTCAGCTTAGGGTATCTTCCAGATTCAACCAATTGATCCCCCAAAATAATCAGTCTTTGCAGATCTATGGGTCTGCCTCGTTTTTGGATTCTCTGATTATGTTGATTGTTTCTTGAGGAATGTGTTCTCCCTGAATGCCTAGTTTCTCGCTTACTTTTAGAAGCTGAGCTTTGAGAAGAGCTTCCTCCAGAATTTCGATTTGTCTGGCTGGTATGGTGTGGTATTCCTTGGTTTTGCAAGCAATTTCAAGGCCAGTGATATCCATATCTCCAAAGTCTATGGATTTTGGTTCTTCATCCATGTAGCTGATAGGGGTCTGATTCTTTCCTTCCTCCTAAGCTTCCTTCCGTGGGGTGATAGCCTGAGTGTCAATTTCCATATTAGAGTTAGGCTTCAGGGGTAGATTTTGGATCTGGATGGAGGCTGAGGGTGAGATCTCCTTTTTCTTGTCTTTCTTCTTGGGTCCTTGAGTCTTTTCTTGCTGATTTTTGTCTGAGGGTTTAGCGCTTTGAGAAGGGTTCAAGCTAGATGCAAAGGGTGTTTTTGGGGGGGTTGATGGAGAGGGGGGGTTGCCATGGGAGGCGGCAGGGGGCTCCTTGTCCGAGATTTGGCTGGCCAGGAGGTGAAAGTTGTTGCTGGTGGAGGGTTGAGAGGGTCCAGGATTGGGGATAGGGTTTTTTGCATGCCATTTACGAGATGTGACTTTGGTGAAGCTATTAGTGTCAGAGGAGTCATGGCCAGAGGATGGCTTAGGGGGGATATTAAGAGGGAAATCCCTGAAAATATGGCCATGCTCGTGGCATTTGCGATAGCGGAAGGGAACATGCTCATAATCAATGGTTTGAATCCACTCAAAATCATCATGACAGAGACTTACCGAGTTCGGGAGAGCTTTGGCGAGATGCATGTAGACACAAATCCTGGCATAGGTAGTATAGCAGTTGTGTTTGGCTTCCTCGGCGATCTTGATAAAGGATTCCAGGTTGTTGCCAATTTCTTTGAGGGTGATTTCTTCCTAGTATTCATGTGGAAGCGAGTAGAGACGAATCCACACTGGCACTCAGTTGAAATCCTCTTTGTTAGGGTTGAAATGTTTGATCCAGTCCTTGAGGAACAAGCCTGTTGCATTAAAGAAGTATGGGCTCCCATCCATAACTATGTTTTTGTCCTCAAGGCAGGTGAATATTATGTTGAAGAATCCTTTGGGTCCAAGCTGGAGAGTGACTTGGCCTTTGGGCTTCCATTTAGCATTGATCCAGCCATAGATGGATTTCTCTGTAGGCCAAAAGCATATGAACTTCCCAATGAGGGCGTGATCATGCATATATTGTATCCTGCCATTGATCCTTTCAGCCGATAAATGGATCTCAGGCTGCTTGGGTGCTATTAGGATACAGGTTGAGGACGAAGAATTGTGCTGATCGTTGTTGCCATGGTCATCATTTGCTGGAGTTGCAGGGATCTCTCCAGGCTTGGCAGGGCATGTCATATCGTTCTGAGGCGTTTCAGTCTGATCAAATTTACGATTATTGACTGAATCTTCAATGCCTCCATCAATGAGGGGGGTAGCGTTCCCCCCCCCCCTGTTGTTGTTGCCATACTATCAATCCTCAGAATGCGAAAGGGAGCATGCTCAGAAAGGCAGGTGGGAGGGATCAGGAGCCTTGTCGGCACCCACTGCAGGGGCGAGGGAATCCCTAGGTTTCCATGACTCGACTCTTCTCATTCACTTGATCCGTCCCTCAGATAGTTACATTTTTTTAGTGTAGGTATTGTATGCCTTTTGCAAAGTCTGAGAATTGTGAAAGGCGTGACATTGATATATAACAAAGTCACTCTACAAGAGTCTGTATTGTCAAATACACTGTTGTGAAATAATGATTGCAGGATAGTATAATGGCTCACAGTCTATAATCTCTAGCCCACTTGGTGTTCATAGGCATCGTAACAGGTATCTATATACTCTCACAGAGGCAAGCTACAGTCAAGACTATATTTGTTTCAATGGCATAACTATATTAGCAATGCCTCATTATCCCCCAGTCCACGGTGAAATCAATATATTCATACTACTATGTTCTTTGGCTCATCATTGTGGATCACTTTAGTAGCGTGACAATGACTCATTATGAAAAATTGATATGTATAATAGTCTGCTCAAACTCCTTGCTTCGATTCTTTGTTGTCCTTGATATTCACATTCTTTATGGTACAAAATAATTTTTGTAAGGAAAGGCTTATCTAAAGTGGACCTCCAATGTTTTGTGCCTCATGATCATAGTGATTTTCATTATTATTAATGGTATTCATTGCATTATAAGATATATATATAGTAATCCTTGTGTTGATCTATCATACACAATAACATACACTACTACATATATATACACAATAACATTACTACACTTATATATACACAGTAACATGCAGTACTACATCACATATATATAGATATAGAAACATGCACTCCATGATTTTCTTTTGGTAATAAATTAATAGTTGAAGATGTGGTGTTGTAATAGAGAGGTGGAAGTTTCCCACAATTCAAGGTCCATTGTAAGTTTATCTTGAACCTAAGAATAATGAATCCCCATAGCAAGAGATTAAAAAATATTATTGAAACCCCCCAAAACGGTAGTTAGTACTAGAAAATATATAGATAAATATATATGAACATTATTAACTTATAAGGAAACATATATTCGTTGTAGGTGCAGGATTAATCGTACTCCCTTCACTCTGTTGCATGGATCACGTTTTTATTCATCACAATGGTAACATATTGAATTTATGTTAATTTGTTTAGCTCCTAAAAATATTTTTTAAACTTTTAGAAGGTTCAGAGTGGTTGGGAATGTGAAGGGCTTAGTTAATCTAGGAGATTGGCATCGCCAAAATGACTTACATTATTACCTCTTTACTACTGCTAATGTATATACACCAAGCAATGCCTATGATAAATAATTCCCATGTCCAACGATGAGAGAACCCTAAACAAACTAAATTTTAAAAAAATGTGGTTTACATTCTAATAATTTGCAAGGCCACTTTTTACATTTAAAGTTTCAATTGAAAGGACTTTGTTTTTCGCATGAGATTCAACAAGATGATGAGCTTAGTGAAAAGAGTCGCCTTTACTAAGTGGGCCCGCAGGCTATTTTTGGCACAAGTCTATTTTTAGACTATGTCTATTTTTAGACATGGTGATCATATTTCAGAAGTTGCAGGATGCTATTTGTGGATGGTTGGTCAAGTTGAAAAAATAGATGAAATTCTATTTTTAGAATATTGGGCGAAGTCTATTTATAGATCGTCGATCTAAAAATAGAAGTGTCGATTATCATTAGCTCTTAATAATAATCTGACAATAAACAAAAACTTATTCTCTTGGAGCACTTAATTTCAATGTACAGATTTGGAAAATTAGTGGGCTGAAGAAATTACACAGTTCCTAGGGTTTACTAGTGATTCATGCATGGAGGACTCAGTTAGAACTGAACTGGCAAAGTTATGACAGAGTTGGAAGAGTAGTTCATGGAGTTGTTATTAAGTTTAACTCAGTTAATGGAGTTAAACTCAATTGAGCTAGTTGTATCTAGTCTAACTGAATGATACACAGTGAGAGTGGAGTGAATTAATTAGTTAATTAATTCACAAATAATAACTCGTTAATCAACTAAATAATACATCAATTAACTACAGTGCATGGCAGTTCCAGTGGAGACCCGGTGGAGAGATAGGTGAAAGAGAAAGATGGACTATCTGTTGTGACTATAGTGATGCATTGATTGCACCACACACACATTGAAGTTGCCAATGAGGATTGTGCAATCAAGGAAAGGGTAATTCGAATTCATTCAAAGCTATTTTTCAGCAGGGATTGCGCAGTGGAGGCAAGCTAGTAGGTGGCAAGAAATCGGTGCATGGATTAGCAAATTTATTCTGATTAGTGTGTGACGATTGATTGTACTAAGAGCTTGATGTACCAAGCTTTGTATGAGATTGTTACATGATCTCCATGATACATAATATATGATAGTTGGGGTTTTCAGCTTTAGGCTTTCCCATTAAACAATTGTGTTATGTGCGATGTTTTTATTGATTCATGTGTTTGCAATTGATTTTAATTTCCGCAAAATATTAACAGTGGGAGGATTCTGTATTTAGCAACAAGATAAAATATTGTTAGATCAGGAGAATCTGGATATATACGTGCATCTTGTATATAATTTCTACATGGTATCAGAGTAGTGTTAATTCTTGAAGATTGAAATTGTGAAGAATTGCCGAGTTTGTGCTGGTGGACAATTCAAATTTGCTGCAGAAAATTCTTGGTGCAGAAGTTGAGTATACATTGAAATGTCTTTCAATGGGTTGTGATTGGAGTATGCCCTTGATGGGAGCTCGAATTACATAGCCTGGAAGGATAGGATGGAGGTGGTGCTGGAGGATAATGGACTGAAGGAGTTCATCGATAGCGATGTTCCTAAGCCGGGATCTAGCGATGCTGCATTACTTGACGCATGGAAAAAGAAGATAGCAAAGACAAGAAGAATTTTGTTGGAAGGTGTGAAGGACCATATTGTGTCCAGCCTTCACGGGAAAGCCACTCCATTCTTGATGTGGAAGGCTTTGACAGATTTGTTCCAAAACAACAGCGACCAGAGGAAGTTGGCGTTGAAATACAAGCTCAGAAAAATAAAAATGGAGCAGGGCAACAATATTCCAAAATATCTCACGAAGTTTGTACATTGTAGGGATGAATTGGGAAGTGTGGGGATTATTGTTGATGATGAAGACTTGGTGAGCTTGGCTCTCCTTGGGCTTCCAAAGAGTTGGCATAGCTACGAAGACTCCTTGGTGCGTCTTTCCATATGACGGGAGACAAGGAGTTGTTTAGTGACTTGGAGGAGAAGGACCTTCAAATGCATATAGAGATGGGCAACGATGGTCGATACAGTATGACCAGAATTGGGACCATTACCTTTGAGAGGGAGTCAGGTAATCCATTTCTGTTGAAAGATGTTATGCATGTTCCAGGTCTGAAGAAGAACTTGGTCTCGGTCACAATGTTGGAAGACAAAGTTTATGACTTTGTTTTTAGCGATGGAAAATCTTTCCTATGACATAAAACATCGGGTCAAACCAAGAGGATAGGGATTCAAGTTAAGAATCTCTGCAAGCTAGAGGTAGATGGTTGCTCTGCAATGGTGGGCAAAGTAGAAGAAGTGGTGAGCCGGGATGAGGGCGAATTATGGTACAAGAGATTGGGCCATATTCACCATGGCGCTTTTAAGATTTTGCAGCAGATTTCTATTGGAATTCCCAAGGGTACTCTTGCGTAGTCAGATCAATGCAAGGGATGTACTATGGGTAAGTTTGTGAAGACCACCTTTCATGAGAAGGAGAACCGTGCTTCGGTGATCCTGGAGAGAATTCACACAGACATGTGTGGACCTTTCTCGGTTGCTTCAACAGCAAAACAAAGGTATTATGTTATATTTTTTGATGAATTTTCTCGTAGATGCTGGATCTTCTTCATGCAGAAGAAGAGCGAAACATTCTCAAAGTTCTGTGAGTTTAAAGCATTGGTGGAGAAGGAGTCGGGGAAGCAAGTGAAAGCTCTACGGAGCGATAATGGTGGTGAATATATCTCGAACGAATTCAAAGAATTTTTGTAGCAAAGAAGGAATTCGAAGAGAACTCATAGCACCTCATAACCCACAGCAGAATGGGGTCACGGAGAGGAAGAGTAGAACGATCGTGGGTGCTGCACGAGCTATGCTTGAGAGGGAGCTAGACTTGCATGCAGTGGAGGAATTGCCTGTTCCGAAAGATGAACCTCCAGATGTGGATCGGCCACAGGAGGAAGTTCATGGAGTGGAGGAGTCCACTCATGCAGAGCCAAACATCAAAACTAGCAGAAAGCGTACCACAGAAGCTGAGAGACTGAAGCTTGATGTGGCACAGAATGTAGGAGTCCCTACATCACAGCGCAGGCAGAGATAGTCACTTGACTGATTTACTGGATACATGGCTCTCATGAGCAAGTGTACCGTGACAAAGCCATATTATTTTGAAGAAGCAGTGCAGGAGCCCACATGGGTAGATGCCATGGTGGAGGAGTATGACTCCATTGTCAGAAACAATGCTTGGGATATTGTTCCAAGGCCGGTGGGTAAATCAATGGTAGATTCAAAATGGATCTACAAGGTAAAGCAAGCTATTGATGGGAGCGTCAAGAAGTATAAGGCAGAATTTGTTGCCCGGGGCTTCTCACAGATCGAGGGGATTGATTATAAAGAAACATTTGCACCTGTCGCACGGTATTCTTCCATAAGGACCATCCTTTCTCTCTCAGCGTAGATGGGTTGGCACATTCATCAGATGGATGTGAATATTGCGTTCCTTAATGGGATCATTGAGGAAGAGGTGTACATTAAGCAGCCTGAAGGATTTGATATCTTCAACAGCGAGTCGCATGCGTGTAGGCTCAAAAGAGCACTGTATGGGCTGAAGCAAGCACCTTGTGCTTGGTACACACGGATCGACAGCTATTTCACTGGACTTGGCTTCACCAAGAGTGAGGCGGATGCAAACTTGCACCAAATTGTGGTGGAGGGTAAGCTTTTAATCATTTTTCTTTATGTTGATGATTTAATACTAACAGGTGATGAGCAGTTGATACACTCATGCAAGGCAGATCTTGCAAAGGAGTTTGAGATGAAGGATTTGGGCCTCCTTCATTATTTCCTTGGATTGGAAATATGGCAGTGGGAAGGTGAATTGTTTGTGTCTCAAGGCAAGTATGCCCGGGAGATACTGGAGAAGTTTCACATGCAAGGATGCAAGCCTATCGACACTCCTCTTATAGGAAATTGGAGGAAAGAGGATGCTACATCGACAGAGGTAGTGGATGCCAATTTTTATCGAAAACTGGTGGGTTCGCTCATGTATTTAGTTAATACAAGACTAGACATATGCTATGCGGTGAACTAGCTTTCACAAGCGATGGTTAAGCCTACCAAGATATTTTAGAAGGCAGGAAAGCATGTCCTGAGATATATCATGGGCACATCTAAGTATGGTTTATGGTACAGACAAAAGGATGAAGTGAATTTGCATGGCTTCATGGATGCAGATTGGGTAGGCAGCCCAACAGACAGAAAGAGCACATCAGAGGGATTTTCAATATCGGATCTACGATTGTTTCTTGGTACAAAAGGAAACAAAGATCCGTGGCACTCAGTTTAGTGGAAGAAGAATACATGGCAGCAAGTCAAGCTGCATGTGAGCTATCTGGATGAGGAAGATCCTGGTTGGTTTGTTCGGTTCACATTTAGATCCTACAATGATACATTGTGATAATCAGAGTTGCATTAAAATCTGGGTTAATCCTGTGTTTCATGATAGATCTAAACATATTGATATCAGTATCATCATATCGAAGATTGTGTGCGGGAGAAGATCATGTTGCTTTAGTACATTCCTACGGAAGATCAAGATGCGAAATGTTCTAACGAAGGCGCTCACCGAGGAAAAATTTGAATACCATAGAGGTAGGATCGGGGTGAAGGATAATCCCTATCTTGTTGAGAGGGAGTGTTGAGATTCAACAAGATGATGAGCTTAGTGAAAAGAGTCGCCTTCACTAAGTGGGCCTGCAGGTTGTTTTTGGCGCAAGTCTATTTTTAGACTATGTCTATTTTTAGACATGGTGATCATATTTCAGAAGTTGCAGGATGCTATTTGTGGACGGTTGGTCAAGTTGAAAAAAAAGATGAAATTCTATTTTTAGAATATTGGGCGAAGTCTATTTATAGATTTTCAATCTAAAAATAGAAGTGTCGATTATTATTAGCTCTTAATAATAATCCGACAATAAACAGTAACTTATTCTCTTGGAGCACTTAATTTCAGTGTACATATTTGGAAAATCAGTGGGTTGAAGGAATTACGCAATTCCTAGGGTTTACTAGTGGTTCATGCATGGAGGTCTCAGTTAGAACTGAAGTGGAAAAGTTATGACAGAGTTGAAAGAGTAGTTCATGGAGTTGTTATTCAGTTTAACTTAGTTAATAGAGTTAAACTCAGTTGAGCTAGTTGTATCTAGTTTAACTGAATGATACACTAGTGAGAGTGGAGTTAATTAGTTAATTAATTCACAAATAATAACTCATTAATCAACTAAAGAATACAACAGTTAACTACAGTGCATGGCAGTTCCAGCGGAGACCCAATGGAGAGTTAGGTGAAAGGGCAAGATGGGCTATCTATTATGACTATAGTGATGCATTGATTGCACCACACGCACATTGGAGTTGCCAATGAGGATTGTGCAATCAAGGCAAGGGTAATTCGAATTCATTCATAGCTATTGGGATTGCACAGTGGAGGTAGGCTAGTAGGTGGCAAGAAATTATTGCATGGATTTGCAGATTTCTTCTGATTAGTCTGTGACAATTGATTGTACTGAGAGCTTGATGTACCAAGCTTTGTATGAGATTGTTACATGATCTCCATGATACATAATATATGATAGTTGGGGTTTTCATCTTCAAGCTTTCCTGTTAAACAACTGTGTTATGTGCGATGTTTTTATTGCTTCATGTGTTTGCAATTGATTTTAATTTCCGCAAAAGATTAACAGTGGAAGGATTCTGTATTTAGCAAGAAGATAAAATATTGTTAGATCAGGAGAATCTGGATATATACATGCATCTTGTATATAATTTCTACACTTCGTTAATCTAGGAGATTGGCATCGCCAAAATGACTTACATGATTACCTCTTTACTACTGCCAATGTATATACACCAAGCAATGCCTGTGCTAAATAATTCCCATGTCTAACGATGAGAGAACTCTAAACAAACTAAATTTTAAAAAATTGTGGTTTATATTCTGATAATTTGCAAGGCCACTTTTTACATTTAAAGTTTCAGTTGAAAGGACTTTGTTTTTTTCATGAACTACAAAGGAGCAGGGTTTTGAGATGCCTCACGAGTCACAACCCACTTTGACGATGCAAATTCAATCAAAATTTTATCATGTTAAAACAACCTCTAAAAATCTAATAAAACTTTCACCCATTGAAAAAGACTTGTTGAATTTCTTCAACCATGGCTATAATCATAGCTGGTGCTCTAATTTTAGGAGAAAAGAAGCATAAATACCTTGATCTAGATAAGGACTTCCAGAAAAATATGGAATGGCTCTCTAACTTGTGAAGTAGGAGGAAGAAACATATTCAGAATGAAATTAGTAGATGGAAGGTTCATATTTCTTACTTTTCAATGTCTCCAAACTCCTACTCTTCTTGGACCCCAAAACAGTAGTTGAACTTGTGCTTGCTCAGATGTTTCTAGTGCCTTCGCTGCTAGGTCAAAAGCTTCTCTCTATGTGATCAAACCCAGTATAAACCCTAACTCCAAATAACATATTGGAAGCAACTGCATATATACTGAAAATTTGGCACCAAATGTTTCTCGATCACCATGAAAGAATTTGCAGCTGGCGTTGTATGCCCTGCGCTCCATAGTTGTCTATGGAAAACCCTTTAATGCTTAGGCTAAAAATTTGGCACCAAATGTTTCTCTCTCCATGAAAGAATTTGCAGTTGGCGTTGTGTGCCCTGCGCTCCATAGTTGTCTATGGAAAAGCATTTAATGCCTAGGCTCATTTTTGTGCCGACACGCAGGCTTAATGAAATGTGTACCTGTCTCAGCCGAATATTATTCGATGGAGAAAAATGAACCAAATAACCTTCCCCTGAATACTTGACAGTTGGTTTCAGCATCAAACCCTCGATATGGCTGTGTTGAGGAAGGGCCGATTGGTGAATGTTGTAGGCGATGTGGATTGGGCAGTGACTTAGTGAATGTTGTAGGCAATGTGGACAGCTTTTCCCATATATGCACATCTATCTCAACTTCCTTTCTCTGGGCAACCAGATGAGAAGCTTTCATACATTGCAAGGAACGCCGATATAAAAAAAGATTAGAGAAGATGGAAAAATATATAGACCACACAAATATTGTTATAAAATAAAAATATATTACAAATTAAATTTTAATAACATCACAAATTAAATATAGAATAATAAACTAAGTTCAGCGTTCAAATAAAAATAGTTTGCAAATTAAATATAGAATAATAACCTAAGTTCAGCATTCAAATAAAAATAGATTACAAATTAAATTTTAATTTAATAATATCACAAACTAATAAACTAAAGCCAACATTATATTACAAATTAAATTTTAATATCATAAATTAAATATAGAATAATAAATTAAGTTCAGAATTCAAACAAAAATAGATTACAAATTAAATTTTAATAACATCATAAATTAAATATAGAAAAATAAATTAATTTCAGAATTCAAATAAAAATAGATTACAAATTAAATGTTCGTGGTGTTTTAAGGAAAATGATGATGGTATTTGCATTCTTTCTAAATTAGTTGTAATTAAAGTAGTTGTATTGTTAAATATAGAATAATAAACTAAGTCTAACATTATATTACAAACTAAATTTTAATAACATCATAAATTAAATATAGAATAATAAATTAAGTTCAACATTCAAATAAAAATAGATTACAGATTAAATTTTCATGGTGTTTTAAGGAAAATGATGATGATATTTGTATTCTTTTTAAAGTAGTTGTAATGTGCGGCATTGTCATGAAGGTCAAGCTTTAGTGTTCACTTTTATCAAGGTTAATGGTAGAAATTCTTAAGGTCATTCCTTGAAATTTATATATAATCAATGACCAAGCCATCTTAAGTGGGATTTGTTTCGTGTTACTTCAATGTATACGTGGAACTGAGCTAACCTCCAAACATGAGTAAGACTCAGTAGGCAAGAGTTGCATAGCACTTGCGTAGTACACTTTGTTTTGGGTATATCTCCCAAACCGTAACATATTTTTCAAAACTGAAGGATGTTATTTTATATGATAGCGTTGGGAAGAAAGACCTCTCTATAATACTTCCCCATATTTTCACAAAATTCTTTACAAAACCATGGCTCAAAACAAGAAATTTACAAACTACAAAAAATGAGTTGTAAAGATGCATTCATAACGCCTGATTTGTTACACCTGTACGAAAACTAGAAAAGGTTTTTGTGCTTTGGCCCATCTTAAATAACAACGTCTCTCAGTTTTCCATAATTAGCCTTTATGAAATTGAACCTTCAACTTGTGTGCATGGATATGAAATTTAACCAGATGTAGAGCAACATCTTCTCCCTTTCCATCTCTAAATATTGGGAGGTAAGTTGACCAATCAACAGGGGGCATGGGATTCAGAAAACCAAGAGTAAAAGATCTGTCCATAGGTGCATACCTATCATATGTTCTTGAACCCATATTGAACACAGTCAACCAAAATTAATGACCTTTGACCAGTGGAGTCACCGTGAAATTTCAATCTAATGGATCCTTTGAACTCGGAGTCACCATGTCAATGATTCAACATTTGGATGTACAAACTGTTGTTCACAATCAACAATTATATTTTATCTTTGTCGTTCATACACGGGGAAAATGTGACCATTCAGTCCTTGATAAATGCACCAAAATATTAACACTCCATAATATCTACTAGGTTGGAAATAGACTCAAGAAGGTAACCACTAACCACTTTTGGTCGGGGTATTGGTCTTTCCCGACTAGAGGGGGCTCCCTCACTAAAAATAAACTAGATATTTGATAATTATAAACCCACAAATACCAGGTCTGTTGTAACTAATTCATTATGTTGGGGGTACATAAAGATTTATCTAAAGAGAATGGTTACATTAAAGAAAATAGAAACAATATAAAATCATAGAAAAGCTGCCAGTGAACTAACATATCTGCGCATCGTCTGGGTAGCACAAAGTCATATTTCCTTTATGGTTGACACATGTTCGATGAAAGCTGGGATGAAATGGAATCTAGGTGTAAATTAAGCTAGCCTATAAAATCTCTGACAGCTTGCAGCTCCAAAACATGAGTGAGACTCAGTAGGCAAGGGTTGGGCCACAGCTGCGTAACACACTTTGTTTTGGGTATATCTCCCAAACCGTAACATATTTTTCAAAACCGAGGGAGGTTATTTTATATGATAGTCTTGGGAAGAAACACCTCTCTTCGTTTCTCCAAATCCTTCCCCATCTTCTCATAGGTGCATACCTGAAATTTGTTCTTGAACCCATGTTGATTCACCATTCGGATGTCCAACTATTGTTCACCATCAACAATTAGATTTGATCTTTGTCGTTCATACCTAGGGAAAATAGAAACAATAGAAAATCATAGAAAAGTTGCCAGTGAACTAACAGCTCTCTGCAGTGACTGGGTAGCACAAAGTCATATTTCATTTATGGTTGACACCTGTTCAATGAAAGTTGGGCTTAGATGACATCCAGGTGTAAAGCAAGCTGACCTCTCAAATCTCTGACAACTGGCAGCTCCAAAACATGAGTGAGACTTAGTAGGCAAGGGCTTCGTAGCACCTGCGTAACACGCTTTGTTTTGGGTATATCTCTCAAACCGTAACATATTTTTCAAAACTGAGGGAGGTTATTTTATATGATAGTGTTGGGAAGAAAGACCTCTCTCCGTTTCTCCAAATCCTTCCTCATCTTCTCATAGGTGCATACCTCGCATTTGTTCTTTAACCCATATTGAACATAGTCAACCAAAATTAATGACCTTTGGCCAGTGGAGTCACCGTGAAATTTCAATCTGCTAGATCCTTTGAACTCGGAGTCGCCATGTCAATGATTTAGCATTTGAATGTCCAACTGTTGTTCATACCGGGGGAAAATGTGACTGTTCGGTACCCGATAAAGACGCCAATATGTTAACACTCACTAATATCTACTAGGCTGGAAATAGACTCAAGAAGGTAACAACTAACCAATTTTGGTCAGGGTACTAGTCTTTCTCGACTGGAGGGGGCTCCCTCACTAAAAAAAAACTTCAGATTTGACAATTATAAACCCATAGAGACCAGGTCTGTTGTAGCTATTTCAAAATTCATTATGTTGGGGGTAGGTAAAGATTAATATATAAAGAGAATGTTTATAGTAAAGAAAATAGAAACAACATAAAATCATAGAAAATATGTCAGTGAACTAACAGCTCTGTGCAGCGCTGGGTAGCACAAAGTCATCTTTCCTTTATGGTTGACACATGTTTGACGAAATTTGGGTTGAGATGGCATCCAGGTGTTAAGCAAGATGACCTCTCAAATCTTTGACAGTTGGCTGCTCCAAAACATGAGTGAGACTCAGTAGGCAAGGGTTGCGCAACACCTACCCAACACCTGCACAACACACTTTGTTTTTGGGTATATCTCCTAAACTGTAACATATTTTTCAAAACTGAGGGAGGTTATTTTATATGATAGTGTTGGGAAGCAAGACCTCTCTCCGTTTCTCCAAATCCTTACCCATATTCTCATAGGTGCATACCTGGCATTTGTTCTTGAACCCATATTGATTCAACATTTAGATGTCCAATTGTTGTTCACCATCAACAATTATATTTGATCTTTGTCGTTCATATGCGGGGAAAATAGCAACAATAGAAAATCATAGAAAAGATGCCAATGAACTAACAACTCTACGCAGTGACTGAGTAGCACAAAGTCATCTTTCCTTTATGGTTGAAACATGTTCGATGAAAGCTGGGTTGAGATGGAAACTAGGTGTAAAGCAAGCTGACTTCTCAAATATCTGACAGCTGGCAGCTCCAAAACATGAGTGAGACTCAGTAGGCAAGGGTTGTGCATCACCTGCATAGCACACTTTTTTTTTGGGTATATCTCCCAAACCGTAACATATGTTTCAAAACTGAGGGAGGAAATTTTATATGATAGTGTTGGGAAGAAAGAAATCTCATTGTTTCTCCAAATCCTTCCTCGTCTTCTCATAGGTGCATACCTAGATTTTTTTCTTAAGCCCATATTGAACATAGTCAACCAAAATTAATGACCTTTGACCAGTGGAGTCACTGTGAAATTTCAATCTGTTGGATCCTTTGAACTCAGAGTCACCATGTTAATGATTCAACATTCAGATATCCAATTGTTTTTCACCATCAAAAATTAGATTTGATCTTTGTCGTTCATAACCAGGGAAAATGTGACCATTCGGTCCCTAGCAACGACACCAATATGTTAACACTCATAGATATCTACTAGGCTACAAATACACTCAAGAAGGTAACCACTAACCACTTTTGGTCGGGGTATTGGTCTTTCCCGACTAGAGGGGGCTCCCTCACTAAAAAGAAACTAGATATTTGACAATTATAAACCCACAAAGACCAGGTCTGTTGTAACTATTTCACAATTCATTCTGTTTGGGGTAGGCAAAGATTTATCTAAAGAGAATGTTACAGTAAAGAAACTAGAAACAACAAAAAATCATAGAAAAGATGTCAGTGAACTAACAGCTCTGTGCAGTGACTCGGTAGCACAAAGTCATCTTTCCTTTATGGTTGACACATGTTCGATGAAAACTGGGTTGATATGGTATCTAGGTGTACAGCAATATGACCTCTCAAATCTCTAACAGCTGGCCACTCCAAAACATGAGTGAGACTCAATAAGCAAGGGCTGCGCAACACTTGTGTAGCACACTTTGTTTTGGGTATATCTCCCAAACCGTAACATATTTTTCAAAAATGAGGGAAGTTATTTTATATGATAGTGTTGGGAAGAAAGACCTCCCTCCATTTCTCCAAATACTTCCCCATATTCTCATAGGTGCATACCTGGCATTTGTTCTTGAACCCATATTGAACATAGTCAACCAAAATTAATCACCTTTGACCAGTGGAGTACCTGTGAAATTTCAATCTACTGGATCCTTTAAACTCAGAGTCGCCATGTCAATGATTCAACATTTGGATGTCCAATTTTTTTTCCCCATCAACAATTAGATTTGATCTTTGTCGTTCATACCCAGGGAAAATGTGACCATTCAATCCCGGCAGTGACGCCAATATGTTAACACTCCCTGATATCTACTAGGCTAGAATATTCTCAAGAAGGTAACCACTAGCCACTTTTGGTCGGGGTACTGGTCTTTCCCGACAAGAGGGGGTTCCCTCACTAAAAAGAAACTAGAGATTTGACAATTATAAACCCATAGAGACCAAGTTTGTTGTAACTATTTCACAATTAATTCTGATGGGGGTAGGTAAAGATTTATCTAAAGAGAATGTTTACAGTAAAGAAAATAGAAACAACACAAAATCGTAGAAAAACTGCTAGTGAACTAACAACTTTGTCTAGCGATTGGGTAGCACAAAGTCATCCTTCCTTTATGGTTGACACCTATTCGATGAAAGCTAGCCTGAGATGGCATCTAGGTGTAAAGCAAGTTGACCTCTCAAATCTATGACAGCTAGCAGCTCCAAAACATGAGTGAGACTTAGTAGGCAAGGGTTGTGAAACACCTGCGTAGCACACTTTGCTTTGGGTATATCTCCCAAATCGTAACATATTTTTAAAAATTGAAGGAGGTTATTTTATATGATAGTTTTGGGAAGAAAAAAATCTCTCTGTTTCTCCAAATCCTTCCCTATATTCTCACAAAATCTCTGCAAAACCATGGCTCAAAACAAGAAATTTACAAACTATGAGAAATGAGCTTTAAAGATGCATTCATAATGCCTGATTTGTTACACCTATACGAAAACTGGAAGAGGCTTTGTACTTTGGCCTGTCTTAAATAACAACCTCTCTCAGTTTTCCATAATTGGCCTTTATGAAATTGAACCTTCAACTTGCGTGCATGGATATGAAATTTAAATAGATGTAGAGCAGTATCTTCTCCCTTTCCATCTCTGAATATTGGGAGGTAAGTTGACTAATCAATAGTTGGCATGGGATTCGGAAATCTAGGAATACAAGATATGTCCATAGGTGCATACTTGGGAATTTTTTCTTGAACCCATATTGAACACATTCAACCAAAATTAATGGCCTTTGACTAGTGGAATCACCGTGAAATTTCAATCTGATGGATCCCTTGAAATCAGAGTCACCATGTGAATGATTCAGCATTCAGATGTCTAATTGTTGTTCACCATCTACAATAGATTTGATATTTTTCATTCATACCTGAGGAAAATGTGATTGTTCGGTCCCCGGCAACGATGTTAATATGTTAACACTCCCTGATATCTACTAGGTTGGAAATAGACTCAAGAAGGTAACCACTAACCACTTTTGGTCGTGGTACTGGTATTTCCCAACTGCAAGGTGCTCCCTCACTTAAAGAAACTAGAGATTTGACAATTATAAACCCATAGAGACCAGTTCTGCTATAACTATTTCATAATTCATTTTGTTTGGGGTAGGTAAATATTTATCTAAAGAGAATGTTTACATTAAAGAAAATAGAAACAACAGAAAATCATAGAAAAGTTGTCAGTGAACTAACAACTCTACACATCAACTAGGTAGCACAAAGTCATCTTTCCTTTATGGCTGACACCCGTTCAATCAAAGATAGGTTTATATGGCACCCAGGTGTAAAGCAAGCCGAGCTCTCAAATCTCTAACAACTGGCAGCTCCAAAACATGAGTGAGACTCAGTAGGCAAGGGTTGCGCAACACACTTTGTTTTGGGTATATCTCCCAAACCGTAACATTTTTTTCAAAACTGAAGAAGGTTATTTTATATGATAGTGTTGGGAAGAAATACCTCTCTCCGTTTCTCCAAATCCTTCCCCATATTCTCACACAATTCTTTGCAAAACCATGGCTCAAAACAAGAAATTTACAAACTACGAGAAATGAGCTTTAAAGATGCATTCATAACGCCTGATCTGTTACACCTGTGAGAAAAATGGAAGAGGTTTTTGTACTTTGGCCCATCTTAAAGAACAACCTCTCTCATTTTTCCATAATTGGCCTTTATGAAATTGAACCTTCAACTTGCGTGCATGGATATGAAATTTAACCAGATGTAGAGCAACATCTTCTCCCTTTCCATCTATGAATATTGGGAGGTAAGTTGACCAATCAACAGTAGGCATGGGATTCAAAAAACTAGGAATACGAGATCTATCCATAAGTGAAAACCTGACATTTGTTATTGAATCCATGTTGAACACAATCAACCAAAATTAATCACCTTTGACAAGTGGAATCAACGTGAAATTTCAATCTGCTGGATCCTTTGAACTCGGAGTTGCCATGTCTATGATTCAGCATTCAGATGTCCAACTATTGTTCACAATCAAAAATTAGATTTGATCTTTGTCGTTCATATCAGGGGAGAATGTGACCGTTCGATCCCCGGCAATGGCGCCAAAATATTAACACTCCCTAATATCTACTAGGCTAGAAATAGACTGAAGAAGGTAACAACTAACCACTTTTGGTCGGGGTATTGTTTTTTCCCGGCTGGAGGGGGCTCCCTCACTAAAAAGAAACTAGAGATTTGACAATTATAAACCCCTAGAGACCAGGTCTGTTGTAACTATTTCACAATTAATTATGTTGGTGGTACGTAAAGATTTATCTAAAGAGAATGTTTACAGTAAAGAAAATAGAAGCAACATAAAATCATAGAAAAGCTACCAGTGAACTAACATCTCTGTGCATCGACTGTGTAGCACAAAGTCATATTTCCTTTATGGTTGACACATGTTCAATGAAAGTTGGGTTGAGATGGCATCCAGGTGTAAAGCAAGTTGACCTCTCAAATCTATGATAGTTGGCAGCTCCAAAACATGAGTGAGACTCAGTAAGCAAGGGTTGTGCAACACTTGCGTAGCACACATTGTTTTGGGTATATATCCCAAACTGTAAAATATTTTTCAAAAATGAAGGAGGTTATTTTATATTATAGTTTTGGGAAGAAATACCTCTCTTCGTTACTCCAAATACTTCCTCATCTTCTCACAAAATTCTCTGCAAAACCATGGCTCAAAACAAGAAATTTACGAACTATGAAAAATGAGCTTTAAAGATGCATTCATAACGCCTAATCTGTGACACCTGTGCGAAAACGGGAAGAGGTTTTTGTACTTTGACCCGTCTTTAAGAACAACCTATCTTAGTTTTCCATAATTTTCCTTTATGTGATCGGAATTTCCGTTTCAAAAGGGTGTAAAAAAATAGTATGCGCAACGAGCAAATCTAAGTAGCATTGTGATGCTTTGACTTGATGTTTTGGAGCACTCCACCTGACTTGGCATGTGAATCACAACATAGGTAATGATTAATTATAAGTGGTATGATATCCATTTGTTATGGGAGTTTTATATATGAGAATGGGGTATTATGCATGAGGGTTATATGATATGAGTATGGGAAAGGGTAATGTTAATATAGGGAATGGTTTAGAATGAAAGGGGGGAATAAAATGAATGTAATATGATGATAGGTTAATGGTATATGAAAGGGTGTAGGATGTAAATTTATATGAAGGGGACGAATGGAAGGTAAATGGGTAAATGGGGAAATAGGAGGTGAAATGGATAAGCATATGGTAAATAAGAATGAGGGATAAAATTGTAGGGTGTTTCAAATGACCATACCTTGTAACCATAAGAACTCTAACTGCAAATGAGCTCAATTTAGATAATTCTAATAGACAAATGACTAAACCCCCTTGACATCACAAAAACATGTGCGACCACGACTCCCATTAACTTGACACTCTTTCGGAATTTGAATGAACCCTTCACGTAAGAACTCAAAGATGTCAGACAACGATCTAGAGGATATGACAACATCAATAGTCATAACATCAATTTAGTCATAGGTTCAACTACTCAAAACTGAAAATTAAAGGATAAGGAAAAAAAATTGACAATAAAACTTATGACCCTAACACACATGACCAAAATACGAGCGGTAAACCAGGGATTTTAACTTGAAACCAATTTCTTTCATGGAAATTCTAGGTATGGATCAAATCCCACATGTTAGTGATTTAAAGAGAGGAAACCACAACAATGAACACAATATGATCCCAAAATCTTCCCAGCATTTCCATCATTAATAAAGTGGAAGAATAACCATTGATTGTATAAAATGTTGAAAAGAGAGTACTTAAGAATAGGGTACCAATGTTCTTTAACCCAGGACGCCATCTGAGAGCCATCCATTCGCAGATAAAACCACTTACCCACCAAATCATGTTGTTGTAATCCTACAACCCAGTCCCAAAAAACATCGGAATCAAAACGAGTTTTTTATAATCCAGATCAACCTTAATTAACTTCCTTCTTTTTCCACAAATGATGGAAAACATTTTCCGTGGATTACGACATTGGGTTCACTAACCATTGGGGATATTGAAACATTCAAATCCATATGTATATTTTCATGTACAGGAGATGTCCCAAAGGGATAGACTCCTGACTTGGGGCAGCCACGACTCTCCACCTCAATAGTGGCATGTACCAACACATCGTGTAATGGCACATCACCACCCCAGTTTCTTTCAGTATCAAGTGAAATCCTACTGATAGATGTAAAGGCGAGTTATACAACAGACACCACCGACACTTTGCAATCTTGCCTATATGTGCACCAAAGTAGAGAGCATTACTAAAAAATACCTTATGTAGTAGTGTCTCAAAAAACCTCGATAAAATATGTAGATAAGGTAAATTAATGTCACTTATCAATTATTGACACCACTCTATATAGGTTGTCACCAGCTCAATCCACTAGGATACCCCTTCAAATAAAATAGATTTTTCAATCACCATCGACCAATTTCCTTCATAAAATCTAATCAAGCACACAATCAACAAAGATCTTCAATGATGGCGCAAACCATTAATGGATTGTCCTGAATATAATCAATGACCAACTTGGAAAATAAATATCCCCCCAAACGAATTAATGACCCCAAGAGAAACCTTCGTGATCGAATTCAAAATTGAAATTTGTTACCAACTCCACCAATCAAAATTAATGCACTTACGTAGCAGTAAGGATACTCGTAAATCCTCCTATCGACCAATCCCAACCCAGAGAGGAGCAGGAAGATCCATAGGAGCAAAGGTTCAAAATAAAAATCATGTAAAACAACCATCCAGTGTGTCTCAGATAGACCATAGAGAAGAACAACAAGTAGCATCTAAGATCCTCAAAAATTCCCTGATTGACCATTCCCAAACTAGGGAAGGAGCAAGAAGATCCACAAGAGCAAAGGTTCAGAAGAAAGAGAATTTTAAAAACCAGCTAGTGAGTCTCAGATAGACCACAAAGTATGCCAACAACTAGAGTGGAAAATAAATTGTTATTAGTGTACCTTGAAACAAAAGAACTAGTAGAGATCCCTGATATCATTCAGAATCAAGATAAAAACTGAATCTAACTCAGATAATTATGCTTAGACGCATTGCACCAAACAACACCAGTAAATGCTACATTTAATCCATCTACCTCCACACTTACAACCAAAATTATTGCCCTTGTGAATTTTGTGACTAATGCTTCCACAATCCTATCTTTTATCTTCAACGTCTGGTTCTCGCAAAAGTTGTCGTAGAGATTTTGAAGTAGACATTTTCTACCAACGGATATTCAGTAATTTTTCCCCACCATCCTTTAAGTGAATCTAATCCATGGTGTCGATGATTGTCATAAGTTTCAGCACAACAATGTACTGATAGCATCAACCAACATATAGAAGTAGCGTTCAAAATAAATGAAACAATCAAAAAACACAAATTAAAACACTATCGATAGAGACCTCGCAAATTACTCCAACTATGTTACTGCCTATCCATGTTCAACGAAAGTGCCTCCATCGCTACTCTCACCAAGCACCTTTGTTGTCGGCCTCTATTTCCTAAAATCCCATCAGTTGTTTTCGGCATCCATCGCACTTCTTCCTCAAGAACCCATCAACAACATAAAGAGAAACCCTTAATCCTTTAATTTTGCCTTTTTTACTAGCGCCTCGTATCGAAAGTTTTAAGACAAAATATTTCTTATGTCTTAAAATCCCCCTCCATGTAGTAGTGTCATATGCAACGACATAAAAATTGTCTCTAATTTGTTCTTTAGAGACATCTACCCCACCAAAACGAAGAGCCCAACAAATTGTTATCTTTATATAAGATAACGTGAATGATAAGTAAAATAGCAACCTCGATATAGGTGTGAGACAATAGTAGCATGCACGTTGGCAGACTTAGGGTGCATTATCAGAGTCAATTTTGCAAGTCATGTTAAATAATATTGTCTTCAATTGATATGGTTTTGTCTTAATTGTTAATTGTCTTAAATGAATTTCATATTAATTGCCATTGCCTTAGCTGGCCATTGTCTTAATATAAAGTTTCATCTTAAAATATTTTTGTCTCAAGTTGTTTTTTTCTTAAATATAAAGTTTTGTCTTACATATAAATTTTTGTCTTAAAACATTTTTGTCTCAAATGATTTTTGTTTTAAATATAAAGTTTTATCTTAAAATATTTTTGTCTTAAATTGCTTTTGTCTTAAAACATTTTTGTTTCAAATGATTTTGGTCTTAAATATAAAGTTTTGTCTTAAAATACTTTTGTCTTAAATTGTTTGTCTTAAAATATTTTTTTTCTCAAACTGTTTTTGTCTTAAATATAAAGTTTTGTTTTAAACTGTTTTTGTCTTAAATATAAAGATTTGTCTTAAAATATTTTTGTCTCAAAATGTTTGTCTTAAATATAAAGTTTTGTCTTAAAACATTTTTTTTGTCTCAAACTCTTTTTGTCTTAAATTTTATAATTAAAACAATTCAATTGATATAAAATTTTAATTTAAAATAACTAAAATAAAATAAAGAATAATTCTTAAAAAATGTCTTAAAAGTGCCCTTCTTGTAATAGTGTGATGATCACTAATAACAAATTATGTAGGATATATGATGAACATCTATAACCATTTGGATAAAGTTTTTTTGGTATTATTGTGAAAAGAAAATTAAATGTATATATAGAAGGTAGTAAAGATTATTTTTGTGTTGGGATAATGGGTAAAAGAAAATTAAATGTATATATAAAAATAATTAGTAAAGATGGTTTTGAATGGTAAAGGAAAATTAAATATATATGAAAAGTAAGTCTAGTTAAATTAGGTTAAATTATAGATAAATTTACTAATTATTATTAGAAATATAAATAAATATTTCAATAATAATAATAATAATGCAAAATTCAATTATCCACAATTTAATAATGGTCTAATCAATTAGACAATATTTAATGCAATATTTAATGCAATTTTGAACAAGATTGTAATTTTTGTTATTTAAAATGCAGTTATGTATAAATGAATTTAACACTACAAAACTCATTATTGAATTTAACACCCTACAAAACTAAACTAGTGATTGAATTTAACACCTTACAAAACTAAACTGGTGATTGAATTTAATTTTTCTATACAGTTAAGAAAAACACTAAAACCAACACAAACACAACACCTTTATCAAAGATACTACACATTTAATAATCAAACAAAACAAACAAACACCCTTTATCAATTATACTACACATTTAATAATCAAACATAGCAATGAAAACTTAAATTAACAACTAATATAACTTATACATATATTAATGTGATTTAAACATAGCAATGAAAACTTATATAGCAATAAATATATTAATGTGCAATTTCAAACATAGCAATGAAAACTTAAATTAACAACTGATATCATATAGCAATATGATATATTAATGTGCAATTTTTTAAAATCTCAACTCAGCAGCCGGCATCGTCTCTCATTCAATGTTTATTCATTCCTGAACATTGTCTCACTTTTTCCCATGCATTCATGTGAATTGCTCAAAAGGGATAAGCGGCTAGGAAGCGCGAGTTTGAGTATTCCACAAAGAAAACTAACATCAAAATCTATTTGAAGTGAAATATTATAATCTTTTCAGGCAGAATTGGTCACATTTCTGCATATGTTTTAAAACATATAGGTGAGTGCAAACATGACCAAATCTTTGAACGGAGAGCCCTCATTCTGATAAACATGTCCTACGGAAAGCATGGTTTTTTCGCCATAATATATGTTCTGGAAGTCTCATATCATATAACACAAACTCACCTAAGAGACGATACCCTAACAACTATGTAGCAAAATGGAAGCTTAAACTAATAAACGAATAAAATACCATGAGCTTTAAACAGTCTAACGTTTCATAATCTTAATGTTCTAGTCAGCTTTCATCGGCCCTCTTTTCCATCACTATCAATGCCACGCTGCCATGGCTTTAAATTGATGAGCTCTCTACGCTGTTGTATAATGGTGGTGTTGCTACGACGGGGGTACTGCCACTGCCGGCAATCGCAGTGTTATATTGCAAATCTTTAATGTAAGCAGGACGCGAAGCAGCAGGAATAATCTCTACATCACCAGTCAGCATTGCTACCACTCGAGACATCGATGGACGCATTGTAGGCACAGCTTGGGTGCAAAGAAGGGCTACTTCAATCACTCTGAGGACTTCTTCTTTTGAGCATGTTGATTCTATATCAGGGTCCATCAATTCTAGCGGCCTTTCTTTCTCATAAAGATGCCAGGTCTGCAATGCCATGCGATATTGAGAAGTGAGCAGTTACTAATGGCTAAAGTAAAATTGCATGGATATTGAGAAGTGAGCATTTGAAAGTGTACACACCCATTCGAGAAGATGAATCATCTTTTCTGGCAAACTTGTGTCTGTGTTGCTTCTCCCACTGACAAGTTCCAAAGCAACTACCCCAAAGCTGAACACATCTACCTTTTCTGTAAGATGACCTCGCATAGCATACTCCGGAGACAGATATCCACTTCAAACATAAATATGGAACGAGTTGAATTATATTATTCTAATAGTTGAATTGGCAACCAAACATAATTTAAAACCATTAACACTTTAAAATGACATGAAATAATAATTTTCCAAAGATGTTTTGAAATTTCACATTATATATATAAGAACAAAGACGAGGTCTCTGATTGGAAGCTTGATGGCAGGTGTTAGCCCAGGTATGTCAGTGATCAAATGACTCTTTCAGTTGTTTTCCATTGGGTCATAGGTCAAAATTTTTACTTTTCCAAACCAGTTCTCACAAATAATTTTAGTCACTGAAGAAGGCTAAAACATGTATGTTGCTCTTTTATTTCATTTATCATTATTATTGTCAAGTTCATCATCATCAGTTTCAAGGTCACCATCTCCATCATCATCATTTAAGAGGTCTAGGGTTATGTCATTTCATTTCATTTAGGTCAAGTCTAGGTTCAGCCATGCCTTCGGAAAAATCATCAAATTTTCACTAAAATAAGGCAGTGGCCCTCCACTTCATGCATAAAACCCTAGTAAAGGAGGAGACATGTTTATGAAGATGAAACAAAGGCCATCACTCTTGTTTCATATGGATCAAGTTCCAAAAAGTTTGTCTTACTGTCTCATGAAAAATAATAATTCTGTCTCACTGTCTTACGAAAGGATCCAAAGAGTCATTTTGACTGTCAAAGCTTAAAAGGAGGTCAATTTTGACCTACTATCTCAGTATAAGACAAAGGACTCATTTCCAATTTTCAAATACATCTCATCTTGTTTGAAAGGTCATATCCCATGTTAAAGTTCAGAGGTGTGAAAGATT